>OV121141.1:6000000-6487938 GCA_921294245.1 Brassicogethes aeneus | reverse complement strand
ACTTTTAATAAAACCATTAGAACAAATCCTAACGTGGGAAAAACTCACAATTAATTTTTAACCTGAGCCCTGACCACTATTAATAAAAAAATTAGAACAAGTTCCAAAATAGTACATTCTGTAACAAGTTTGGAATACAGCATATTCCGCTCGAGGAAAAATTTGACACACGAGCCGAAGGCGAGTGTGACGGTTTTACGAGAGTGGAATATGCTATTCCAAACGTGTTTCAGACATTATTTTCTCTACGACTACGTAAGAATAGTAACGCTTATATAATTTTAAACAGAGAAAAGAAACCAAGCAGTTTTTGACATTTAAGTTTTTTGTATTGTCAAACCATTTTGTGCCATCACAATTTTATAATGTAAATTATAATAAATTTAAACAAATGGTATGCCTAAATCTTTATTATAATTAAAAATAGTTATTTACACTAACTAATAAAAAAAATAACATTATAACAAATGCAAAACTAATTTTACAAGTAATTGTATGATTAGAGGTGTCCCTCTATAAACTGTATGTTTCTTGGGATGAAAATAAAGTATTTTATTTTATTTATTTATTTATTTATCTATGTCAACATCTATTCTTTTTCTACATTTAACCCAAGCAACAATTTTGGTCGAAATAACCTATTTTCGACCGCCTGTAAGGCAATCGACCATTTAATACCATCCCTGTTAAAGGCAAATTTACGTTACAGTTACGTAATATTTTCGTAAGTGGGGAATAAAAAGTTAGTAAATTTAAGGTATTTTGGAAGTAGAAGAAGGCATTGTGACCAAGACTGTTATTGCAAAGCTGCCCAATTTTAAGTTGCTGTGACGTAAAATAGTGGTAATCTATAACCAATTATCAACCTGTAAGTCCTTTTAGTTCGATCCCACTCTCCGCTATTTTATCTCTGTCAAAATAATGCTAAAAATATAGGTACAAGTTAACAAACACTATTAGGACCATAAATATATCTTTAAAGTCCATTTTTAAAATGGGTATTTTGAGTTACCTAAGGGCTAAATTACTGGGCGAGTTGAATTTTATTGTCAAATATCCTTACTGTAGCGCTAAATAACAGAAGCGCCCTTGAAAATACTTAAGAAAAACATTTTTTTTAAATTTTTGTCAATTTGGAATTTTCCTTATTTTATTTTATGAAGCGCTGAAAAGGTGGTTTTTCAGTTCGTTAGTTTTTTCAAGTTGTATAGAGCCCAATTTTATAAAAAAAAATCTCAAACAGTGGTTAGATAAAATTATTTTTTCCTTTAATACTTTGGTGTAAACTGTTTTGGTTATCAGAAAAGATGGCGATTTCGACGTATTGAACTTAAAAACATAATTTCCCTATAATTTGGACCTGTAAAATAAATTTCCCTAATGTTCAGTTAAAATAACCTAAATTACTGCCTATGTAGTCGATATGTCTTAACAAGGGAATAAATATTGTGAGGTCTATTAGCAATTGCACAGTAATGCCCTATTTTTAACCATAAAGTAAATTAGTGCCCAGATTTCGACTTTGTAGGCCATTATCATAATTGCGCATGCGTATAATAAAACAGCTGTAGCACGCCTAGTTGCTCGTGTGTATAGTTATAACAATGGGAGACTATTTAAAAATAGTTGCTATAATAAATAAAAGAATGAACAAGTGTACTGTGGAATACAGTTTTATTCCACATAAGTGGGAAGAAGATGGTGTGTTAAAATTAGTTAATTCTTCTATAAGAGAAAGCTTTTTGCCTAATAGTTCTTCTTCCCTTTTGCTAAAATTATCTTCGCAAGGGATTAAATCAATTTGCCCTTCGTTAAAAGTGTTTTCCGATGTGTTTTCACAAAAAATATTTTCCGTATAAACTGATTTCTTGATAGTAAGTGGACCGGTTGAAACACTGGATAAGTTTACAGCATTATTAACATTTCCTTTTCGTAATATTAAACATTTTTTCAACTTGCGATAATAGCTAGTGGTCAGCCTGTACGGCTTAAAACACTTTTGCGACATCTTGCTAGTTCCAGCGCTCACAACAAAAACAGAACTAACTTTAAATTCTAAATAAGTCCAAAGGACCTGTTAGTCTAAATGAGGTGGTAAATTCGACCTCTATATAACCGCATCGACTTACAAGACCAATATTGTAGTAAGTTAGACCTTAAGGTACATCACTTAAATATAAATAGGTAAAACTTGGCCCGACTCCTGACCAAAACATGCCTTAACCAAAACTTCAGGCAATTAGGGTTAGAATTACTAAATTTGTCCTTACGAATTTTGTACGAATAGTTGGTTGAAAATTGGTAAATTAATAGAACAGTCTGACTAACGGTTATCCCCTGTGATTTACCATTAAGGATATAAATACATATAGGTAGATGAAGAGGGGTACATTAGGTAACTGGGACCAATTATTTTTACTATAAAGGCAGGGAAAATGTTAGTAACTAGTAGTGGGCAACGTATCCATAATTGGACCAGGAAACAAAAATTTGAAGTCCGAGGGCTTTGAGGGAATATGTGCAAGCCAAAAAGAACCAGTTCTTTACCTATTTTTCGCCCACAAATAAATGTCGACCTCAAACACAAAAGTTTGGTTAAATTTTTGTAAATTTCAACCCTTTTAGGGCAATTTGGTGCTAGTATAGACACTATTCGACTTATTTTGTTGCTTGGGAAAGGTCTTTTTTTAAACTTTTTGAATCTGTCAAAACTTCAAAGCCGGTATAGTAGGTAACTGGTTTATCATTTTAATATCAAATTTATTATAATTTTGATTTGTATATTTGAAAAACAATAAATATAACCAATTTTTTGTGCCTAAACCTTAATTATACAACTGCTATTATTTTTTAATTAATAAATAATACAGTAATATTTAAATATTTTTAAATTTTTTACGTTTAGTAAACAGTCAGGAGATGTCGTTACTTGTGACCATTCTTAACCAAGAGTAGGAATATTCTCGCACAGTATTGCAGAAAAACATCCTTTCTATGATCAAAAATTACACTAGAATGTTACTATTCTTAAGTAGTAGTAGAGAAAAGTTTTTTCTTACTTTTTTACTATTCTGAAGGTACTCCCAAAAATTCAGATTTGTAAATTAATTTTTAACCTAAGCCCCAACCACTTTTTAAAAAAATAATAAAACAAAACCTAAAAAAGTGAGAAAAAGTCATAATTTGTTTTTTCTTATTTTTTTACAGTTCTAAATGTAGGTACAAAGTTTAAGATTTTTAAATTAATTTTTAACCTGAGACGACCACATTTTAAAAAAAATTAGAACAAATTCCAAAAAAGTGGGAAAAACTCATCATTTAAAAAAAAATTTAAACAAGGTTTTTTTCTTACTTTTTTACTATCCTGAAGGTACTCCCAAAAATTCAGATTTGTAAATTAACTTTTTATATATTTTTTTTAAACGAGGTTTTTTCTTACTTTTTCACTATCCTGAAGGTACTCCCCAAAATTCAGAATTGTAAATTAATTTTTAAACTGAGCACCGACCACTTTTAAAAAAAATAATAGAACAAATCTTAAAAAAGTGAGAAAAATTCATAATTTTTTATAATCTTTTTTTCAAACAAGGTTCTTTCTTACTTTTTTACTCTTCTAAATGTACTTTCAAAGTTTTACATTTTTAATTAATTTTTAACCTGAGCCCAACCACTTAAATACTTAAACTTGAACATATTGCATTATTAAACACTGAATTTCATCCTCTATATACCCCTTTTCTGCTGTTTCTTTCTAATGTCCAAAGCATTTTCAAAAAATGTGCGAACCCTCAATTGTTTATTAACTTACCGCCAAACTACAGCTGGTATTCTTCGGGAACTGCGAAATTTGGCAACGTTTTCCAACGTTTCGTCACTTATACAGGACGGTACTAGTAGGTATGGAGGATAAGTAGGACACAATTTGTAGTTTATGTTTATTTTGCTTATGCGCCAAGAGAACCCAAAATCCATTCTCATCATCTGCAAAAAATAATAATTACATGTAAAGCAAACTCAAAATCAGAAAAATATCAAAATCCCAACTCAGTTGAGCTACAGAAGAAGTGTTTTCTTTCACATAAATTAAGTATTAAGACTTTCTTAAATGGATCACCCAAAAACCATTGCATTCATTTATTTTTTCTACTCCCACCTTTAAAACACAAATTATCGTACATGTTTTCATGACACTAAGTGACCTTTTAAATACACATTGACAAGTTGTGGCTTTATGGCGTTTTAGTCACAGGCTGAAGTTATCCACAGTTTTTAATCACGGGCTGAAGTTATTTTTAAGTTAGTTGGCAGTTGTCAAATGTCATACAATCGCTAAAATAAAGTGCAAGCTCGCTCGTGCCTAAATTAAATTCGTGTATAAAATGGCGTTTATCAAACTTGATACATAATATACTATTATCTACTCCTACATTGAAGAGCTGTGACTTTATGGCGTTTTAGTCACGGGCTAAGGTTAGCAATTGTGGCTTTTGGGCAATTTAGTCACGGCCTGAAGTTAGCCTTATTATAAATTGGGGGAAAAAGTGAGGTTAAATCCGTTGACATTTGACAGATGTCAAATGTTTAACAAATAAAATTGGCTTTAAATTTTTCTTTGTGTTCGTCGTAGATAAAGTATAGTAAGCAACTCATTTTATAAACTTCTCTAGACACTCGTTTTTATTAAACACTCGCACGCAAGCTTCGCTCGTGACTAATAAAACTCGTAACTGAAATGGCATTTATAAAACTTGATACATAATATACCATTTTAAGTTATAATAGTAATAATAATAAATGAACTTTATTGCAAAAAAAGTTAATACAATTTCTTACAAATGGCCATTGACCGAGGTCCTTCAGCCGGTTTAAGTTATATTATTATTAGTGTTTTGTATTAAAAATCGATTAAAAGTACAATATATGGGTGATTCTACAAAAGTTGGACAACTTGATGTCATCAGTCAATAGAGTAGGTATTTTAATATTTTTTGTAAATAGTTTAGTATATTACAAAAGATCCAGGTTTTTTTAACTTATCCACCCCACCCAATTTTAATGTATTTTTTCAAAAGCACGTTTGTAGAAAAACATAATAAATATTCAAAACATCAGTACCTTGGCGTGTCACAACTCCTGAATCAAATATTTGAGTGATTTTATTTTAAAATATATTCAATTTTATCTTACATTTTTCATTTTCACTAGAAACTATAAAAATTAAATGTATTTTTCATATTTTATCATTGATTCGAAAAATGGCAATTTTAAAAAAATTGATAATCTTTGTACTCACTTTACCCGTCAGTTCTGTGTTGAATGTTAAAATTCAAAATTCCTGCGAAATAGTGAAGTTTAAACGTCAAGTCCTCGTTTTAACTCAAGTGTTGGTAAAAAAAAAATTACCTACAGAGCCTGCCCTTTGCAAGAAAGTCATCTTGAAAACAATGCAATCGGGGAAGTTGTGGTGAATGCACGTATAGTTCCAGTCAAAATTTCAGTACTGTTGTGAGTAGTTATTTTCTGACGTATATATATTTCATTGTAATTTATATAAGGCTATATGTGATTTGTTGATAAGTAGCATCCACTAATAAAAAATATCAGTAAAATACTTAATTCCGAATTATAATCTCAAATTTGTATCCCATTCATCAGTACCGTGTCGTCAGTTCGATGTTTCTTTTTTTCGCAAACTTTAATTCTGCTTGCGCAGAACTTGTTTATTTAATTTTAAACTCAAATAAATTTGGTGTGGGTCCCATATCTAATAAATGAGATATCGGTATACCCAAAACCCACCAGCCGCCACTGATGTGTGGTATTATTTGATTTTAAGATATTTAATGTATAATATGCTCAAAGTTGCAATAAATTTTATATTTTCCAATAAATTATGTATTTAATTAGTACCCTGGTAAACTCGTGACTTCCCTTGCATTCAAATTTAGAAAACACAGAAATTTCAGAAACTGTTCGAAAAAGTGATCTGGAACAGTATACTTATTTATTATATTATCTATGTTCTCATAACAAAATACTGTTTAATTTTCTCCGAAAACTATAAAAACAAAATGAGGTCAAAAGTTGCCCAACTTTTGTAGAATCACCCATATGATTTTTGTGTTATAAATTAGGACCTTTATACAGAAAAAATACATATAGTAAATTTAAAAGTAAACTACGTACACGTCATCAATAAAACAAAAATTTTACGCATTGGTACCAACACTAAATGACTAAATCGAAGTCTGTAATTGAATATTTGAATGCATTTTAAACATCTTCAGTTGGCAACAATTAAGATGTTGTCATATTTCACAGACCACCAAAACAAATGGACGGCGCATTGCCATTCAATAACAATGATTTGTTTGCGGTCAACAAACGGTCACAGTCTAAGCGTCAAATTGGAGATAGAATTTTATGTTTTCTTCCAGTGACGTCATCAAACGGTCACAGTCTAAGCGTTAAATTGGCGATAGAATTTTATGTTTTCTTCCAGTGACGTATTGGGATTAAAAAAATAAGTAGGTAGGTACTTACAAACGATATTTCCATGTATTGTTATTTTTAGTAAAAAATAATGTATTTAAACTGCATAATTAACTTAAACACGATAGAAATACACAAACGAAAACACAAAACAACAAGCTGTCAACCCACAGAACATAACCTTTTTCTATGCTGTCAAATATGACGAATTTACCAACGTTGTTATTAACAACTTGTTAATATTTAATTTTAATAATTATTAAATGATTTACTTTCTTTAAATAGAAAAAAATATCTAAAGAAAATGATGAACAAATCCTTTTTACAATTTTTTTATTATTTAAACGAATTTCTGGTAATTATTAATGTTCATTATGTTATGATGAACGTCCAAAAAGGCGTGTAATCTATACTTCTGACAACGTTGGAAGCCATGTTTCTTTCGACGGTGTTTAGAATGTGAAACTATGCTTTACTCGCTTTTTAAACGTAAACAAATCCGTCCATTTGTTTTGGTGGTCTGTGTCATATTTACATTCAAATATTTCATATTTAAATGACACATAAAAAAGAATTTGACGTTTTAGAATTTCGAAGCTGTCAGTTGTGTTTTTGAATATTTCGTTTAATTCGTGTATTATTTCGTTTATTTTGTTTGTTGTTTGTGTTATTTTATATCGTTTAAGTTTTCATTGCCGTTTTTGTGTTTGTTATACCTATATCGTTTTTTTGTGTTTCCTATATTTAAAATGCCGAAGCATTTAAATAGTCGGAGTCAAGAGTTGGTGTCATCCTTAATACGCTATTTTGAGGCAGAACTGGATAATAATGGACCTTTAAAGGTTACCTTTAACAGCTGTTAGAGAGGTAAATAGGATTATTATTAATTATATATTAGAATATTTAACAAAATATATGTTGGATACATAAAATAATAATATATATACCAGAGACTGACTTTAGATGGCAAAATTGTTGGGTTTTATATCAGAAAATGTCTTTAAAAATGGCTAAAAACATACTTTTGGCGGTGCATCATATAGGTTATAAAAACTTTTGACATTTTGGTATTATTCATGTAAACGCCATCTATCGCCCTGTAGTTGCACTACCAGTTTCCCTTGATGCAAGGATTTTAGCATCACATTGACAACCGTGCCCGATCAGCTGATTGATGACGTGTACGTAGTTTACTTTTAAATTTACTATATATTTCATTATTTTCAGAAAATAGGACGAAATTAGCTTGGCACTGATAGAAAATTAACCTTAATTTTTCTATTAAAGTTACCACGTGGTGATGTGTGGAGCATTGTACCTACTTTACCTCGACTTTAAAACGATTTAAAGACTTTGACTTGACTAATATATCCATTGAAGCAAAAAATACATCAAAATAATTTTATCAATTAAAAACTTTGTCATTTTTGAATTGTTGTTAATTGTTAAAATTGTATGGGCTTCTTTGCTTTAATAGATATACTTTAGAAACCGACGTTGGATTCATTCGTAATTCTTGACACATCTGTTATGACATCGCGACCTCACGCGCTCTCTTCAAGGTCATATATGCGTTTTGAATCTTGCGTTTTTAAAAACGCTGTAAAAACGTAGAAAAAAATAATGACAACTTCATATTATGCAATAAAAAACTGCATTGACTCAGTCAACCTTCATTGTCGAAAAAACGAATTTCGGCATTCGGGAAATTCTTTATTTAAAAATTTCACTAAGATGCCATTTTATAAAAAAAATCGTTAACATTTATAAAAAGTTTTGAGTTTTGCAGTTTATAATACCTAAAAAAAAACTACACTATAACAAATTAAAAACGATTTAGATAATTTAATTTGGTTCAGTAAAAGTTTTGAATTTTATGAATAAAGAATAAAAAAATTTAATTGTTAGTACAAAACAGTCTCGAAAGAATATATAACTTTGACAATAAATGGAGTGCAATGGTTTTTGTGTGATCCGTTTGATAAATTAGAACTATTAATATTAATATCTCTTACCTCATTGTCAAACATATTTTTGTCAAACGAATATTGACGTTGTCGTTCGATACGTGACATCACTTCCGGTCCGGCGGTTTCCTTCGTCCACATCAAGTGGTAAAAAGCGAAAAGTTGCTCCAACTGACGAGGCGGCTCTGCTGCTTTAAGAATTCTATCGTACCATTCTAGACAGCTTTCGTTATTCTCGAAAGTACATCTGAAAAAAGAGATGATTATATTAGAAAAATGTTTTTGGCGTGAGAAATTAGTGGCTGTGCCAAGAAATGAATAAACAAATGAAAAAACGTGCAAACCCCCACCCTTTAATTTTAGTTATAGTTACCTATAGGTTCTGGCATCTTTACACCCGATCTGCAGATAAAACAGCTCTCTATTCTCCACCACTTCTATCTGCCCGAGGGGCACGTGATATTGACTTGTGCCGATTTGCAAGAACAATCTGTAGTTGGTGACAACTACTAGTCCATCAACTGAAGTCCCGTGATGATGCTGGACTTCGCCGGCCAATAGCGCGAAAGGTAGCGGCTTATCCGAGTCGGCCGTGGCCAGCGGGTACATCTGGATTGGCTGAATGTGACAGATAGAGTTCGGCTGATCTGTAGTATCCATTTTTAACAACTTAAATTGGAAAAAATTAAATTTCAGAAAATGTTTTCCTATATTACTTAAATTATTCAATTTAAATATACTGTTTATTTGGGCAAAATTGATTTAGCTTACTTGATTGATTGATTGTCTTACGTTTAGTCATTTTATTTTAAAATTGTAAATGCTTAATCTACAAATTGTCAATTGTCAATTTGCCTTGTCAATGGGTCGGAATTCGTATCGAAATGTTCTATTTGACCATAAAAATTAATCAAACAAAATTTTTTATTTTATTTTTTAGCCAAGTATTGGGTAAGGCTTCCTAAAGTGAACCCTGAGTTTATCAAGGGTAGAAATTGTATAACCTTTTTTATCTATTTTGCTTTCATAATGACTTCATTATAACACCGCTTTCATTGCTGTAATGAGATACTTTATCACACCCAAAATTTTGATTTTATAGGTTGGCTATACTTTAAACTGCATAATATTTTGCATATTGGGTATAAAATTAATTTTTTTATAGAATTTTTGCAAAATAGCATAAAGAACTCATGTCATAAGACCTTTTGTCACACTCGTCCAAATAACCCGTATAAATTGACGTCATATGACATTAGTTCTTTAATATACTATTTCGAAATCAATATAGATGAGAGAACTTTAAATATATATTTTTTAAATAATCACTTGTTTAATTTTTATAAACATTCGAACTTTTTTGCAGTGATTTCTTAAAAAAAATACACTACCTCTAACTTTTAAAAATAATTTTCAAGGTCTAGAAGTTGTTTACTTTTTTTACTTTTAATGTAATATTTTTTAAACGAAAAATTGAATTGTATTGTAGAAAAATGTATTGATTTACAAAAAAAAGCATTGACTTTGAAGAACACTGCAGAGTATTTGTTTTTAAGAAGGTACTGCTGAAAAGTTTGATTGTTTATAAAAAATAAACAAGTGAATATTTTTTTATATAATTTATGTAGTTACCTCCTTTATAGGGGCTTGGAAACTGTTAATAAATTCCGATTCCGATTCAGGGTACACTTCAGAAAGCCTTACCCTATTGTCAAATGATGTTTTTGGTAACGTTTTAAACAAAATCTAGTTATTTCGAACCGATATATCTAAAGTATTAAAATTGTTTTAAAATTTACAAAAATTTAATTTTCTTTTCAAGCGTCATATTATAACACCTATATAGAAAGACTTCATATTTGTACGTAGTTCAAAAGTCAATTATACACCGCCGTACAATAATGAAATTACATAAGAAGAGTGGTTTCATCTATCGCGTTTAGCTTGAAATCAGCGGAGAAAATTTAATCTTGCAGGTAACCGTTTTGTTTATCCATTTTCAAGGGATACATTTCGATTTATAACACATAAAAATTTGATATTTGACACAGATATTGTTTTATAGATGGCGCTCTATACAAATATTTAATTTAATTCATTTTTAGATAATAATAAGTATTTGTCATAGAAAAAGTATAGTAAGCAAGTCATTTATAAACTTTTATAAAATGGCGTTAACTAAACTTGATACCTAATATACTATAATAATGATCTTAATAGATATTTTAATATTTTAATTTACTAAACTATAAAAACCAAAAGGATAAAACCAAAGAAGGTTTTTTTTGTTATTTTAGAAAAAAATAGCATGATACAGTTGCGATTCACTGGTTTAACATATACAATCATTTAAAACCTATTTTTAAAGCAAAAATGTAAAATACCATTTTTTTAAACATTTAATTTTTTTAGTTTCTTCAAGAAACTTTCTTGACCCATTACTGGTAATATTCATAAGAAAGAACTGAACCCCGCCAAAGGTTTTTGTTTTGAGTGCCTTCCACCAACTTTAAATACCGACAGACAGCTGTTTCGACCTATATTGGGTCTCATCAGTGTCGGGCAACTTGGTGTAGTGGAACACACCCAAAACAAAGGACTACATGAGCTTATATACTAAGCTGTAAGCCAACAGAGGCGAGATGTAAGAACATCACGTGATCCACAGCTGTCTGTCAGTTTGAAGTTTGTGGAACGCACTCAAAACAAAAAAGCGAGGTGAAGGTTCAATTAAAAAAAAAATTTTTTTGTCTAACATCCCTTGATTAATTAAAAAGGGGTCGCAGCATTATTTTAATTATTAATCCTGAGGTAAAAAATTTGATAAAATTATTTTTTTGTAAATTTTAAAACAATTTTCCATTTTCCTTAGATATGCCCAAGTTTCTTCAAAATCTATTTATCTGTTCAACAATACTTTTTGTTTAAAAAGTTACCAAAAATTTTATTTGTCAAGTTTGCTAAAAAAAAATTATTATATTAAAAATGTATAAAAACAAATTTTTGGAGAAAAAATCGCCCTAAAATATTTAATCTGTGTTTCAACGATTTGCCATATCTTGTCATATATTAAAAATGGTACCAAAGAATATAAGCCAACTTAAAATATTGCAAAAATTTAAAAAAATATGTCACGGAAATTCCCATAAATTGAAATTTTAATCAGTATATATTGTTAAATAAAAATAACAATATAAAAATAAAATTGCATTTTTGCAATAACTGGCAGAAGCAATTGTGTTTCTCTTCTGTTTTTTCATAATTAAAAATAACTTGCATTGAAAAGTGGAACAAATCAGTTAAAAATATTTATTTATATAATTTTTGTGTTTACAAATATGTTTTGAAGTCCTTGACTTTGGAAGTGAATGATATTTTTGATTTGTATTGATTTTTTGAGTTATGTAAACCATTTTACCTTATCTAATATGAACTAAAAATAGTCTAAAATTGCTTAAGTAAATAATTCAGTATACAGAGTGTTTTTATAGAATACGTTTGTTTTCAAAACTAAGCTGAAAAAATATCAGGGAGGCGTATCTTAAAATTTACTTTCTATAGAAGTGGTTTCTATCGGTATTTATTAACCAAGTGTACTTCTTTTAATATTTTTTAAGTATTGACATACTTATTTTGACCCTTTAAAGTACTATGATCCACACGTGACTTTGATAGAAATAATTAAGGATAATTTTCTGTCAGTGTTAAGCACATTTCGTATAATTTTCTAAAAATTATGCAATATATGTATTTTGGGTGTAAGGTCTTAATTTAGATCACAAAAAATTAAGATTAAGACATACATATAATATATGTATATTGTATGATTTTTAGAAAATAATACGAAATTAGCTCGACACAAAATTAACTGTAATTATTTCTATCAGTCACGTGGTGGGACTATGATGTGTGGAGCATGGTACCCATGGTTGTTGACATTCTTTAATGTCTTGACATTCTTAATCACATTGTGATAATTTATTGGCAAGGCAAATATTCTGACAATTTGGAGCTAAAGCATTTACAATTTTATATTAAAAATTTTAATTTAATTTAAAATCTCGATTAAAATGTTTAAAATTACATCAATACAAAAAAAATTAAGTAGGTAAGTAAACACCTAATTGTCCAAGTCCAAATGTCTTGACATTCTTAATCACACATTTTGATAATTTATTGCCAAGGCAAATATTCTGAAAATTTGCAGCTATGTAGGTTTTTACTATTTTAAATTATAAAGTTTAAAATAACACCAATACGTAAAATAATTAAGTAAGTAAAAAATAATTGTTCAAATAAATAAAAAATGATTTTACCCAAATAAACAGAAAAAAATTGTAGACACAAAAAACGGATAAAGAAAGTATTTATTAATGACAATCAAATTAAAAATAATCGGTAAACATTTAATTATTTTATGAATGAAAATGTTTTCAGTGAAAAAGGAAATTTAACAACTTGTTTAAAGACAAAAATTTACGGAAGTAACGACTTTCTAAAATGAAATTTTAGTTTATCTCACAGTAATTTTCTAATAATAATTAATAATGAAAAATCTAATTGGATTAAGTATTAATTAATAATTAGTCATTAATAATATGTGATGAACCTGTGTTTAATATGACAAAATTTTTATTTATTTAAATCTTTATATCTTTATCTTTATATCTATCTATCTAGGTCCAAGATGACATTTTTAAAACAGTTACACAGCACAGCACCCTTAGGGGCCGTTCATTAATTACGTGAGGTGTTTAGGGGGGGGGAGGGGGTCGAGCCAAACCTCACTAAATCTCACGTGGGGGGAGGGGGGTCCTCGGCAAATATCACGTAATTTTTTTTCCGAAAGAAAGAGTGTAAAATTGCGAGAAAACTGTGTTAAATTAAGTAAACAATTATAAGCAAATTGTTTTTTTTTAATAAATCTAATGGAATCAAGCACAGATTAACTTATTTACATTAAGACCATGCATTTTAAAAAATCTCACGTGAGATTAAGGGGGGGGGGGAGGGGGTCGAGCAAAATCTCACGACATCTCACTAAGGGGAGGGGGGGGGTCGAAAAATCGCCAAAATTGTCTCACGTAATTAATGAACGGCCCCTTAGTTCAGATTTTTATCAGATTACCTCACTCTATGATTTCTCATGCACCTGTTAATTTAGTAGGATTTGATGAAATATTTTTAAAACAAATAAAACAATCTGTTCTGCAAACCATTTTTTAAACAAATTGCTGAATAACTTAAATTAAGTTAAAATAAAAAAAAATAGCAATAGGAAAAATTTGACACTTTTACTTTCTTACAAACTCAGTTAAATCCTGCATAATTATGTTGTTTTTTTATTGTAAAACACGGTATTTTTAATGGAAAGTTACCCTAATCGTTGAAGAATGTTCTAATCTTCTTTAAAAGGAAAAATTAGAATTCTTTTAAGTCCAAACTGGTAAAATTCGTCCAAGGACGTTGCATATGCATTTATCTGGCAAACGTTCAAGAAAAATTTCGCTTATCATTACAAATTGACAAAATAACAATCTAACACATGTTTTAAGATAAAATTAACAACAATTTAAAGGGATTTTAAGGGCCTAATAAAGCCTTACTTCAATACACAATTTTAACGATTTTTAAGCACTTCATTGCTAGAAAACACGTAAATAACTAAAGAATATTATTTATTAACACCATTTACGCACAATTCACCCTACAAATCAATAATACAACAAATATATTAACAAAAATATGTCCTTTATACAAGTCAAGTCACAAACGTCAAAACCTAAACAATAAACATAAAAAATTCACAACTTACCCGTATAATTCAAGTAAAGTTCGTCTCTCAACCCAACACGCACTGTATTTAAACCATTTTTTGCACACAATACACGATTTTAGGCGGAATTCATCAAAATTAGACACTTTTTTTATAAATAATAAAATACCAAGGCCTTGTGACAACCAATATGGCGTAATCTGACATAAATCGGTGGCGACATCTAGCGCACGGAATGACAAATTTTCAGCGGGAAGTTTGAATTCAACCGAGGTCTTACTATACAGGGTGTATTAAAATATGACTACAAAAATTTCTGTTTTTTAATTAGTTATAAAAACATTCTCAGGTTTTTTATATGTACAAAATAAATAAAAAACATAAACACATTCATATTTATTTAGGTTTTAAAACAATCTTATATCTTTTACAACATTTATAATACATAGCTATTAATTATACAATAATTACCCAAATACAATATTTCTTAGAAACACTCCAAGGTCAAATTTTATATTTTTCGTAAATTTACGAAAAAATGCCAGTTTGACATTCTTTGAGAGTATTTAAATCATTTAATACTATACATGTAGAAGCATATAGAAAAATACATATTTACTACATTTTAAGTAAAGAAAACTTCCTAAATGTAAATAGTTTGACAGTTGACAGAGTATTGATAAACATCAAAGATTCATGGCCCACTAATATAATTTTTACACAGGAATTTGCAAGGCAAAAATGTACAAAATTAGTTGAAATATTGTATTTTTTTAGAGAGAGTTATTTAAGAATTATTTACAATTACACTGCCCTACTATGGAGAAAGGCAGTAACTGCTAAACAAGAAATTTGTGGAAAATTAGCATAAACTACATTTTTATAAAAAGCAGTAGATAATTAATTGATTTTTTTAACTTATGAGATATTTGACTGCATTTCTGTGTTGAATTCGGTTACAAAATGTCCATAGCTTTACCATAGCACAATAAAACGCATTTTATATTTTTTTGCAGTTACTGCCTTTCTCCATGGTAGGGCAGTACAGTACTGCCCTGCTATGGAGAAAGGCAGTAACTACAAAAAAATTCTAAATGCGTTTTCTTGTGCTATGATAAAGCTATGGACATTTTGTATCTTAATTCAACAAAGAAATGCAGTAAACTATCTTATAAGTCAATAAATCAGCTGCTGCTTTTTATAAAAATGTAGTTTATATTTCCCACAAATTTCTTGTTTAGCAGTTACTGCCTTTCTCCATAGTTGGGCAGAGTACTTATTTACATCAATATTAGTTAAAAATAAGCCCTGTATAATCGGATATGATGCCAAAACTTGATGTTGTCAACATAACCTTACAGTGAGTGAGGGACGCATGAGCATAAAAAATGACGTTTAAGGTGTCTGAAAGTTACGCATGAGCAGAGCTTTAATGTTCAATTTTGATATAAATAATGATGAAAAATTAGAATTTAAAGTCAAAATAAGCGAAAAAAAATATACAACCGATATAAAAATAGGTGACGCACAACATCAAGTATAAAATATACAATCAGTCGGACGCTGACTCCGATGCTTTAATATCTAATGCTGAAAAATAAAAAAAATGATACAGAAAATGCGGCAAACCCTGTATATTACACTTACGAGAGTTGATTTCATCGTAGTCAGCATTATCTTCACTTAAGAGTGCAGAGGCTTCTTGATAATCAATTTCTTCTTCAGATGTGGATAAAAATTGATCCTCATCATCAACATCATAATCACTGTCATCAATTTCGCTTTCTGGGGGACTGTTATTTAAATCGTCCACCCAGCGTTGATTATATGCAGCCTCTAGTTCTTCTTCATCTACCTGGAAAAATTCCTCTTGTATGGTTATGTCCAGTTCTTCAAATTCCTCGTTCTCTTCACTGTATGGGTTACCAATGAAAGAACCACCCATTTTTACTGTTTTTAAATTAACAATATATAAACAACTTTTTAATTTAATCTTTTAAAAGACTTTTTAAGCCTTCGGTATTTAAAATTGAATCCTCTCTCTTTAAAACTTTCTCCTTCTTCTTAAACACTTTAACGACAATATTTTTACCCTCAACTTTAACTTTCTTCAAGTCTTCAATAGTTTTTTTCTGTTTTTCTTGGTTTTCCAATGATACAGTGCACCAACGAGATGATTTTTGTCTGGGCAAAAAAACCTCCTTGATATTCCCGTTTAATTCCTTAATCTGCAACTCCTCGCTTATTTTGACGGGTAAACGGATATACAATTTCGTTTTAGCGTTTCTATCAACTCTAAAAATAAATAATACTGTGTACTACGAACGTAACCTCAACTATACAAAAACAAGGGAATCGTGATTTGTAAGATGGCTGTGTTGCCATGGCAACTTGATTTAATGTAAAGTAATGTTTATTAAAGTTGCGTAAAGTGTACTCACCCCATAATTAAACTAAAAAAAACGATAAAAATCGCAAAATATTGCAGTACATGCGGCTAAACAACACGTAGAAAATGTCGAATGTTATGCTACCAACCTGACAAAAGAAATCATACTAAAATATCAACAAAAAAATCTTAAAAACCAGTTGGGTATATTGTTTTAAAATAGCGAAATTATAATATACAATTATCAAATGGTTAGAAATATATTAAAATACTAGTTTTTTTATAATGATTTCCAATTTTCAGTCGATAGAATTAGGTTGGTAATAGTTTTATTACTAGATTTATACAGGGTGTCCTATAATTAAAGTGCAATACCTACTTGAACAGCAGATTTTACGTACAAAAATAAGAAATTTTTTTTAAACATAGGACGAGAAATGCTTTCTAAGGGAGCTACAGCCCCTGAAGAAGGTTTTTATTTAATATCTCCAAAACCGTTCAAGATAGAAACGTGACATTTTGGGAATTGATTTTTTATGGCCAATAAGATGAAATAATAACAATGTTAAATTTCAGGGGTGGGTCAGATTGATAGGGAGTAAGGGTAAAACCACCCCAACTTTTTTGTACGTGTCTTCAAAATAAAATAATCTGACATCAAAGATTTTTATTTTGGAGGTTTAGGTACACACAAAAAATGTCCTTCTGTTGAACTTCGATAATATTTACCATTTTCGCTTAAAATTGATTTAAAAATTACCTTAAAAAATTCATAATAAAATAACAACTACAGAAAAGGATTCAGCTTGGGCCATGAAAAACGGCTGCCACGTTTAGGAAAAATTATTCAAGGCATTCCCTTACGGAAAAACACTGTTCAACAGTATTAAACACTATTAAACACTGTACAACACTACTGACGATTTTAATAATGTGCCAACAGTGTTAACGACTTGTACCATAGTGTTGCACTAGTGTTGTTGTAATGTTGCACAGTGATAAAGAGTGTTGCATAGTGTTCATGGTGTTCCAACAGTGTTAACGACTTGCCCATAGTGTTAAAGTGATTAATGTTGCTGTAATAAGCAGTTTTGTGTAGTGTTCATATAAATATAAGTGTTTATCTGATAAATTTAAGTTTCAACTGAAAATTAGAATTTCCAATTAATTTTAATTAAATAACTAAATTAAAAAATATTTTTGAACCTTATCAATTAAAAAAATGCTAAAAAAGCACCAAAAAATGCAGAATTCTACTGTTTAAACTTTTTTTTTAATTAATATTAAAAAAAATTAATTTAATAATTAGATAAAAATTTATTGTAAATTTTAATTTACAATTGGAACTTAAATTTACCAGATAAAACATAATTGTGCGAACTTTTCGTAATTAATTTTCAATGTAAACTTAAATTAAATTATAATTTTCAAATTATAATAAAACACTGTCGACTGAAATATTTCATTCCGCAGTGATAAATAGCTTTAGACCTATCCCATGAATTGGATTTTTTGGATAGGGGGTGCGTTAAAAAGGGCGACAGTCTCTTTCTTCATTAGAATTCTAATAAAAAAGACTGCCGCGTTTTTTCACGCACGCGCTATCCAAAAAATCCGATTTATGGGCTAGGTCTATTAACACTGCAACACTAATCACACTATACAACAATAGTCACACTAAACAACACTGGTCACACTAAACAACACTGGCCACACTAAACAACACTGGTCACACTATGTAACACTTTTAACGAAAACATTATTCAAAAGTAGTGTTGCATAATGTTGTGCAGTGTTAACAGTGTTTTTCCGTAAGGGTTTTATGCAATGTAACAGGGAGTTTGATCAATTCTCTAAATTTCATTTTCTTATCTTAAACAGTTTTGGAGATATTAAATAAAAACCATCATCAGGGGCTGTAGCTCCCTTAGGAAGAATTTCTCGACTCGATGTTTACAGGAACTTTTTTTACATGCTTGTAGGTAGAATCTGCTGTTAAAGTATTGCACGCTAATTAAAATCCCATATATGGGACACCCTGTATATATACAGTGTGTCCCCGGATAGGTTAAACGACTTGTTAAACCAAAAAAAATTGAATTTAATTTTCGGCGGTTCAGCCCTTCTTGATGAAAGATTAATTTTCAACATAATTTCAATTTTGAAAAATCAAGTATGCCTTGGAAATATTAAAAGAACTATTTTTTGTGTAGGTAAAGTGCCTTTCATATGGGATATATGACAAAATATTACAAAAAAAAGTTGTTAAGAAATAACATTTGACCCCCTATACCAAATCATATTTTATGTCCATATACCAAATTTAAAATTTCTTGGCCACTTTGATTTTGTAAAAATCTAGGTGGTAAAAAAAAATAAAAATCAAAGTTGCCATTGAAATTTGGTATATGGATCTAAAATGGACCTAAAATGATTCTGGTATTGGGGGCCAAATGTTAATTCTGAACAACTTTTTTTTTATGATATTTTCCCAGGTAGCACAACGTGACGAAACCGTGACGATTTGTGTCCATTGTATCCAATTGGACACAAATCGTCACGTTGTGCTACCTGGGTTGTTGTAGGTATATCCCATTTGAAAAAAATTACCTTCACAAAAAAATATTCTTTTTTTAATTTTCAAGGCATACTTACTTAATTTTTTAAAATTGAAATTATATTTAAAATTAATCTTTTGTCAAGCAGCGCTGAACACGTGAAAATGAAAATTGAATTCATTTTTTTTTTTAATTTTTCGAGTCGTTTCACCTATTCGGTGACACTGTATAATTTGAAGTTTCTAAAAATTTCAATTTAATATTTTTTAAAACAAAATTGTGAACCCCACACAGTGTAGGCTGCAGCATGAACAAAATATTCAAATAATTTTAGTACAATTAGCATTTATGTTACTTGACTAAATTTAGTACATTTTCATATTTAGCCATTAAAAATAGGTACATAATATTAAAAATATATAAAAAAAAGCTAAAAAATTAAACAAAACATCCATTAAAATTGACATTTTGTTTAGGAAAACTATTGATTTAGTACATTGTCCTGGTCCGATTGAATCATAAAAAGGTAATATTTATTTTAGTAAAAGTATACAATAAAACACATCTACGTTAATTAATGAAAAATATATTTGTACATCCTGTTACAATTTAACGCAATAATAAAAAAACTAAAATTGAGCTAAATTTACTCTTGGATAAAATTATTTTGTTTAAAAATACATATACCCATTTTAAATCCATTTGATAGCATTTTTAAATCTTTTCATCTCCTACGATCTTTTGATCGATCCCTATCGTCATCCCTATGTTTTGATGATTTTTTGTATTTATCATCCCTAGAGGAGTATTTCTCATCCCTATATTTATCATCTCTCTCGTATTTTTTTTCGTGTCTATCTTTTTTTGAATCTTCGTATTTATCGTAACGATCTCTTTCGTACTTATCATTTTTTTCGTATCTGTCATACTTGTCATTTTTTTCGTACCTGTCAATGTAACGATCGTTTTTTGTTTCGCGTTCGTTACTTCCGCTCCTTGATCTTCTTTTGTCCCTGAAAGTGAGTTTATAAAATGCCTTCTTTTGTCATTTCTTGCAACTTACCTCTTTCTTGATTTTCCGTGAGGAGAATTGCTGCGAGATCTTGAATAAGTCTTTCTTTTATGACTTTTTTTGTGGTTTCTGTTGGGACTTCTACTTCTACTCCTGTGTTTCTTCCCCCTCTTGTGGTGTTTTCCCCCTCCTCCTCCTCCACCTCCTCCTGAAGGAGAATGACTCCCCGATTTGCTCCTCGACCTTTTTTCGTTCAATAAAGGCGCTGTATGGCTTCCTGACCGGCTAAAAATGGTTATTAGTACAATAAGCCAGCAAAACAGATTTTTAAATAATTATTGCGGAGTTATTAACTGTTACCCCCCAATTTTAAATAAAAACAGGACAGTACCTTATAAAACCGCCCCAAGCATTATGCGCCCCAGTTGTTTTTTGTTGGTTGGGACTACTGGAATCGTTGTTTGGGGTATTCCCCCCCGAAGTACCCCTCGTTTTTGCCCTTAAATCCAAATATTTCTTGCATAGTTCGTCTACTTTTTTCTCTAGCGCATCTGCATTCGGCTTTAGTGAAAAAAACAAAAATAGATAAGGAATTTGAAGAATAAATTGGGTTTTGTATGAATTTAAACAGCTGCTGCGCAATAGAATGTCTAAAATTAAGACTTACTGCGCGGTAATTGTTTAAATTTAAATACGGAAGCTTCTACAAAAATCGGTTAACTTTGCAATAATTTGAAACACCTGTTTTTGTGTAAAATAAAATATTTTCTTATCGTATCATTTAATTATAAAAAAATACGACTAGGGTCTAACGATATAACCTTTATATTAAAATTTAAAATTAGTCTCATACATCAACGTTTTTTGATTGTTGGGCTGATGGCAGGTTGAATTTAAAAAAATAGGCATAAATTGCTGTCAATTATTTTTAAATTAAAGCAAACTGTTTCTTTACTAATATTCGGTAATATCCTGAAATAGTGTAAAATTAAAAGTTACTTTTAAAAACCGGTTTTTGTAGAAGTGCCCCTAAAAAGATCACTTACTTTTGGTCTATTGTACAATTTTAATATTCTAACGGCAATGTCACGGATTTCGTGTTCGGTAGCCCCGAAAATCGTGTACCACGAAGGGTTTTTTGGCAGAGGCAGTTTTAGTTTACGGGCAGTGAGGTAAATACATGCGCAGGCCACAGTCTCCGGCTGATATCGCACAAACGCGTCCGTCCTTAAACTATCGTTCATGTAATTCCACGAATATTGCATCAGTTTTTGGTTGTTTTGGAAACCCAAAACTTGCAGGTACATTACGATAATCTGAAAAAAAAGAACCTTTTTTGTGACAAAACCGACTCTAGGGACCATAATAAATAAATAAAAGGGGTATAAAGGGTTTAAGTGCAATTTAAAAGATATTTGCATTTTAGGTTATAAAATCAATAAAATAGTTAAATGTGTAAAATTAATTTATTTTATAACTGGAAATGGAAATATTTTAGAATCCTTTAAATGCTTTTGACCATATACCTATTTGGGGTATAAATCTTGATCCTTTACAAATTTTAATTTAATTAGTTCAGTAGCGGCGATTTTATAAGGGTTTTTAATTATTAAAGTTTTGTTAAAGCAAGTTAAAAATTAAATTATTTTAAAAACTATTCAAAATATTATTATGAAATTTTAATACAATTTTAATATAAGAATCTAATTTCTATACAATTCTATATATTTTAATTTAATTTGATCAGCAGTGGCAATTTTATACTGGTTAAAAATGTAAATATAATATAATAATCTTGCATAAGTAAGCAATAATAATTTCATAACATGGGATCCTAGTAATTTAAAATTAAAATAATTTAATATTATTGTTAATAATAAATATATCATATAATTATAATATTTGAAACTGCAATATCCTATTGATAAATGAAATAATACACATTTATTTCAATAAATTTAAATACAAATAATGCTTATAAAAGTGTTGTTGTTAACGTTAGTTGAATTTACAAAAGAATACTTATTATATTTATATCAATTAAAAACAATATTTCATTATTCTTAGAAGGATTATAAACTATAGGTATACCTTGTCCATAAAAATATTATATTATAATCCTATTTTTGAGACATAAATATTGTTACCTATATTATCACAATAATTATTATTGTATACCTACATTTTTTAAAATAGAATGTTATTCGGAAATAGACTATTTTTTTACTGATAACACTTAAATTTTATTGATAATTTAATTTTAAATGTTATTATTCGCATAATTATAATAATAGGAAATGCTTAAGGGATATTTTTAAATAAACAATTATTGCCACCCACTATAGCGCGCTTTACTTACAGCGCCGATATCATGTACCGGAATATAAAAAAACTATTAACTTTGGACACAAAAAGAAACAAAGTTGATATCGTCTTATTAACAATATTTTGGCCTACAAAATAAATATAATTAGGCTAGCTTGATTTTAAAAGAAAAAAACTTAATCCTACTTAAGTTAATTAAAAAAAAAATAACACTTATATTATCTATTTATTTATGTATCTATATATATAAAAATGAATCGCAGTGCGTTAGTCCTGCAAAAACTCGGAAATGGCTCAACCGATTTAAATTTTTTTTTTTTCGTTTTGTTCGCCTCAATACAGGGGTGATTTAAATAAAAAAAATACATTAGGAAAAACCGAAGGGAACAGCCGGACAATCGAAAAAATCGAAATTTGTACAACTTAATGGATTAATTTGAATAGATGGCGATCGTAGCTGCGCTTCAAATGAAATAAAAAAACATAACCACAAATTAATTTATTCATTTTTGTTCGCCTTAATACAGGGGTGGTTTTGAAAAAAAAACATTAGGAAAAAAACGAAAGGAACAGCCAGAAAATCAAAATTCGTACAACTTTTGATTATTTTAATAGATGGCGTTCGTAGCTGCACTTCAATTTAAATGAAAAAACACAACCACAAATTCATTCATTCAATTGTTTTAGCGAGAAATTAGTTTAAATAGTAAGGTTTTCAATTGTTTAAATTAGTTTAAATAGTAAAGTTCTCAAGGTAAGTTTGACAGATTTGATCGACTATGAAAACAATTCCGTAATGGTTGAGAGTCGCAACTTAAGCCTCCATGATTTTTTTTCATTTTTATCAAGCCATTTAAGAGATATACACTTGGAAAATAATGTTACTTTTTTTGAAATACCGAATAATCGCCCAAATTCTCATTTTTTTAAAACTTACATTTCATTGAAAATATCAATTTTTTTAAATGATGTTATTGAGATTTTTAAGTTTTAAAAATAAATCGCCATTTTTAACATGTACTGGTTCACTTTCTTATTCATTTAACAAACTTTAAGTTTGAGTTGATAATGGGCAAATATTTATTTGTTTTGCTTACCTTGTGGGGGTGTTTAATGTGTACACAAAATCCCAATTCCTTCAGAACTCTCCTTTCAGCCTTGATGACCTGGTTTTTCAGTTGTATATAATTTTGGTCCAAAATTACTGGTTGTATGGGCCTGCACATAGTTAAAAAACAACGGAACTTGAAGGGGGGCATAAAATTTAACATTTTTTTATTATTAACATAATTATTTTTATTTAACATTATGTATACTAATAAAATATTTTAGTGGTTTAAGGCAAAACTTGGAGGGACACAGGAAAGAAAATTATTGATAATTTGGAGGTAATATTAAAACAAAAAATAAAAAAATATTTAAAAAATGGTAGATTTTAGTTTATTTTTTGTTGTTTAAATTTTACTCCAAAAATCAAATAATTTTGTAATATAAAAAAGCATAACTTTTTTTATAACTTGAAAAACTAAAATCACCATTTTTTCTTTTTAGATTTTACCTGATAGCTCCAAAAAGACACTATAACACATTTGTTGTATTTTTTTTATCTTGTAGCACCCTACAAAATATTTTAAATTATAATTTAACTTATATTAAAAATGTTTTTTAGTTTTTCTTCTTATTAGTTTCTTCAAGATTTTTTCTTCTTCCATATGTTTTTATCTTAGTTTTAATGCATTAATTTCAACAGTTTTAAATGAATTTTATAACGTTTTATAATAATATAATAATTTTAATAATAAATAATGAAAATAAAATAATGAAAAAGCAGATTCTTAGAAAGAATTTACATTTTTGAAGTGAAACTTCCTTAGCAAGGTGCAAGTCAAAAAATTTAAGGAAAAAATATGTCACAGAAAATAATAAAAAATATGAAACGCTTTTAACCGATCCTAAGCGTCAGGAGAGCACGAAATCGCAGAGGTTATGCCATTTATTTTGCTGGAACACAACTACCTCGGGATAAATATCGAACGGTTTTAAGACGCAGTAGTCATTTATTGAAGTGAAGATGAATCTATTTCTTTATAACCTCCTTGACAAAAAAAGGGTAGAAGAAAACGATTAGATGAGTGAACATTTTTAAAATTCTAAAAATTTCCAAAATTCTTATATTTCCAATATTAAAAATGTTTAGAATTTACAGTTTTCAAAAATAACAGTAACTAGTTGGTAGCTAGTTAGCAAATAATAAGTAACTAACCAGTATCTGGGAATTTTTTTTATAAATTTGAAACAGAAAATATGTTCATCAATGATATAATAATAACACACCTCTATCATTACTCTAAAACTCGATTCCTATCATCTCCTTCAGAAGTTTCACTTCAATTTTTTTTTAAACAGGATCTTTTGAATTCTGTAGGTATGGTATTGCATTTTTGGGACGCACTGTACAGTTTTTGGGATTGATTTTAACATATCAATGACCTATATCACTTTATATACAGTGCGATAATTTGTTGTGAGACATGAAAATTTCTGATTTCTGGGAAAAAAATCAGTTTAAAAAAGACCCTGTATATAAGGTGTCTGTAAAAGGTCTGTAAAAAAACCTACCACATTTTCCCTGGACCAGCAATTCCCAAAGTCCTAGGTGCGTCGAAATGAACCGAATGAGCAAGTTCTTTTGGCCACGACTAAGAAAATCGATAATCGCGACGAAATATATGAAACGCTTTTAAACACCTGTAAGTATCAGGAGAGCATAAAGTCGCAGAGATAAGTCACCTCGATGTGTGCGTGTTTTGCAACATCCATGCTACTGCCGGGGGGGGGGGGGTAATTGAGCGTCAGGCGACCAAAACTGGGCAAATGAAATTTTACCTTAAGGTCCCCAAAGACTTAGTTCTTTTTCATCCGCTTGTATCGCCACGATTCGGAACGCCGTGCCAAAATGTCAATATGTTAATTCCCACACACTACGGGTAATTCTGGCGGTTAATTTTTGTTCATGCTGACATGGAGAGAAAGCATTGTTTAGCAGTGCCGGCGGCGCGTTGCGATTTTGAAAACATAAGATCAATTTTTATTTGTTTTCATACCGGTCTCGGATTCTAAAGGGTGTCATGTAAAAAGTTGTCATCCCTTGGAGGAATTATAGTTCACGCCAAAGTAAGCAAGGTTTTCCTCTATCACTTTTGCATTAAAGCTACTGTTTTTAAATTAAAAAAAATCATGAAAATTAACGTTATTCTTAGGCATTTTATGGGCAGCCACTGGTCTCGTGGCCCCCGCAACAGCTGTCGACGATCGAAGTATAAAATCATCGACAGCAGTACCGATAAGAACCATAGTTAACCTTCGGAGTACGGTGGGGGGTATATTTTATACCCCGGACATGTTTTTTGTTAATAACTTTTAAAATATTTTTTTTACTGATTGGAAACTCCATGTATTTGCTCAAAACATAACAATGTATCAAATTTCAAAAAGAACTAAAAAAATATTCCAGATTGTTTAAAATAATTGTCAATTTTTGGTTGGGGTATGAGATATGGTATGAGTTTTTGCCCGTTTGCAAAACTCATCGATTTGTTTCCTCGACGATTTACTGTGTGGATTGTTTTGATCATGATCAATAATTACGATTAATTTGATATATAAATGTGTTTCAGAATTTATTTTATGTTTATTTTTTTTGAATTCGTTTTTGTTTATTAAAATTTTATTAATAAAATTTGAGTTAACGTATACTTCTAGCATCACTACATCCCTGGAGACCTAATTCAATGAATAAATTAATCCAAAGCATGATAAACCGTATTTTACTGTGGGGTATCTTACATACCCCCCACCGGCGAAAACGTGCACCAATACCCACCGTAGCGGGAAGGTTAAACAACTGACCGACTCTAATTAGTCCGTCGACACCAACCGCTTAAACGTTAGGCACGTATTTTTTAAACGAATTCAGTGCCGTGCCAAACAAATGCCTAATAGTCCAGTCAATCAAGCCACTAGCATTAGTGGTTATGTTAACGAATCGGCCCTAAATTAATGCTTAAAAGGGTGGTGTAGAGGAAAATGGATAACAATATTTGACTCTGGGACTTAATTTGAACTATTTCTAGGAGGAAAAGGTTTTTTTGCTTATATTTCTTTATCATAATTGGTAGATAGTGTTAGTAGTTCACGGTAAAGGGGTGAAGGAGTTTCCCCCTTTAATTTGTTTAATTTTTATTTGACCTAAGTTTTTTTAGGTTAAATCTTTTTTTTTTGTTAAGAATTATTCAGTTAGCGAATGAGCCATTATTAATGAAACACCCTTTATAATATTTTTTTTAAATTAGCGAATTTTGATCGCAAATATCTCGGAAACAATGCGAGACAACAAAGAAATAAATAAAATTAGTTTTTTAGCAAATTTTGTCAGATTTAATTTTGTATGTATATTGTTTTGGAAGTGGGGACTTTTATTATGTTTACTTCCTAACTAGTCCAAACAAAGCAGGGTTGGCTTCCCAGTGGGTAACCCAAAAAAACCTAGCGGGTGTTCTCGTGTAAAACCCACTTAAAAAACCCGCAGGGTTTTTTTAAAAGTGAGTTTTTTTGAAATTTCTTTTTTCTTCTTTAATTTTTTTTAACTATAGATACATTTTTAATTTTTTAATTTTGTAAAAAGAAAGCATAATACATTTTTATATACGTAAAAAACCAGTACACTCGTTACGTAAAATTTAAAAGAACATTTGTATAAAGCGCTGGTCAAACTAAAACTGCTTTACTGTATTAAACATTCTAATTTAAAATGCAAAGAAACGATCCAACATAACCTAATTTTAAAGTTCAGGGATTTACCTGCTGATCTGTATTCCACCTTTGCATTTTATAGTTGATGAACGACAGCGAAATTAAGTGTGATTGAAATTTTTACTACCTTTTTTTTATAGGTGCAGATTTCACTGAAAAAACTTGAATTTTTCTTATAAAAATCTAAATCTAAAATCTTTATAGAATTAAAAAAAAACTTATAAAACCCAAAAAAGCCCAGTGGGTATAAAAAACACTTTTTTTCTGCAACATTGAAACCAAGTTAAAAATTGTTATCCTTTTTTCCCTCTACAACCTTATATTGGCTATAAGATACGCGCTACAGAATTAAAAATTGCTTACACACTTTTGCGACTGCGTTACTGTTTTAAAACCCCACAGATGGCAGTTTGACATGAAAACTGATGGACCGTCCTTGGCCTTTACATTTACATCCGCCACAAGTTCAAAAATAAAAAATAGTGAAAGGCACAGTGGATTTATTAAAAAATGGTAGGATAAATTTTAAAAAATGGACCAATTCGCACTGTATGATAAATTTATCAAAATAGTAAAACAGATTGCGGAGTGGCATTAATTTAAAAAATGGTAGGATAAATTCGCACAGTAGCATACATAAAAATATATTTTACTAAATTTAAAAATTATTTCAAATTTACATTTTCAATGTTACAAAATTTTAAATATTCAAAATTTTCCAAAACCTTTGTTAATTGCATTAAGTATCCTTTTTGGAACATTTTATCGTTTTTTCTACTTGCATAAATTATTTCAATGCGGAACAATTTTTTTGTTACACACGTTTTTTATTTTTTTTTGCAGTATTTTTTATTTATTATAATTTGGCGTGGGGTTTCAAAGAAAAGCGATCTTAGACAAGGGAAGATAGGGGACGCGTAAGGCCTACTTCACAAAGGCGTAGTGAAGTGTGACCAAAGTAAACCCAATTGGCGTCGCTTCAAGTTGTTACAAGTTTGTTTTATGTGCTTTTGCTTAAAAAGAAATTAAGAAAGTCAGTTTCAATATTTCAAAATTTCGCACATTTTCAACGCTATGATTCCCCTCTCTTCCCTACTCTAAGAAAAATATTTATTGAGTGTTTCATGACATTAAAAGTTTGAGAACCGCTGCTTGGACCAAGATAAGTTAATTTAAGTGGAGTTTATTTAAATAAACTTATTTTGGTCTAAGGAATATGTGGTTTTTTTGTCAAGACCTTTTACAGAATTGTATGACAATGTTGACGTAATAAACTTACCTTACAATTTTATATGGACCATATAAATTTGTATTATGACAAAATCTAGAAAAATTCAAATTTCAGTACTATATCAAAGTATACTTACTTTTTTAAGAATCTGCTTTCTCAAAAACCATTCTACGTAATTGTTACGTAAAATCCATTAAAAAAACTGTTGAAACTATGCATATATCTCACCATTGTTAGGGAATATTATCTATTTATAGGTTTTGCCTCTTTTTATTTTTCATTTTGGGTCAGGCATATATCCAGTCGAGCTGTTTTGTAGCAAATCTTTCTTAGAGAGGCCCTTTTTATAAACTTATTTCCAATTTTGGGAGCCTCTGTAAATGACAAACCACAATTGAGTATGTCTTTTTAACAAAAAGTATACAATAACCGATAAATGGATCTTTTGAGAGGACGATTTTTCAGAAAAATGCGACTTATGCCGTTTTAATACAAACGAGGAAAATTTGGAAGGAGCATATTTTTATTAACATACCATGCAAATTTCAATTAATATGGTTAAATTTTGTAAAAGTCATCAATATTTAAAAAAATCAAATACAGGGTGTTATGTAATTAATGTTATATATTAAAATGGGTTGTTCCTTAGGGTCCATAAAGAAGCACCTGAAACTTTTTTTTCTAAATTCCAAAGTCTAAAAATAATTTATAATAACCTTTATCCTACCAAAAAGTACGCCACTGATCGACTAGGAACTTTAGGTTAATCTGGTGGATTTATTATGTTATGGTTGGTAACAACAGTCACTGTTGAACAGTGTTTCCAAAATCTCTCAAAAAAGTTGACAAACATTGTTTAAATTTAGCTTAATTACAAAAATGACAAAATTAACAATGCAAATTGTCAATTTGGCGTTTTTATTAATTGTTGGTTATGTCATTTTTGTACTGAAGTTAAATTCAAACAAAATCTGCCAACTTTTATGACAGAATCTAGTGCATTTCTTTTAAATTTTAGGTTATGTTTTCAAATTGTAAATATCTTAACTAAGGAAAGTGCTTTTGGATTTATTTACACAAATTAAATGTTTAAAGTTTAATCTGTGAACTGGTCCCAATTTCATCTGAGTAAACAGAGAAAAAAACTGATGAAAAAATTAATTTTGTGGTTATGGATTTCAAATTTCAAAGGTACTAAATTTTCTAATCATTGCTTAAGCTAATAGCTGGATCAGTAAATAAATACAGAAGGGTATTAGAGCTTTAAGGGCATAAAACTTTTGTATTTATTGAGTTTTTATTTATTTTTTGCAAGAAAAATATTTAGTAACAATTTTTTACATCTGGCAACGCATAGCTACTTTGTTGGTTGGTATCTATGTACTAAAAATGTTTTTTTTTAAATATTTTTCCTTTATTCCTTATGTCAAAAGGTATTCAGTATTTTAATATATAACATTAATTACATAACACCCTGTATTGATAAATTACTTTATTTTTTTTAAATACAAAAATAGTCCCGACAAAAGAGCATAAGTACCACTAGTTAAGCAGCTTTTTTCTGAAAAATCATTGATTCTTATTTCAGACAAAATAATTTGTATTCAACACAAATTCATCACAAAATAGTGACACAAAATTTCGTATCTCTAAAAAAATAATTACCTTTCGTTAGGTTATTTTTTTCTCTAAAAAATTACCAAAAACATTAAGTACAAAATATTTAATATAACGTTAAAGTTAGGGACATTTTTACTGCCACAATTATTATAATTATTTTGCAAATTTCTTGTCATTCTAAATGTTGGGGTATTTCCCAAGGGACTGCTCTTGGTCCTGTGTTTTTCAAAAGTTTATAAATGACAAGAATTTGACATTTTGATTGTTTTGTTTTTCCAGAAGCTGTGAAAAAGTTATGCTTTTTTCTATTTTTAGGGCAAAGGGTGGGTAGGAATCTTTGGTAGAGCAAGAAAAAATGATATTTTTTAGATTTCATTATTGACAAAATATGCTTATTTAAAACAACAAAACAAAACCGTGTTTAACATTCTAAAATATGTCATATTTTTATAAATAAATTTGTCTATACATCCTTAACACGTTCACTACCGCCGTGTTACAGCTGGTCGCTTGTAATAAACCAACTTCGACATCTTTTGAACCCATAAACTGGCGTAGGAAATAAACCTGAGTCACTGTAAATAAAGCCACAAAAGTTAACCAGAGGCCACTTAACTGGCCGTACTCGCGTTATAGACCGAAGACAACATACAAGTCACCACTTGTGACCCAGCTAAATTTATATTGCACCTAAGTAAGATTAAATTTGAGGCCAGTATAGTGGCCGCAGTTCATGGTGAGCCAACCGATTGGCCACTATAGTGGACGCCGGTAGTGAACGTGTTAAATTTGAAATTCTTAAATATGATTTCAATATTTTAAACATTGTATTCTAAAAATTTCTGGACAAATATGTTTTTAATATTTTAAAACAGGGCTTTATTATTCTTTAATACTTATGTCTTGACATTCTTAAGCAAGGTTTTTCAAATGTTTTAACACTGTAAACTTTGCTTATTTTTGACATTCCAAAATATGTTTTTGACATTCATAAGCAAGATTTTAACTTTCTTAACTTTGTTTTTAACTTTCAAAAACTTGTTTTTGACATTCTTAAATATGCTTTTAACATAATAAAATAAGATTTGATACCCTTTTTTAATGTACACTGGGCGTCAAAATTACGCATAATAAGTACCAAAATTCTAACTCTAAAACGCCGTTACCAATCTTTATAAAATTTTGGATAAAAATACTTTAACTTATATCTCAGTTCAAGGGTTTTTGAAAAAATATCCTTAAAGCCCCTTTATTTAATAATAAAAAAACGCTCGAAAAAAAACTTTTATAAGTAGGGAATTTTTTTTAAGTAAATAAAAAATATGCTGTGAAATACCGTATTTTTGTAAGTATACCCTGAAAATGTTGTAAAGGAACAGTAACGAAAATACAGCGTTCAAAGTCGTCAAAAATGACCACTTTTCAGCAAAATAATCAAAAAGGGGTCATTTTTACAGACTTTGAAGCGCTGTATCTTCGTTACTGTTCGTTTGATTTGTACAAATTTTTTTAGGTTATACTAACAAAAATACGGGCTTTAACAGCATATTTTTTATTTATTTAAAAAAAATCCCTAAAAAGTTATTTTTCAAACCTTTTCTTATTATTAAACACGTAAACTGAGATATAAGTTAAAGTATTCTTATACAAAATTTCATAAAGATTGGTAAAGGCGTTTTAGAGTTAATTTTTTTTTACTTATTATGCGTTAATTTTGACAGGCAGTGTATTAAAATTCTTTAGCAAGTTTGAGGTTCTAAATATTATTTTAACTTTCTTCACTATGCTTTGGCCATCTTTAATATTCTAAAATTTGTTTTGACATTTTAAAATATGCTATGAAATTGACATTTAAAATTTTGTTTTTGGCATTCTAAAATATGTTTTAACATTCTTAAATGTTTTTAAAAATCCTTAGCAAGGTTTTAAACTTTGTTTTAATCATTCTAAAATTGTTTGTTGTCATTTTAAATTGTATTGTTGGTATTATTAAAAGTTTGACATTATTTTGTTTTTTGCAAAATTAACGTCAAAAACATTGAACATACAGTACATAGAGCCTATACAAGGAGCCAGAACAATAGGGAAAATTGACAAAACCTGCCCTCCAAATTGCACAAATTAAGTATTTTTTTTCACCACCAGCGGCGCTGATGCGTTTCGGTAGAAATTAAACAATTGTTTCAGAATAAACGGAACACTAGCGCCCTTTTATATTAGGAAGATTCTTGTTTACAAGTTCGGACTCCTTGTGTAGGCTCCATGATACAGTATGTCCACGGTACAGAGTAAAACAAAATTATTTTACATTTGTTAGAAAATTGTATACCTACTTAATAAAAGATTTCCATTCATATTAAACCCTCAGAATATGAGACACATAATTTTTATTGTCTGGTTCATTGTCAATTTTTATTTATCTGAAAATTTTGGACTGAAAAATGTTTGATAAGTTATTTGTGTCATAAGGATGAGAAGTGAGTCTTTTTGTGCTGAGTTCAAAGTATTTACGCAAAATACTTTTAAATACGTTTCCAAATTGTCTCTTTACTTTTTTTAGTAACTTATAAATACTTAGCGGGATAAGTTTTTGAAAACAATTTTTGTTTGATACCTACTTGATTGCGAAATTCTTTTGCATTCTCAAATGGTGAAACTTTCATCCTCCAATGGAAAAGTGGCTTTTCGCAATTTAGCATCAAAAATATCTATTTAAAGTCTAGAAGATAATTAAATAAGTACTTTGGCAGTGACAAATTAAAGAACGCTTGAAGATAAAATCATATTTGGTCAGTTTTCGTTCATTTGTCATTTATCAAAAGTAATTATTTGTATTGACAAGCTTTTACTTTTTAATTTATCGCCAAAAATACATATTTCTTCGCCGTTTGATGTATTTTTTATACTTTAAGTAAACATTATGTCATTCTCGAAAGATTTCTACCCACCGTCTTAACCATAGATGTTTATGGTTTATAGTCATAACATTCATGGTTTCAAAGAAAATGACAAATGAACAAAAACGGACCAAAAATGATTTTTTTCAAAAAAAATTCAGAAAAATTAAAATCAGACAATAATTATGTGTCGCATACTCTGGGGGTTTCAAATCAAGCAAAAACTTTTGAATAAAAGAATTAAATTTTCTGAGAAATGTAAAATAATCTTTTTCCCTCTTTGTAACCCCATCTGTGGACCAGAGTTGCAAATAATGTATTAAGGTTTCAATACTCATTATTTAAATAATGGATGAGTTTAATTTTTATTATGCATTACTTCTTTTTTAATTAATTTTCATTAAATATTTTCCAGTGACAGAGCTGTGCGGTACTCGAGTACTTGTACTCAAATTTTGTACTTTAAGTACTTTTTATGTACTCGGTACTCAGTCCAGAGTACATTAAAAAAAAGTACTTGTACTTATTTAATTTAAAAATGTAAAAATGGACACGAGTACATTGGTTGTACTCGAGTACATTTGATGTACTGGAGTACTTTTGTTGTACTCAAGTACTTTTTGTACTCGGCATCTTTGTGTTAAGTTAACATAACCACTACTATAGTATACTACATATAGTGGCACTACATATTCAAATTTATCGCCATAATTATAATGCTTCAGCATCTAAAGTTTAACGGTTCGGCAATATTCGGAATAAATCCTCGATATGGACAAGTTGCTAAAATATCATTGTGGTGCCCTACTTTATAGAGATATTACATGAGGAGTGATTTTTCAAAAGGTCGTATTTTCATTTGCAACAATTTTTCAAAAAAATTACTATAACCTGTATAGGTTAGGGCAATATAGATTATTTAAAAAAAAAATCTGATGAATATTTAATAATAGTTTAGACCTGCTGTCATATTTCGCCGTTAATATATGCCTTTTAACCATACCTTTGGGATTTTGTCAAAAAATTACATTAAAGTAAAAATGGAAATAAGGCCTTTTGAAAAATCACTCCTGACATATTACAAGTGGTAGTGCCCTTTTTTTATCTCTGGTAGTGCCGTCATAATGTCATATGTAACGGTTTTTTTTTTAAGAAATTTGAGATTATTCTGCAATTCAGAATCTGCATTAGTATTATTTTGGTGCTTTGGTTTTTGTTATACTGGGGTAAGTAAGATTTTAAATATTATTTTGTATTTGATACGCTTAAAAAATTAGGTTATATTTTCGCATTCAATCTTGTTTTTTGCAGTTATAAATGCATGTTACTTTAATTTAATTTCGTGCTTGCAGTTAAATAATGTTTAGGCTATTTATTAAATAAATAAATTACTTGCATGAATAGGTATACCTATAGGTAATAAAGGTTATATGTAAAAGAATAGTTAATCTATTTTAATATTATTTTTTTCTGTTTAAAATCGAAATAATTGGTTATTTAGAAAAACAAATATTCAAATCATAAATAAATACGTGTATTAAAGAAATATAAAAATGCAGTATTTTTAATTATCCTTAAGTGACCTAAACCTGATATTTTGTTTTGTTTTTAACATTTAACAAACAACTCAAGTACATTTTTTTTCAAAGTACTTGTACTTTTACTCGAGTAGGTACTTTTTTCTTGTACTCAGAACAGCTCTGTCCAATGAGTACCTAATGTAATCTTTTTAAAATTACTTATTTTTAATTTGTAATGAGTAATTTGAGATTTACAAAAAAAATGTATTGAGTAATGTACCTACTCACTTTTTATTTTTAATGAGAAATGAATGAGTATCGAATTACTCATTTTTAGTGGGCGAGGAAGATATTTTTATTGCATGACACATTATTTTAATTTTTGCACGGTTTGCAATAGATATTTTACAAAAAGCATGGACTTTGTGAGCGGAAATAATTTATTATTTAAAAGTAATCAATCACGTTATTGCAACTTCTTTCATTGTAAATCATTTGTATGATAACAAAAAAGTTTAAGGAGCCCATCATTCCCACCCCTGATCATTTTTCACTGATGTAATGGGTAATGTCTTTTGTTACATATTTTTTTAATGTGTAGTGTATGGTCTGTCATTACTCATTTTTTAATGAGAAATGTATTGTTTTACATTACTCATTAATTTTTTAATAATTAGGTAATGTATTCAAGCTACATTACCAATAAAAATAAAAATGACTATTGCACTATTTTTTACATTAACATTTTTGCAACTCTGCTGTAGACATACTGTATAAGGAAAGACAAATGAAGGGCATGACAACTTATTGATTTTTACTCCACACATGGTCGTTTTTTCTTGCATATACCAAACACATATATCTCACAATCGAAATAATAAATAAAATAAACAAATAAATAAATCGAAACAAAGTCTAACTTACTTGTTGCTGTTGACTTGTCGGATGTGCGTGAACACGTTGATGACGTCGCGTATCCGACGCGGGGCCTCCTCGATTTTCGAGGCCAAGCAGACGCAGGCCATCGCGGTGTGATCCACCGGATGCCTGACCAGGGACTTGGAATAGTAGAAGCGCTGCAGCAGCACCTGGCCGGTGGCCATCGCTACCTGAAATCACATCGGCCACAATGCGTTTAGCAAAAATAATACTACACTGGGTTGCAAGAATAATGTCACTAAATAAATTCTACAATTTTATATTTTAATAATATTTTTGGGACTAAAAAACTTAACAATAATTATTTAGGCTCTTCATTAGGGTGGTCCTTAATAAGGTTATTTTCAAATTTCTTTGCTCCCAGGGGGTCAAATGCTTCCAAATTAATAAAAAAAAATTCCCTGAAAATTTGAGCTCTTAATATTAACTCTAAGATAGTGCGCATTCCAATCTAAGTTTCCTATGGAAATAACATAGGAACAATTACTTTTGTTGTTTATAATTTTATAACTTGGGAACGAATAAATTAAAAATTATAAATCATACATATTTTTATAGAGAATTTAACGCTCTACAAAAAAGGTCTCTTATAATTTTTCCATTGGTCTATTTGTTTAAAAGTTATTCAACGTCAAAGTTTAATTTTCATATTATTATTAATATTATCAAGGCTTTTTTATGAGGCGCCGTTTGTGTCAAAATTAAAAGTGCTAAATAAACTTATTTTGTTTTATAAATAATTAATTATATGCTTTACCAAATAATTTTTTTTTATAAAATTATTTTTTTATAAAATAATTTTCAATTCGAATCAAAAATTATTTAATAAAAGACGACGGGCGCATTTATAAATTAATTTTTACTGCAGCCATCTCTATTTGTTTGTAGACACTCGAGTAAACCCGAGTAAACCCGAACGCCCCTCCCCAGATACAATTTTATGACGGACTGGGCTTTTGTTTGACGCACTTTGGGGAAACGATTGAAAATAATAATTTATTATTTTCATTAATTAATTAATTAATTTTTTTATCTACATTTATTTTGATTTTTAGTTTTTAACAAGAATTCTTTATGTTTAAACGTTTTTTATAAGAAAGCACTTGTTAAAAACTAAAATAAATAAATAAAATAATTCTCTTGAAAACAAATTAAAATAAATAAATCAATTCTAACAAAACTAAAAATCAAAAAAAAATAATTTTATAAAAAAATAATTAAAAAAAAATATTTTATAAAAAAATTATTTTATAAAATTTTTTAGAAAAAAAAATTTAAAAAAAAATTATTTTATAAAAAATTAATTTTATAAAAAATTATTTGATAAAGCATATAATTAATTATTTATAAAACAAAATAAGTTTATTTAGCACTTTTAATTTTGACACAAACGGCGCCTCATAAAAAAGCCTTGATAATTTTAATAATAATATGAAAATTAAATTTTGGCGTTGAATAACTTTTAAACCAATAGACTAATGGAAAAATTATAAGAGACCTTTTTTGTAGAGCGTTAAATTCTCTATAAAAATATGTATGATTTATAATTTTTAATTCATTTCTTCCCAAGTTATAAAATTATAAACAACAAAAGTAATTTTTCCTATGTTATTTCCATAGGAAACTTAAGATTGGAATGCGCACTATCTTAGAGTTAATATTAAGAGCTCAAATTTTCAGGGAATTTTTTTTTATCAATTTGGAAGTATTTGAGCCCCTGGGAGCAAAGAAATTTGAAAAGAACCTTATTAAGGACCACCCTACTCTTCATTGTAAAAAGCAACAACTATATTTTATTTTATTGAATCGATACTGCTTTAATTTTTTTATTACTTTATTAAAACATTTTTATTTTTGATATTTTAAAAATATGCTTTGGCCTTCTTAAGTCAAAGACTGGTCTTTGGGATCTAAGTAAATAAAAATATGACAAAAAGAAGAATTTGACAGATAAACGTCAAAAATACTATTTTTGACATTCTTAAATGTTTTTAACATTATAAAAGAATTATTACTCTTTCATAGGTGTTAATGATTTGAACATGTTTTTAACTTTCTAAAATTTGTTTTTGACATCCTTGAATATGTTTTCAACTTTCTAAAAAAGGTTTGATACTATTTCTAAAATCTTTGAATAAACTTTAGCAAGTTTAAGGTTCTAAACTTTGTTTTTAGAGTTAATTGTTTTTTGACAGAAAACGATTTTTAAACAGATACAAGGCGGAAACGTCAATTTCTTGACCGACAAATGACAGAAACATTAAAAAAAGTGGCATATAAATGACAAAAACATTAAAAAAGTGACAAATAGGTATGTTTAAGATTTTATTAACTCCTATTGCATAATTTTGTTTTTTTGAACATTGATAAATATTATAAATTCCCTGCCTAACAACGGAACTAATAAACTAATTATTCACCTTGCTAGGCATCAGTGATTGGCCGATTTCAATTTCGGGTTTTAAATTGGAAGAAGGCGACTATAATAACCATGGAGCCTACACAAGGAGTCCAAACTTCATGTATACAAAAATCTTTTAAGATAAGGCTCTGGTGTTCTGTTTCTCGGGCTTGGTAAAAAGTGAGGTTAACCATTTGACAGATGTCAGATTTAATTTATTTAATTTTGAAAATTATATAAGTATATAATTATTAAATTAGATAGAGTATAGTATTACAATCGAGATTATGTGCATTATCTCTCGTATAATAATTTACTCTTTACTTGCTACAAAATTTAATTTTTGGTAATTTTTAGATGTAAAATGCCATTTGACGACCTTGTAGCAGAAAAAAACTATTAATTTTAGGATAAAAATGACAGAAAACAGCTTTTTTTATAGATAAATGAAACATTAAAAAAGTGACAGAATTTCAAGACTTTTAGGTAATTAAAATAAAATATTTGTTTTTTACTTCATACAAAATTTTATTTTTCTCAATTTTTTTAAGTAAAAATGCTATTTAAAGACTTGTAAAAAAAACTATTAATTTTAGTTTAAAATGACATATCGCACTTCGGCTGCAAGGCACAGCTCAAAATATATAATACAATAAAATTGCAGTGATCAGTGAAAATACTGGAGCATTTTACTGTTACTCAAAAGCCAGTATTTTGTGTTGTGTCACTTTTGCAGCAAAGGTGCAATTAAAATCGTTGAGTTCCACAAGGTTCCATGTACATTTTTGTGAATTTTACAGCAGAGCAATTTTTATGGGTTGCATTGCGGCAAATATTAGTATGATTTATATTACAACGGTTTTTGAGTGGAACAATCTATTACTAACATGTATAATATAAAATAACTGTGTAAATTCTAAAATTTAAAACTCTAGAAGAAAATTAACTTTTTTATTTTAAGTGTAGCAAAAAATTTAAAAGTGTGGTTATGTAGGTACTAAAAATACTTTTTTTCTATGTATAAAAAAATGGAAAATTGATCAATATACAATATACAAAAAGTTTATTTTTTTTCAATGGATCACCCTATATATAAATTAATTTTTCGATTCCTTGTAAAATTCTGAGCATAATTCATATAACAAACCATATACCTAAATTCAACCGGTTTTGAAATATTTGCATTCAAAATGTTATCATTAAATTTTTTTTTAAACTGTTAGAAATCAAAAGGCCTCAGTATACCAAAATTTGTATTGAAAATAAATTATTATAGTGACATTATGTCAATATGTCTTGTTAAATAGGTAAAATGGCGTAGGTACTCAGACAGAGAAAGACAAACTATTTCAACTTATTATCTTAAAAATAATTTAAATATTTCAGAAACGGTTGAATTTAGGTATATGGTATGTCATATGAAATATGCTTAGAATTTTACAAGGAATCGAAAAATAAATTTATATATAGGGTGATCCTTTGAAACAAAATAAACTTTTTGTTTTTCCCTGTATGCTGATCAATTTTATTTATACGTAGAAAAAAGTATTTTTTAGTACCTCAAAACCACACTTTTTGGGACACTTAAAATAAAAAAGTTAAAGGGGGGCGACATTATAGGGCATCACCCTGTACATTGTACATATAGAACCATGTAACCTTACTATGCAATGTTTAACTTTTATTTGTAATTAAGTCAATGGCAAATAAAAATGAGTAAAAATCTTAATAAATTAAACACATCTATTTTTGTGGATGTTTATGCAGTCGATTTATTTATAAGTAATAAAATATTCGTTTAAAAAAATTAATATAAGGTATTTTGATATTAAATTTTTTGCCTCATTATTATTTAACAATGTTTTTATGTACCTAATCCTTATCTTTAATGCACATCCATTTATAAGAAAATATTATGTGCTTCAGCTTATTTTTTAAAATGTATACTGTGTCACAGGTCCCTTAGAGCTACATGGGATTATACTGCCTTCTTTAGGTCAATAGTAAAGATTTGCAAAGTGAAGGATGCAGAATTTTTTTACATGCGTAGGCGACAAAATAAAGTATGGGGAGATAGAGCCCATTCCAAGAAAACACCATATACAACAGAAAGATATATGGAAAACTGCCATAGTAACAATTGGTTAGGTGTTATCACTGAACTGAGAACTAAACTGTCAATGGTCAAAATTTACTTTCTGAACACAAAATTTAGCGGGATTTTAATTAAGTAAAGGGTCATTTTAAGGGGCGGTGAATCCAGTGCCGAGCTGAGATTTTGTTTTAAAAAATCGCTAATATGAATTCTTAAAAATTTACTCTTAAAAACTGAAATAGTAGGCCCGAGTAGGCCTTGTATTTTCTACTAATATGGCGTCTTCGGTCATCTATGGTATTGCTCCAAAAATACAGTTTATCAAGATGTACACTTTAAAACAAATCCGGTTAGTATTGCACAATAAATAAAGATTTTACAGGGGTGAGTCACAAACAAATGAGTCACACTGTATGTGTATAATTTTTCATGGCTTAATAAAATTTTAATTATTAAAATTTTTGGTTAAGAAGTGTCATCTTTTGGCAAAACACCAAAATAAATTTTGACCATCGACAGTTTTAGTCCTCAGTTCAGTCGAGGGATGGCAATAAACATCAAACCAGTTGATCCTATTTCAGTGTTCCATATATCTTTCTTTTGTATATGAATAACACCTTGTTAAATTCATAGATTTTATTGCAAATTATTTATTTTAACATTGTAAAAATTGTTAAAATTTAAATACATTTAAATGAAACACATATTCAAGGTTAAAAAACAACGATTTTCAGAAAAACCTCCAAGCAAAATCAAGTTTTTTCATTCACAATCAACAGTAAAAAAATTAGGTCAAAACTCAAATAACCCATCCATAATAATGTTGTGTAAATCATGGGACAAAATACTAACTACTAATAATGTAATTTAAAGCAGATTTATATGGTTATCTGGTCGCTCCCCATGTCAAACAATAAGGGCGCCCAAACAAACAAAAGGTCAGAACGTCAGAGTGACACCTAACCTCAAAAACAAGTGTCAAACCATGCAAAACTCACCTGCGGTAATTTTAACAGTATCCCGGCCGTCTGTATGAGCTCGCACCCGTAAATTCGCAAATCCATTTCCGAGTCCTGATCCAAACCGTCATTTTGCGAGGGGGTCGGGCTCAATTTTTCCTCGGGCAAAAGTTGATTTTTCAACGTCAACACCACTTTACCGTACGGCTTGTTGTTTTTGACACTCGGTGGCACAGGATCGCTTTTAGAGGATCCCATGTCCAAATTCTTTAGATGATACGTTTTGAAGCGTTTACAAAACTAACAATGAAGCTGTGAAAGACAAAATGTCTCCACTATGCTCAATGCGCACGCGCCAGTTTTGACAATGCGCAGTCAATACCGATGTACTACAAATGCAATAAATCGTTTTAATCTATCAATAATTAACAAAATTTATAATTTATTTGTTAACATTACGAAAATATTCGTTACATTACATTAAATATCGTAAAAATACGTTTTTTAATTCAAATAAAATGGCAATAACAAGACAAAAAAACCAAATACACAAAAATAACAATAACAAAAACCTTGTTTTAGTGTTTGATTACTATTATACTTTTTTAAATTAAAACTTTTAAAAATTAATCCACACAGATAGTACCAACATAAATATTCAAATTATTTGTGTTAAACGTCATTTTACTAATTTTTGGTTATAAACGTCAAAATATTTAAGGAATTTATACTTTTTACTGTTTATAATGTAAATAAACGTTATTCGTGCATAAAAAACATAACAAACAAGTACAAATTGTATACATTTTAAAATATTAACGCATGCGTACAAATGCCTTAAAATCAAGTTGTTTGTTTATAAATTGTTTATAATTTTTTTTAATAAACAAACAGTGTCAATTTGTGACACAAGTAGCGTAAAAACGTGCTAAAACCATTCAGAGTTGGTAAAATAATAATAATTAAGGTAATAATTTTAATATTAATTAATATTAAATGCCGGTTATATTTGACGATTTTTTTATGTTTATTTGGTTGTCTGTTGGTTTTATCTGCTTTATTTTCTCTTAAATTACAGAATGTTTAATACCAGCCAATTGGGGCAGTTTAATGTAAGTTAATATAAGTTTTTTAACACATTAGATTTGTAGGTTATATCTGCGATATAAAATACGTGTTTTTTATAGTTTGCCAACCCAACTAAAGTCCAAAACATGGAAAAATCTCCACATAACACCAATAACATGGACATGAATATGGGTGCAGGGGATAGCAACGATTCATTTGACAAAACTAAACTTATCGTAAACTATATTCCACAATATGCTGTTGAAGAGGATCTGGCTCAAATTTTCTCACAAATTGGGAGAGTGGAAAGCATTAAAATAATGCGCGACTTCAAAACAGGTTACAGCTATGGTTTTGGCTTTGTGAAATATTACAACCAACAGGATGCTGCTAAAGCTATTGAAGCTATTAATGGGATGACTTTTAGGTTAGATTCTGTTATAAACACTTAAATATACAGTTTATTTAATTTTTTTTTAGAAATAAAAGGTTAAAAGTTTCCTATTCGCGACCACCTGGTACGGACATGAAGGACTCAAACTTGTATATTACGAACCTTCCAAAAGATGTAACTGAACAGGATGTGGACAGGTTATTTCAAGATTATGGCGAGATTGTTCAAAGAACCGTACTAAAGGATAAAATAACTGGTTTGCCACGTGGAGTAGCCTTTGTTAGGTGAGTTTTTATTTTTCATTGTTTTGTCCTTTATTAGCATTTTTTAGTTAATGATTGCAAGTCATACTTTTAATAGTATTATATTATGTAGCTACAAAGTTTTATAAACGTCATTTAAGTTTAATTTTAAACGATCAGACCTGCAAACGCAAAGTAATTAAACTCAATTTTTTTTCAATCTGACAACTGTCAAACATTTTTAATCCTCTGTTTTTTCCCTATTTAATGCACTGGTGCATTATAGTATATTATGTATCAAGTTTTATAAATGCGATTTTAGTTACGACTTTTATTAGGCACGGGCGAAGCTTGCGAGCAAGTTTTTAATAAAAACGAGTGTCTAGAGAAGTTTATAAAACGAGTTGATACAATAGTATACTTTATCTACAACCAACAAAAATAAGAATTTAAAGCCAATTTTATTTCATAAAATTTGACATTTGGCGAATTTTACCTCACTTTTTCGTAATTTATAATAAAGCTAATATCAGCCCGTGACTGAAATGCCCAAAATCCACTGTTGTTAACTTCAGCCCGTGACTAAAATGCAATAAATTCCCAACTCGTCAATGTAGGAGTAAATCAGTGTTGCCACTTGTAACATAATTATCGAATTGTAACATAAATTTTTATAAAATCAAAGTTTGAAAATAATATGTGACATAATCGATAACTGTAACATAATTTTTAATCCAAGTATCTGGACAAAATTAACTTAATTCTATCCAGATTAATTAATTTAATTAAGATACCTAATAATTAAGCATGAAGTCTGATTTATAGATTGAATTCTTTCTTTCCTTCCTCCCGTAAAAGATCAACAATACCGTAGTGCTGTTTATAGATTCCCGTACGGTATTTTTTTTTTTTTTTTTTTTAATGTATTTATTAAACCCTAAAAGATTACAAGCATCTACAACAGGTATAAATTAAAGAATATATATTAATACATGTCAAGTTCTCAGTGAGAACAAATAATTTTTTAAATTAAGAATAAATAAGTTTAAGGATGTAAGCATTTTAATATTTTCTGGTAGTTGGTTAAACAATATCACAGCCTGAGAGGAGATCTTCTTGTTTCCCACATTTGAAGAATTTGGTACCACATGGAAATGTTGTCTGGTCCTCGTATTGTGTTCGTGTAAATCACAGTTTAATTGCAGCTTAATTTTGGTAATTAAAATATTGTTTTTTATTTTGTACACTAAGATCATGGAGTCTAGATTAATGATTTCCTGAATCTGAAGTATTCTAAGTTCTTTGTACATTTCTATTGTGTTTGCCATAGGTGGTTTATTAAATATTATTTTTAATGATTTGTTTTGACAAATTTGTAAATCCTTAATATCACATTTTCTGGCCTGTCCCCAAATGCATGGGAGGTAAGTTAAGTGTGAATGAATATATGCATAGTAGATCTGGAATTTGGTTTTTTGATTCATTAGGAATACATTTCTGCGTAAAAAGTAGCACATATTGTTGATGGTTTTTTTAACTTCACGTATGTGTTGTTCAAAATTTAGTTTATTGTCTATAGTGAGTCCGAGGTAATTAGCATGTTTTACTTCACTTATTGGTGTATTGTTTATCCTTAGGCTTATTGGTGAAGAGTGTGTATTCTTAAAAACTATATAATTGCACTTATTTTCATTTAACTTAATATTATTTTGACTAGTCCAATCACAGATTTTAATAAGGTCTCTTTGAGCATCTTCGAAAATTTCCCTTTCATTACCAGTATAGAATAGTGCAGTGTCGTCAGCGAATAGTGTCATAGAGCCTTTTATATCACAGTTAGTTATATCATTTATATATATTGAGAAAAGTAAAGGGCCAAGCACCGATCCCTGTGGGACACCAGAACACACTAGACTAGTATCACTTTTCTTATCACAGATCTGGGTAAATTGTTTCCTATTTTGGAGATAGCTAGTAAATATTTTAAAAGCTTGATTCTGAATGCCAATTGATAGTAGTTTCCTAAGAAGTATTTCATGATCTACAACGTCGAAGGCTTTGCATAGGTCAAGAAATATAATCATTGTTGTTTTCTTTTGATCAATACTTAAAAATATGTCTTCCATTAAGTTTGTTATAGCAGTAAGGGTGCTTTTCTTGCTACGAAAACCATGTTGCTGTTCACAAATGAAGTTGCTTTCTTGTAAAAACTGCAGGAGTCGTTTGTTCAGCGTTGTTTCAAATATTTTTGAGAAGACTGATAGGACAGAGATTGGCCTATAATTGTTTACGTCCGTCGTTTGGCCCTTTTTAAAAATAGGTGTGACTCTAGCTATTTTTAAAATGTCTGGAAAAGTTCCAGTCTTGTAGTGTTTATTTATTATTGATGATACCACTGTTGATAATGGCTCGGCCAATTTTCTTATCAGGGAAACTTTTATTTCATCATGTCCAGGGGCAGCATTCGTCTTTAATCCTTGAATGATCGAGTTAATTTCTTGAGGAGTTGTAGGTCTGAGAAACATTGAGGATTTTTGTATGTAGTTATATATTATGTTTTGTTGTGAATGATAATTATTTTGTGTGATTATTTCCTTGACTATATTTATAAAGTAGTTGTTAAACACCTCAGCAAGTTTTTGTTTATTAGTTATTTGTTCTCCAGAAACAATAAGTTTTTCACAGCCTTTATTTTCAACTATCATCCCTGTAAGTTCTTTAATAAGTTTCCATCGTTTTGCAGCCGAGTCATTGTGTTCATTTAGTTTTGTTTCAATATGTTTTTTTTTATTGTAGGCAATTTTGTTTTTTAATTGTTTGTTAAGTATTTTTAGTTCTGTTCTGTATATATCACTTGTGGGAAATTTTTTTGATAGTAAATAAATGTTGTCCCTTTCTTTAATTTTTTCTTTTATTTCCCTTGTGAGCCATCCTTCTTTGATGTCACTTGTATATTTTCTTGCCATTGTAGATGTGTTTCTTTTGATTTCGGTAGTTATCATGTTTATAAGGTGATCAAATGTTAGGTTAGGTTCTCTCAGATTTTGCATATTGTTCTGGACATATGTTTCAAGTTTTTGGAAGTTGGTAGTTTTGGAATAATAAATTTGTCGAGGTTTCTTTGGTTTGGAGCCGTTGATTGATAAATTTATGATCTTGTGGTCGGAGATGTTATGATCGTAGAGTTTAATTTTTGAATCAACCTTTATATTTGTTAGGATGTGATCAATAATTGATTTGTAACCTGTATGTACATCCACTCTAGTGGGTTTAGAAGGGGATATTTCATTTATAATTTCGAATCCATTGCTAGAGACAACATTTATATAGTCTTCTTCAGAGTTCAAAATATTTATGTTCATATCTCCAATTAGTAAGAGTTTTTTATATTGGAGTAGGTCAGATTCAAGAAATTGTATAAAGTCAGTTTTTGGAGCACTTGGTTATAGTTTTAAAGGTAATGGTAGAGGCAGCGGTAGCGGTAGCCGAGTTGGGCATTGAATATTATATGAAACAATTTATAGTATTCAGAGGTAGCGGTAAGGGAAGTAGAGGCAAGAACGTAGCGGCATCTTTTCTTACCTCAACCGCTACTCCAGCCAAATGTGTAAGTTAAAAATGGGTACCTACCGTCATTCGTGTGTATTTAATGAACTTTAAATACTGGAAATGGCTTTTCTTAGCTAGTTCACGATTTATTTCCCTCGATTTATAGCGACCTAGCGACCCCCATACCGTACGTATAATTTTACAAACAGAATGACAATCTGCAACAAAGTAGGCATGGGCCGCCATTACCGCTACCGCTACTTTCTGAACTATAAATATACTATTTTTAACAAATTTTATAATTTTCTTAAAATTCGATAATATTTTTAACCCTGCTTCTTTCACTTTTTACATATTTTATGATTAAATTATAATAACAGGGCTCCCACACCTCCTAAAATTTGGCTTAAATCTTGAAAACTCCTAAAATTCTCCTAAAATTGCATTCAATCTTCTAAAACTCCTAAAATTCTAAAAATTAAATTTAAATAGGCCAACCTGACTGCGTTTAATTAAGGTAATTGTCGCGCTAAAAAATTCTTTTTTAAAAAGTAATTTAAAAATATATATTTTCAGGTTCTATTTTATTAAATTCTTTTTAAAATGATATATCACAACCAAAATTTTTCTTAAAAAGCAACAAAAAAAACTTCTACAAAATTGTCATTTTTAGCCATATTTCGTTTGTTTTAGACAAAAATATACCGTGTTATATATCAAACAAAAGGATTTTTAATTTTCTTTTAAATGACAGCTAAAATAGTAAACAATATAAAGAATGTTTTGCTGTATTTTGCAAAATTCATATTTTGTTATGAGATTTTTAAGTATCCACATTACAATTGAATCGACGAGAATAAGAACATTACAAGTCCACAAATTTAATTTGGACAATTTATTTTCTAAAATTAATTTTAAAATTTAAAATACATTTTTGTGAGAAGATATAAATTATTTTACAGAGTATAAATATTATATTTCATAATATAGTTAAATATTTTAACAAAAGTGCATTTTACTTTTGGACTTCATCATTTGATTTTGGCCTAGTTTTTTAGCCAAATCTATCGACGCATTTTTTTAAATTAAATTAAAAGTGTGCTGAAATTTATACTTGTATTGTAAAGATTTCTCTTTACCCCAAGTTCGTTTAAAACAAGTTTAATGAAAAATTGATAAATTAAATATTTTGTGGCTTTGGCTCGTGATCGTCTTACCCAAATTTGGACCTCTACGCTGTGTTTACTTACTTGTTTTATTAGATGCATTGCTTTAAGAATGATACGTGGGAGAAATAGGTTTATAAGAAATAAAATACAGTGGATTAATTTACCCCAATTTAATTTACGTTAACTTTTTTACAAACAAGCAAGGGGTGGCTCTTAGGAGGGTTCGGCCAGGGAAAAAGAGCCTGAGAAAAAACCCTGGTCGGCTATGAAGTAGCAAAGGAATACGCGGTCAGGCATTCTACTTTAAAAATTACGCAAATTAATGTATTGGCGATATGGCTCGATGCTGCATTTAAACAAAGATTTAAAACTGAAGAATATTGGGGTTAGTTAGCCGGGCTAGGCCCAGAATGTAACGAGGTCCCAATATGGGAGGCAACCCGCCTAGTTTAGTTGAAGGGTCGGGGAAAAGCGATGCAACCCTAGAGAACCTAGGGCAACCTTTTCCCCTCACGGGAGAAAAATATTAGTTCATACAACAAAGGCCCACGCACACAAACCAAGAGTACTCAAAGTTGGAACAATAACGGTCAGCACTCCTGGTTAAGCACCGAGTAATTTCGCAATACATCAATAATTTTGGACTGATCATAAAACAATGCTTAACCACGTTATAGAAAAGGGTAAAAAATGATGGGTTAAGCACAAACAAAATACAAGGTTACATTTGAGCGGTACAAGCATTGAGCATAGCAAATTATTAAAATTATAGTGATAATAATAAAAGCGAGAATAGGGGTGGTAATAGCTAAAAGAAAAAGGTTAAAAATAACGTAAAATAAAGCTAAACGTAATAGTAAAGGATAAATATACTCATAATAGCAATAATTATATAATAATAATATTAACAATTTAAAAATGCACAATATTACGTTGAGTTAATTTTACTACACATTTAAATAGATTAAATATTTAGAACTAACCTTGTAGAATACACTAACAACACTTTAAACAATGATTTTAGAACAATTTACTTTTACAATTTTACCCAAAGAAAACGAACTGTACTGCACAAAATTCCAACCGCTTCTGCCTTTCTCCTTTTCAAAAACCTTCTTCGTTTACCTCTGGTGGAAATCCCTCAGTGTGTACGCCACATGTTTTTCAAGCTCCAAGCATACCTCTCTTGTTTGCTTGCAAATTTTCTACCTAAATTTGTAAAATTTGTTTGCCTTCAAATAAAGTTTTATAGCTTAATCCTATTTTAAAATTAGAAAAATAAAATATTAATAACACGTATTATAATAAATTTATACAGGGTGTTTCTTTTTCGGAACCATTACAGTATATATATCATATATAATATATGTACCTCAGATATATACAAAAGTAGTAATTTTACTTCACTTTTAATTTTATTAAAAAAAACTCGTCGAGCGATTTGGCTAAAAAACTAGTCAATATAACTTTTTCTTATTTTTTAAGTAGTAAAGAGTTGCTTTTATTTAAATAAAGAAATTCATTTCCACACTTTATTTCTCCTAAAATTTTACAAAAAACCTCCTTAATTCCTAAATAAAATTAGTAATTTAGCCGTGGGAGCCCTGTAATAATTATTACAATTAATGTTCCGAAAATTCAAAAATTTTACTAACCCAATTCGATAATTTCAACTTTTACATCTAGCAACACTGGAGTAGATAATAGTATACTATATCATTATACGATATATAATGCAGGCTGCTATTCACAAGGATGAGGTTTGCGTCTCGAGCCCTAAGGCGAGAGACGTAAATCTTCCGAGTGAATAATGCGCATTATTTCGAGTGTATTACTATGCTTTTTCTACTCCAATTCAGTTATTTTCATTAATAACAAAATGTATTATAACCTCACTTTCTCCCGATTTGGTCGCCCCTCGTAAATAAAAAAACGCTGTGACTAGAGGCACGCTAACGTGCCGCGATTCTAAATGTTAAAGGCACGTTAGTCACGTCATAATTATTTTACGTCATAATTTTAAGATTTTATGTTACAATAAAACTAAAACAAAACAACCAACCCAACCCAACCCAACACTTTTTAACAAAGGAACAACAAATTTATGAAATAAAAAAAAGTTAGACAACTTCTAGTAGATTTTATGTTACGATAAAACTAAAACAAACCAACCAACCCAACAGTTTTTAACAAAGAAACAACAAATTTATGAAATAAAAAAATAAAAAAACTTCGACAACTTGAACCAGGTACCTCTCGCATGCTTAGCGACCGCCCTACCATATGAACTATCTAGCTTGACATGAATTTTAAAACGCTCGGGGAGCAAAAACGGATTATTATTATAAAGCCTATTACATTTCGAATCGCGGCACGTTAGCGTGCTTCTAGTCACAGCGATAAAAATCTGACATCTGTTAACATCTGTTAACCTTTCTTTTTTCCAATTTAAAACCCAATTGGTTTAAATAACAGTGAATATTGATGCGCAGAATATATTACATTTTCCATTAAAAATTTTGAGTGAGACTAAAAAAATTGTTTTTTATTATTTGGTAGTTTTCACATAAGAAACCAATAACAATGTTAAACTTCTTCAAGTCTATTATAGGTACCTTACCAACCAAATCAAACCAAACCCTGATCGCCGCAGGTGGTGGTGCGTGCATAGCGCTTGACTGTATTTACATTTACTAAATGTCATTTTGTATTTATTCATTTAGACTATGAACTGGACTGGAAACATAAAAAATTAGTCAAATGTAACTTATCTTAAAAAAACCTAAAATATGAAAAAAACCATTTGAAAAAACAGTAGAAAAAAGAAAAAAAACGGATCGTTTTTTTATGGCAGATCTCTAGTTACAACTTATAGGAGTAGATATAGTTAATAATGGAAATACCCAAGTTAAAAATGATCATTTGGTTTCAAAATTTACTAAAACTAAAGTTCCAAAAGTGTTACAAATCAAAAATTACTTATCTGACTGCCTAAAATATCTAAGTGTCCTGAAAACATTTTAGAAACTCTGTTAGAATGTTCAAAAAGTTTTAATACTGTCTTAAAATTATCTGAAATATTAAAATTGTCCTTAAACTGTCCTAACTATCCATAAACTAAACGTTTTTATCTGACACAATAATATTGTAAGTGATATTTATGTGCTAAGCAAAAATGTGTAAACCTTTATTTAATTAATTAATGTCGTAGTTAACACATTTGAGTATGAGTATGAGTATGGGAACGTATGGCAGGCCCCAGATATATTATCATCCACTGATCTCCCGGGGTTATTTTACCCCCTTTCCGTTCTCCTGCGTATCCCGCCAAATCACAGCATTACCTGTGTTTGTTGGATCCGAAGTTTTTACGCCGGCTGGTAGATCCACCCTAGGAGTTCGTGGATGACAGTGTCAAAGGTTAAGGCCGCTCCCGGATTTTTGTCAGCCGGTTCGGGCCATACGTTTAGTTTAGGAAGGGTTTTTGGAGGACATTGAACTGACCCAAAACTAAGTACAATCCGGAATCCTCCTCAACCTAGGCCTTAGTAGTAACCCCATTCAATTGGTATTCGTGAATGGGGGTGGGTATGTTAGTTCTTTGCTTACTCCTATCTTTGTTGGTTTACTTCCGGTTCGTCAGTGTCTGTGTCCGTCTCCGGGTCGGATTCCGGAAGTTGGTACAGTTTTTCCGTCTCCTCCCGCATACGGTTTTTGTGGGTGCTGATTTGTTCCCAGCTGGCGAGGTCGGTTTGTGAGAATTGGATTGTCTGCGCCAGGGTGTCGTGGAATGTGTAGCAAGGTCTACCGACTTTTTTTTCCAGGTAGCGAGGGGGATATATGTAGTATGCGCTTGGTTACGTGTCCGTCTGAATTGTTTGATAAATTTGTATGTTTGTGAGATTCTTTTAGCGGGCTCGTAGTCGTTTAAGTTGTTAAAAAAATTGTAGCATTTGGCAAGTTTGTTTTCGCTTAGTGCAATGTTTTTTTCTGCTATCGCGTTGCGTTTTGTTTGGGCCGTTTGTGTGGTCGGGTTTCTTCTGTGTTGTTCCGACGCCTTTTTTGACTTGTCTAATAATTTTATGATGATGTTACTGGGGAGCGGTTCTGACGGTTTATTAAGAGTGAGGTTGGCCGCTAACTGTAGACTTTCTTTAATGATTGTCCATGTCTCTAATACGTTATTAAGGTCGGGATTGTGTGTTAGTAGTATCTCTTTTGCTGCGTTTTTGTAGTTAAGATTGTCAGTAGGGTCTTTTAAACGCTCAGTATACCATTTTGTCGGTTTTATTGTGGGGGACTGATATTCTTTATCGTTTATGGCTGGCGTCTGTATCAGGTCGCAATAAAGTAATTTATGATCTGTCCTCATGTCTAGTGGCCAGGTAGCTTTGCAGGCTTTGTAAAGAAACCCGATAGTGCTGTTTCAAAGCATGTGGTCAATTTGCGATTCGGTTGATTTATTTCGCCATGTTGTTAGTATTGACTTGTGTTTTGAAAAGGTGTTGTGAATATTTAGCTTAAACAGCTGAGCCAGGTTAATAAGCCCTTGCCCATTTTCATTGGTTTCGCTGTGTACTAATTGCCTGCCTACCGTGAGTTTATCTTTGTCTGTGTGTAATGTTTTCCCTAGATGTGCGTTGAAGTCCCCTATAACTATCATTGTCCCTTTTTTGTTGTTTATGTCTATTTTTTTTGTTAACTCGCTGTATGTCTTCATGTTACGTTTGTCCGACGGAATGTGTGTGAATATTACGCAAAGTCTCTTTTTATTACAGGCTAGGACTATTGTAGCAATGCTGTCTGAGATGGGGTGGAATTTTGTCGTTTGGAGGGCCTTAGATCGTCTTAGGAGTATCGCTACTCCCCGTCGAGTCGAATTGTTTTGTCCTCCGCTTAAGTACCAATCGTACGTGTTTGTTTTTGCGCGGCCGGTTGTCATGAATGTTTCTTGTAGTGCTATTATGTCTAGGTTTAGTTGGGATAGTGTGTCGTTAATTATTTCTCTCTTTTTTGCTTGCCTACAGCCCCTTGCGTTTAGTGTCCCTATTTTTATCTTGTGTTGTTGTGTACTACTGTCTAAAATTGTCGCCCCGTTTCCGGTCGATTGTGTTTGCGTGTATTCCCCGTTGCCGCAGGCTCTTATATTGGTTATTTTTTCTACCTCTATTAGGCAGGGCACCGAGGCTTGTGTCCATGTTGGCCAGTTATGTATTATACTATCGTAGTGATTGTAAGTTCCTGTCCTGCCTAGTCTGTAACAAATTGCGATTGACCGGTTGCTATTGTTATGTCTGAAGGATATCTTGTCAGTACGCCCCTGTTCGTGATGTATTTCGATTGCGACGTTAAATATGTCCGATGCTGCTATTATTGTTTCCAAACCCAACCAGAAGCTGTTTTGTGCGTGGTCCTTTAGGTACGCCTCTGTTTTACGTTCCCAGTCGTTAATATGCGCGTAGCGGTGGGGTTGGTCAAGGGTCGCATCCTGTAAGTATGGGCTGTATGTCTCAATGTGTGTTCGTAAGTAATTATTTAGTCTTTGTCTTAATGCGTGTGTACTTTCTATTGTTGACCCAGTCAGGCTATTATCTAGTTGATGAGCCAAGCTGGCCACTAAGCAATTTCCGTCGGATGGAATTTTAATTATTCCCACCGAATGGTCAATCGTGTTTACTATTTCCATGTTTGTTATGGTTTGTGTTTATTTATTATTTATGGTTTGGCGTTTATTTATGGTGTTAGTCGAGTGTTTATTTGGGGATGGAGCTAATGTCTTATCTGCCTTTTCTGTTTTGTTTATGTAATGATTTGTGTGTTGTCTGTCTCAATAGGAATGTTTATTTTCTGGTGCCAGCTGGGGAGCTTGGAATTTACTTTTCGATGTATAATACGTTTTACTTTAGATTTTTTGGAATAAAATGGTTTTGTTAATAAGACATGCAATTAGAAAAATTACTTAGCTTGATTATTAGGCTATAATCCTGATGCTGTGTCTTTCACGGTCTGTCCGTTGTTTCTTGACCTCGCCTGCAGGTTTTTGGCAGGCTTTGGTTGTGACAATCCCTGCTGACCAGGTGGGCCGGTTGGCCTTAATTACTTATTCAGTTGCACTCTTTTACGGCGTTAACAGGGGATCTCCCGCACTTTTCACACTTGTTGCACTTTTTTGCACTTGTTGCACTTATCGCTCTTTTTGCACTTGTTTATTTATTTATTTATTACCGATTACCGATATTTCCGAATACTTAGGTTCGTATTTGGAACTTTATTACGTTTGTCTCGTATACGCTGCTAGGAGAGGAATCTTTAACTACTTGACGCGTCTATCCACTTCGAGTGTCAAGATCCAACTACGAGTAGTTAACACATTTTTGTTTAGCAAAAACACTTATAATGTACTTTGATACATGTATTGTATTGTAGTGTCTAAGGTTTAGACTAGGGATGCACCGGATCGGGTATTTTGCCGATCCGGCCGGAACCGGAATTTCGGCCGCTGGCCGGACCGGATCGCCGGAATTCCGGCCGGATCGGGACCTTAATTTAAAATGTATGTGCATGCCTATTTTTATACGTAAAACATTGAAAATATTGAGGCTGATTTATTTTTACTTTTTTTAAAACTAGCTACAGTATGCAGAGTGTTTATTACTATTAATTTTACCTAGATAGAAATTACTGTTTATTTAAATATTAATTTTTAGTTAGCGTTAACAAAATTAAAACAATTCTACTCATTCAATTGAAGAATAGCAGCCACCTGCCAATAATAAAAAAATTAAAAAGAAGTCGGGGAACCACAGCAAGGAAACACGCACACCCTTCTCTGTTGACCAATAACAAAATATATCTGGAAAGCGGAACGGTAGTTCCGGCCAACTGGCCGGATCGGCCGGATTTAGTGGTACCGCCGGAATTCCGGTGCATCCCTAGTTTAGACCTTAAAAATATCCTTAAGCTGTCTTTTTTTCTTATAAATGTTTAAAATGTCTTTTTTGAATGTTCCAAAACCGCTTTTAAATTAACCTTCAACAAAACTTGGAACTGGTTTTTGAATCTCTAAAAGTGTCCCTAAAGCTTTCTTAAAATTGTCATGAAACTGTCTTAAACCTAAGTTTAAACTATCTTAAATGTCATATAATTGTGTAGAATTAAAATTTTTATGAGGTTCTGAAAATTTTGTCTAAACTGAAAATGTCCTAAACCGTTTTAAAACTTTCTTTGAATTATCTAAAATGTTATAAAACTGCCCTTGCCCTTGAGGGAAAGTCATTCTTCATAATTTCTTTTGCTTGTTATATAAATAAGATTTGCGATGAGAAACTTCCATTTTGTGTATAACAAAATGGAAGTTGCGCAAAACAAAACAAAATACAATTGTAGATTTTTGAAGCGCTAATATAATGAGTTTTTGATGCATATTTGATATTGAAAATTAAAGATATTAGTTTTTAAAATTTTAACAAATAATTGTAGACATTGTGGACATGTCCGTTGAAAGCAACAACCTTGATTCATAATCACAAAATGAGATAGTAGTAAATTTCTACAAAATAGTATAATAAAGTGTATTCAACTCCAAGCTGGACTAAACAAAAACGCCCAGACGCATGATTACTAGTTCTTATTTGTCGATTCGGAGGATTGTGTTTACATTTAGTCCAGCTTGGATTTGAATAGACTTTAACATGAGTGGTCCTACAAAACCACCCAAGTTAGGACCTTTTATTTTTATTTTTAATAACATATCTTAGTAACAACTTACATGTCTTTTTCTCCTTACATATAAGACTTTCAAAAGTTATTTAAAAATATACAATTGTATTTTTTTGCGCACCCTGTACAACAAAATTGAAGTTTTTCAACTTGAATCGTATTTATATAACAAGCAAAAGAAGTTATTAAGAATGACTTTCTTCTACTCCTATTACGGAATATGACCTTTCTAATATCACTTTTTAATGTGAAAATATAAAGTATTACAGAATGAATTATCATTGGATGACGGAATAAACACTGGTAGCGACATCTCTGTGTTTAATATCTAACAAATTTTAGACCGATCCATCCTCACTTTCTCCCAATTAAATTATTTTTCTATGGTATTTTTTGGAAACGTAGAAAAAGTATAGTCTGAAACACGTTTGGAATTGCATATTACGCTCTCGTGAAACCATCAAACTCGCCTTCGGCGCATGTGACAAACTTTTCACTCGAGCTGAATATGCTGTAATCCAAACTTGTTAGAGAATATTCTATTCTTCGGAAAATTTAAAATAAATATTTTTACAAGTATAGTCCACAATCCACACAACAAGGTATGTTCTATCTCGTTTCGCTCATACTAAAAATCACTGCAACACTGCACATAATTTACCGGCGGCCATTTTTAGGTTGTTTACAATTCTTGTGCTTTGGGTTTGTGCTGTTTATACTTACCTATTAATAATCGTTTTAAACGTTGTGTTTCTTACAGAGGCACTTGTAAGCTTCAAATGAGCCTTTTACTCCTCTTTTGCTAAAAATAAACCTTATTCTATCAGGGATGTCATCAAACTGTCAAATTCCAATTTTAAGGTTAATTTACCATAACCCGAAACACGAGAATTGTAAACAAACTAAAAATGGCCGCCGTTAGATTCTGTGCAGTGTTGAAGTGATTTTTAGTATGCGCGAGATAGAACAGAACTTGTTGTATGGATTGTGGTTAAGTTAATCGTTTCGTCCACAGATACTCTAAGGGAGAGGAGGCGCAGGCCGCCATAGCCAACCTGGATGGCAAGATGCTGGAAAATGCGATGTTGCCGCTGAGCGTGCGCGTCGCCGAGGACCACGGTCGCCAAAAGGCGCAGTACATGGACATGTGGAACCCTATTGTATATAGGGGTAAGGATACACCGTAATAATGGCTTTTTTATAACTAAAAAAAACTATTAAAAAGTTTAACGCATATGATAAAATGATAAGAAGTAACGATGAGATTATGCGGTACCGTAGTTTTCGTTTTATTATTTTGTTTTTAAGAAAAACGTGTTTTTTGAGAAAATTGTACATATTAACTAGAATAAACACTATATTTATTTAGGGATTTTTTTTGTTTTATCTTCTAGATTTTTGAGCTTAGGAATTAACATTTTACAACGTTAATGGCACAAAGCTTAGCAAATATTTGTTGGTAACAATTCTTACTATTTTAGGCTTAAATTTACACAAAGCTTAGCAAATATTTGTTGGTAACAATTCTTACTATTTTAGGCTTAAATTTACTATTATTTTTTCAATGTCGATTTTCAAAAATTTTACGCCATTTTGTTTTGATATTTTATAACTAACCCGCTTTTATTATATTTGCTGAAATGTTTAAGCTAATTATTTATTATGTTGTTAATTTTAGATACAACTTACAAGTTTACATTAATAGGGACTATTAAAAATGATTTAGAACTGTCTAAAAATGTTCTAAAACAACTCGTATCTAAAAAAAACTACAAAAATCCATAAATCACAAATCTTTCATTGAACTGTATAAAATGTTCTTAAAATTAAAACTGTCTAAATTGTTTTAAAATCATATTAAAACTGTCCTTAATCTTTACACTTCTGTAAGAACCTCCTATAATGGTCTACATCGGTTCAATGGTGTTCTTTTCTGTCTAAAATGTCTAATAGAGCCCTATAACATTCTAAAATTTCTTATAATTATCTAAAATGTCTTATGTCAATCTAAAAATGTCCTTAAACTTAGGACTGCCTTAGAACCCAATCTAAAATGTCCAAAAATGTATAACAGCGTCATATAACTACACAGCGCGTCAAAATTAACGCATAACAAGTAATAAAAAATCCAACTCTAAAACGCCTTTACCAATCTTTAAAATATTTTGGATAAAAATACTTAACTTATATATCATTTTACGTATTCAAGGGTTTTCTGAGAAAATATCCTTAAAGCCCTTTTATTTAATAATAAAAAACGCTCAAAAAAAACTTATAGGGAAATAAAAAATATGCTGTTTGTTAGTATACCGTAAACACGGGTGGCTTTAGCTCACTTTCAAACTTAAGCTTAAAATTTTTGTGGTTTTAATAATCATAAACATTAAATTTTGTATACCAAAATTTGAGTCTTGAGTTGCTCTTATATAATAACTAGAGATGGGAAAATTCCCATTTGACGAAAATTCCCGGAAACTTTCCATCGAAAATTCCCGAAATTTTCCGAAAGTTTAAAAAAAAATTTTATTGCGAAAATATTTTTTTTATGCCAGGGTTTTTTGTGGTGATGCTGAATAATCCGGTTTCATTGAGGTTATGTAACATAACTTACATTATTTATACTTCTTCTTCTGCCTTAAATTAACACACATTAAATTCTTATTCAAAGTTTCTTGGCCTTGTATCATGGCCTTAACGAAAATCAGCGGTTAAACAATTGACATTTAAATGAAAAAAAAAGGAAAGTTTCCAAGGAATGTTTCCAAGGAATGCTTCCGGTAGCTTAAAAGAAACTTTCAAAATGAAAATATATTCCCAATTGGAAACTTTCCAAAACGGAAAGTTTCCTTAAAATGGAAACTTTCCGATTCCCATCTCTAATAATAACTATGTTATAATATTACATAGGGCTGAGTTTCAAAAATAAAAATTAAAAACTGGGTGTGCAAAGTTCCCCCTGGTTGCGGGTTACTTTGTCTCACAGTGTATTTTCCGTATAAAATGAATTCAATATTATATTTTATTTTTATTAGGGATTACCGATAAAAAAAATAAAAAATCGACCTGTAGTTAACCAAGGATCATCATTCCAAAGGATTGCGCATAATATAGAAATTGTAACGCGTGTATTTCTAGTTTTGCACTGATGCGATATATACAATTTTAAAGTGTAATAAATCCCATTTCTTTCTTTAAAACACTGATTTTCCTGTAATATAAACTCAATAGAATCGCTCAATTGACAGGTTCAGACCAACAAATTATAAATGTTAATTTTATCGAGCGCGAAAAGATTTTTCATAAATGGGTTAAAGTCACCCGCGGGGTGCAAAGTCGAGAGAATATTTTTAAGGCCCTTTTAATAATAAAAAAAACGTTCGATAACTTTAAGGGATTTTTTTTAAGTAAATAAAAAATATGCTGTTAAAGACCGTATTTTTGTTAGTATACCCTGAAAATGTTGTACAAATCAAACGAACAGTAACAAAAATACAGCGCGTCAAAAATGACCAATTTTCAGCAAAATAATCAAAAAGAGGTCATTTTTACCAAATTTGAAGCGCTGTATCTTTGTTACTGTTCTTTGATTTGTAAAAAATTTTCAGGGTATACTAACAAAAATACGGTCTTTAACAGCATATTTTTTATTTACTTAAAAAAAATCCCTTAAAGTTATCGAACGTTTTTTTTTTAATATTAAATAAAAGGGCTTTAAAAATATTTTCTCGAAAAACCCTCGAACATGTTAACTGAGATATAAGGGCGATTCCGTACCCGCGGGTGCAACATTTAGACTCACTTAAGGCTTCTTACTAAGAAAATAAAAACTCTTTTTAAAGAAATGACTGGTCGCAGGATTTCATTATAATCTGTTTTACAAAAATTAATATAAAAAACATTTAATAAAATGTATAAATAGACACAGGAGAGGTTCAAAGTGCTATCGCGGGTGCAACGAAATCGGCCCACCATTAAAGTTCATGAAGCTAGAATGAAAAAAGTCTGTTAATTATGGAATATTTATTAAATTATTTTTACATTCTCTAAAAGAATACAAAACAAACTAACTATTAACTTAAATAAAATTATTAAAATAAATAAATATTATAAATTATTCACTTTTTATCCAGTCGCGGGTGCAACATAAAATTATCGCGGGTGCAACACGTCTCACTGTAGTGAATATAAACATTTCCATGTAACTTTAAATTAAAGATATGAGATCATAGATGCTGTATTATCACTAATTAGCACTTTCCTATGTAACTTTAATAAATTATTTGTTTGGAATAGTCGGCGATTTATCAGCCTTAAGGTTTTCTTCAGAATCGCTGTAAACATCAGAAACGCCTAACTTTTGCGTAACTTTTTTTGTAACTTTTCTACGTTTTTTTTTAGTAGCAGTTGTCAAAACTAATTTGCTTTTCAAATTAGACTTCGACGTTCGTGCAACACAAATGCTCTTACCCTCCTCAAATTGAAAAAAATGTTTTGATTAAATGGCTGGTATATTGTTTAGTCCTTTCCACCTATCATTTAACATGGTTTTTCATTCTTTAATTTGTTTTTGGGATACAAATATAAAAGAAATTTTTGGAGAAAGGCGACGAGCCCAGTGTTGCCACCTATAACTTTTTTTTCGTAATAGACGCATGCGTCAAAATGTAATAGATTTGGGATTTAAGGTAATAGACTATTTTAAATCAAATTTTTTTTATTCTTTGACGTTCTACCGTTGTGATTAGAATAACATTGAATTTTTACATGATGCTTTATGATCTGTGCTATGCTATTTTAATAAAAACTTTATAAACACAAATTTAAGCACACAACAAACGTCAAACACTTAAGCAGTGTTGCCAGACGTACGATAATTTTCCATAGAAAGAATAATTATCCTTTTTGTACGATTATAATTATACCTACGTACCTACAATGTACGAAATCATATGTAAGATAAAATTAAAATGTACTATAATTTCATGTAAATCAAATTGCACAAGGGAATAAAACTACCCAGTATTAACAAAATCTTATATTTTGAATAAACAATAAGTTTATTTTAATTAACTCTTTATTTTTTATTTTTTTTAAATAATAAACAACATTTAATACACTTATATTATAAAAACCAAGAAAAATTTAATTCTACAATAGTTTTGATGCGCTGCGACAATAATCTTTTGTGGGCTGTCTGGCAAGGACCACAATAGAATATTAAAAAAAATTCCTACTAGGAAAGAAAAAAGTAATAGATTTACATCGTTTCGTAATAGGGTAATATATTTTCGCTAAAAGTAACAGATCTATTACTAAAGTAATAGGGGTGGCAACACTGGACGAGCCAGATCATAAAATTCTTCAGCGTTGTTAACAATTGCTTTCCGAGCTCAATTATTAACCGCGGTTACTGATTTGACATTTTATGCAGTTACCGGTTACTCGCTAAAATAGAATGGTTTTAACTTTTTATTACCGCCGGTAATTTACCGGTAACTCGCTAAAAATTCCCTAATGTAATCGTAAGAGTCATAACTGTTGCACCCGCGATTCTAATATTTTAATCGCGGGTGCAACTCATTTTAGTCAACGTTAATTTTAATTAAAATGACAACTTACGTTCTATTGCGACAGAATCAAGTTTTCCTTTTATTTCTTCTTACTTCTACAAAGTTTCAAAAAATTACCAATTTATTTCTTCAAGAAAACCAAACTTTCATTTCTTTTATATCGCGGGTGCAACTGACCAACAATGGTTTCTTATTTAATTAATATTGTTAGAAAAATAATAAAAAATATTTAATTTTTTTATATAAGGCAATAAACAAATGTTATGACTTCAATATTAATCAGTGAAATATAACCTCAAACCACCGGTAATAGCGATTTCGTGGAAAAATTATCAAGTGTCGATGAATAGTTTGCATCAAGTCTTCAGGCGCCACCATTTCTGAGCGCGCCAAAAAATTCAAATAATAACTTAAGTTCTTAAAAGTTTTTTTATTATTAAATATATATCTTTCTCTTTGTATTGGTATAAAAAAAGTAATAAACTCTGTGATTTAAAAATGTATGTCAAAAATCGTCTCCCGCGGAATCGCCCATAAGTTAAAGTATTTTTATACAAAATTTCATAGATTGGTAAAGGAGTTTTAGAGTTGGAATTTTTTTACTTATTATGCGTTAATTTTGACGCGCAGTGTATTTAAAATTGTCTTAGAACATCCAAAACCTTGATAAAACAGTCTAATTCTTAAATATATTCAAAAGTCGTTTTATAACAATCTAAAATTTCCTGTTACTGTCTAGAATGTCTTATATCGACCTAAACATGTCCCAAAACTATCTTAAAATGGTCCAAAATTGTCCAAAATTTTCTAATATCTTGGAACTGCCTTAGAACTATTTTAAATATCCTAAATTGTCTAAAAGTCTCCTATAACAATTTAACATTTCCTATTATTATCTAGAATGTCTTATATCAAACAAAACATATTCTAAAAATCCCTTAAAATGGTCCAAAATTGTCCTTAATTGGAACTGACTTAAAATCTATCTTAAATGTCCTAAATCTGATTAAAAGTGTCCTAAAACTTTTTAAAAATGATAGAACAATCTAAAATGTCATCTGTCTTAAAATAATGCAAAAACGTCCTAAATTTATCTATAAGTGTCCTATTATAATCTAAAATATATGCGTATGTGTCCCAAAACCTACAATTGTCCTTGTTCTGTAAAAATAGCTGTCATAAACAGTCTAAAAGTGTCCTAAATGTCCCAAATTGTCCAAAATGTTTTAGAAACTGTCTTGTAGATGTTTTAAAAGTTCCTTTAGAACCATCTATAAAAATGTCAAAAATCTTTCTGCACTAAATCTTTTTAACAGTATATGTATCTCTAATTGCTTTAGTGTCCTAAAACCGTTTAATATTATCATAAAAATTTTGTTGCCTCTTCAAATATTAACTATGCTTTGTGCATAAAGTCATCAAGGACACGTTAGGATTATACAGGGTGGTCCAAAATAAATTTATAATTTTTTTGTGCAGCCTCTACTAACATTTTGGACCATATTGTATTTTTATAATTAATTTGTACAAAAAATATAGTTTAAACTAAATATTTGCAAATGTATAGGGGTTTTTTTTTTGTATTTAGCATTTTTGAGCAAAACTAACATTTTCCCCCAAACAATTTTAATGTATATTTTGACTTATATATTATATTCTTTATTATTCCAAACTTATTATTCATCATTGTCGACCTTTTTGAACTGACTGGGTGTGATTGACTTACCAAAATTTACATTCAATGGATAAATTTACAGGATTTATTTTATTAAAATTTCAAAAATAAAAAAGATATTTTTTACATTTTAATTTTAGAATAAGTTTTATAAAGGTTGTGTAAACAAAAAGTTGAATTTTGAATTACAAAAACATGCTTAATGATGTTTTGGACTTCTGAAATTCTGATTTAAGACCTATAGAGCTTTTTCCTGAAAATTTAAGTTTTTGCTGTGACACCCTTTACAAAAAAAAAACAAAATAAAGAAAAAAATCTCTTTTTAGTTTTTGTTTTTTTTATTTATATTTTTTGCAGCGAATTTTGCCCAAATGCGGGGCTTGATGCCGCCAATCAGAGACTTAAATTTGCGTAACGCAATTCCGAACAGATTTGGCACCCGTTACACTTGTAACGCACTGAACACGCCGTTACGCAGTAACAGTAACATGGGAGCAGGCGACAGTTTTTTTCAAAATTCATTTTTCTACTGAATGATTGACAAATTTTATTTTTTTTGTTTGGATTTTGGCTCGAAAATTTGCTCGATTTTTTAAGGTTTTGTGTTACGTTTTTGTTACGATTTTACTTTGTATTTTAAGGGGTATTTTGACTTGAAAAAAGTTTTTGAAAAATCGTTTTTCTTACTTTAAACCGCTGTTTTTGTTTGTATTTTTTATCTCAAATTTGCCCCTCACAATAATCAATTACTTTAGTTTTTGTTTCCTAGTGTTTTGTTTTTTGTTCAGGCAAATTTTCGAGTCAATTTTTGACATTTTGAGACTGTTTTTTACAAAATAACAACATTATGTTTATTTTTACAACATTATAATAGAATTTATTTATTTATTTTAATTATATTGAAATGTAATTGTACTACAATTGTAAGAAAAAAATTAACATAAGACTGACAAAAATGTTAAAAAAACGACTGAAGTATATAAATTTGTGTTAATTTTTTTCAAGAGAAAAAAACATTGTTGATCTATTATTATATAGTTTTATTTTTTATTTGTAATAAAATATAATTTTGTTGAATTTATATTTTGTTTTCCTTTATTAAGGTATCCAAAATAATAAAAAAGTTTTATTTTCTAAAAATAATACTGGGTATATACAGTGTGACCCATTTGTTTGCGACTCACCCCTGTAAAATCTTTCTTTATTGAGATTTTAACCGAATTTGTTTTAAAGTAGATCTTGATAAAAAACGCCATATTTTTACAAAATACAAGGCCTACATTTTTAAGAATTCATATTAGCTTAGATATATTATATATATTAGATTTTTTTAAACGGCACTGGATTCACCACCCACTGAGCAAAAAAACGTAAAATATATGTAAAATTAACGTCAAAGGTTGTAGTGTGACGTATAAGAATCTTGTAAAATAAACGTCACGTAAACGTCGCTGTGATGTGCCTATGTCCGGATCCTGGGCCGTGAATTAGCCCTAACCGTTACGTGGATAAGGAGACGTAAATTACGTTTTTAAAAGGACGTAAAAATGTAATTTTAATATGGACGTATAGGTTTTGTTTCAACTTGTACATATTAGTTACGTTTTTTTAATAAAACTACCACTTTGGAAATATATTTTTTTATTAAAATAAATTATAAAAATGAAACATTATTATTCTGGTAAAAATAATAAATAAAATAATAAAAATAAAACATACCGCCTAATTCATTTTCGGCCTCATTCTCATGTCCAAATTTGGCCAAAAAACGTTATGAGCGTTACTTGGCGGTTTGGAATAGCTCCTTGCTCTCTTTATCGAAATCACTTTCAGTCAGACGAAATAATTTCATACTGGCTTCTAAAACAAACATTAATAACTTAAGTTATCTAAGTAATTAAGAATATAAAACTTATATAACTTGCCTGTCGCTCTGCGCAAAATTTGTCTCCCATGTTCACTGGTGTATTAACTGAAAAATCAAATTGATTAAAAGACTTTTCTTTAAGTCTAACAGCATTGATTAATATTACTTCTCACTCAACGCTAACATTTAAATCAACAAAATTCGATAACCACTATAATGGCGCTATTATAATAGCGCCATCATGGCGATATTGGGACAATTAATTAATTATATTATAACCGTATGGTTGCAAACAAATGATAAAGCCAACTTACCTAAACTGTTCAGTCTCGCCTATGGAGAACAATGCGTTTTCTATCACACAGCACAAATGGCAACACAATTTGTTGAACACAGAACAATGGCAGTCGCAACGCAAACAGAGTATGCCCTGTTACAGGGCCCCTTTTATACCGATATATCGACTGGAAACGAAATTACCCGAGTACTTTTTTACGTAAATTTTACATAAAATATACGTTTCTTAATCTTACTATGCGATAATAATAGAATAATTATTATTTTATAAGCGGTAATATTAATTAATAAATCACTCTGGGGTTTAGGTATAATAAGTCATTAAAATAATAATTGTACCTACTTACATTGGTTTCTAAGTAAGTATCTACCTTCGGTTTAATCTAAAATTATGAATTAAATTCGGTATTTAATTATACAAGTATACGTACACTCAAATTTCCAACAAAAATGTAAATGTGGCATATTTTGTGGCGTATTTTAATGTTCATCATTGGCATTTAATGTTCATCATTGGCAAACCTATCCCATTCATATTTATCATGTGTCACATTGGTGACGTAAAATGTACGTTGTGTTTTGCACCTAATACGCTAAAGTAAAATAAAAGGCATAGATTGGACGGTATAGTGACTTGCTCGACAGCACCTTTTATTTTTTAGCGTAATTTTTACGTAAATTGAACATCACTAAAAAACGTAGTTAATGTGCCTTAAAATTGACAATTTTTAAACGTCACTGTGACATCACCACATCCATAATGTTCAGTGGACACCCCCTCAAAATGACCCTTAACTAAATTGTATTGAAAAATTTTAAGTAGAAAAATGCACAATAATAACTACAAAAATTTATTCTGTCAAGTTATCCATGAAAAAAACAATGAAATAAAATTAAACTTGTAGTAATAGCACGTGCAGTGCACCAACCATTATAACAGCTAGATTTTGACTAAGCCAAAAAAATAAAAAGCGATCACGGTGCAAATTGCCAAATATAGTCATTTGAGCCCTCAAATAAATCTAAACACTTATGTTTAGAGTTACACCTAAATTGAGTATAATACAATTTGGGTGTGGCTTTAATTTTGAGAGTTTAGATTTATTTGAGTGTTACACCAAATTAAGTGTTACACCTAAATAGAGTATAACTTGAGTGTAAAAACTCAAAATTTGGGAGTTTCTTTGACAAGGGTTTGGCTAGTTCAGCATAAAACGTTTTTCTCAAGTATTTTTAGAAATTGTGGATTTTCCCAAGTTGTTTTGAAGTTTATTTAATAAATTAAATATATGATTTTTAAAATAATTATCTAACACAATTTCAGTTTACGATCTGCGATTTTTAGCTTATAAACATAGAAAAAGAATATAAAACTAATATACTGTGTCCTAGAAAGTTTCTAGTAGAAACATTTATCAAGACTTTCAACATATGAGAAACGGATTAGCCTTAAACATAGGTGATGTTTGGGTTGTCGTTGGGTGAACATACATGTTAAGAAATCGATGTTTATACTATTTTCAATGCCTCCCTGCTTAAAATACCCCATAGAGACCTATACAAAATAATCTATCGGGCGCTACCGGATTCAATATGTGCATTTGTCCATGGTTTTTTCCGGATACGGCCCGATAGAAAATGTATAGGAAATTACCTATAGGCACACCATAACTTTTACATTTTCCCTATTGAGACCGATAGCAAATAACTCAATGAAGGATATATATGGATATCCCTATAGAGCAACCATAAAACATTTGTCAAAATTTTATTAAAATCTATGGGGGAAAAACTAATTTCTACATTTATGTGTATTTTCCCCATTGAAACCAATAGCAAATAAATCAAGGGTGGATATCCCTATAGAACAACCATAAATCCCAACTATGGGTCCTATACATACCGATACACCCTATAGAAACACCATACATTCCAATACAAATATCTATCGGTTTGAACAGGGTCTCTATGGGGTATTTTAAGCAGGGCTTTGATGTAAATAGTAGGAAGAGCATAAGGGAAGTTGCACGCGAATTTCCCTTAACAGTTCAGAGGGTTATGAAGGTCGTTTATTTTACACGAGTTCGACAGGAAGATAATCACCCCAGTAAGAACCAAACACTCGGCAAACAGTCGGCCTTCGCTCGGCATAGGCGCTTGACCGGCGGTTCGGCTTGCCCCAGCCGGCCCGCTTACGGCCCGCGTTATGTTACCCCGGTACCGTTTAGCCATGTTCTAACCGAAGTCGGTCAGAATACGGCATGCCGCTGCAAAATCCTTTGGCTTGCCTAAGCCGGCCCGCTTACGGCTGGAATACGGCCTGCCGCGGCAAAAGCGATACATCTCACGGCTGCTTACGCACGCGAGCTAACTATAAATAGCGATTGGTTGCAATATTTAGTTGGAAGTGTGCCTCCGTAATGGCATAGCTGAACATTAATTGTTTGGAGTCCCCATCTCCATCCTCATCTGCTGAGTAACGAATAATGTCCAGCTAGTCGAGTTTGTTAAAGAAGTATCTTGCCATTCAGAGAACTTATAGGATAAACCTCTCCAGGACGTGTGTAGGCTTTTTTTGAATGGCCAGGTGGTTGTGGCCGGCACTCGGCAAACTATACACAGCCCGTTCTACACGCCGGAAGAAATACGTGTGACGGGCCGCACGCGGCCGACTCGTCAAAGCGTATTCATGCCGTATGGCTAGCTTGTGCTTACTGGGCGCTAGAGTGGAATTCTGTAGTGGTTGCTAGAGATTTTGACTCGGGTACAGAACTAGTAGTTTAATTTTTAGTTTAAAACATTGGGGCCCTGAAGTATGACATTCATTATTGAAAGTAAACACAGTCGGACAAAACATTTTTAAAAGTTTTAAGACAACAATGTTCTATCGTCTCCTAGCAATTTTTAAAGCTATGTTTAACCTAGGCGAGAGCTCTCTGTATTGTCAGACGCATTTTTTCTCTCATTTCATTACACTATAGTAACCCAGACTGGGTTACCCAGTAAGCACAAGCTAGCCGGCCCGCATACGGCCTGAATACGTTTTGCCGAATCGGCCGCGTGCGGCCCGACACACGTATCTCTTCCGGCGCACAGTGTTTCAATTCTCGAAATTTTCGGCAAAATATCAAGGAGTAGTCGGATTCTCCTAAAAATCCGTACATAGAAGTTTTTGGGGTTGCTGATAACGAGTCTGGAATTAGAATTTCAAAATTCAAAATGGTAGATCCAAAATGGCGGACATATTTGTCAAAAAATTGACGGAATAAATTGAAAATCACCATACAGGGGTTTTTGTGGTCGCTGGTAATAAATCTGGAATCAGAACTCCAAAATTCAAAATGGTAAATCAAAAATGGCGGACATGTTTGTAAAAAAATTGACAGAATAAATTGAAAATCACCATACAGGGGTTTTTGTGGTCGCTGATAAAAAATCTGGAATCAGAATTCCAAAATTCAAAATGGTGGACCTCAAATGGCGGAAATTTTTATCACAAATATGACGAAATTAATTAAAAACCCGTAAGAGGTTCTTTTTTAAATGTAAATAAAACATCTTTTTATAAACACAACACAAATATCCACAATTCAAATTTGACATTAACACACTACAATGCGCATACAGAGTTGTTTTAACGCACCTAAAAGAGGTGGGTTAAATATGTAAAATCGGTGTTAAATATCTTAGTGGTCACGAACGATTTACGCAAGTGAAAGTCTAGACACTGCTGTTGTAATAAACTTTTTGAGTTAAATCCGAGTGAATCGAGTAAACGTCATGAACGAAACCCAGAAATAAAAAAAATCTTATATTTTGTAAAGCAAAAACACATACTCGCGCGACAAAGGCTTAAAATCGCGAGGTTTTTTACCACAACCGTGCCTGAGCGCCCAAGAACATGTAATTTTAAAGAGCCGGGGGCGAGTTGGGGCATATAATTTATTGATGGCTTGATAGACAAAACTTCAAGCTATTCAACTGATCTTGAACTGATGCCTTACAATTCATTACAATTTTTGTAGCTCCATTGTTCTAAAAGCTCGATTCAAAGTTTGCGATTTTAACAGACCGATCTTGTCGGTTACAATAACCCGTTGTACAAGCAAATTCTACGAAAAACAAATACATATCTGAATTTTACATACCTTGTACGCCAAACACAAGTTATTCACTTTTAAACAATAAACAATTTTCCGCAGCGATCGCGTGTAAAGTACCTTCAACTGAAAGCGTCAAGTTTAAACTGATGTACAAGACAAAATATACGTATTTTATATAATTTTTTTTCAATACAGGATGAAGACAGGTATTAACTACTCATCTAACTCAAAATTTACATGATGAAAAAAAATGTAAATTTTTGAGGTTTTGCCGATATTTTCGAGAATTGAAACACTGTGCGGTGTGGAGAACGGGCATGTCCGCCTGGCCAACTGTCGGACCTATCCGCCTGGCCGAATGTCGGCTATGCTTACTCGTCCGAGTGTCGGCTGTGTATAGTTAGCCAAGTGCCAGCCAGAACCGCCTGGCCATTCAAAAAAAGCCTACAGACGTCCTGGAGAGGTATATCCTATAAGTTTAGTACTGAAATTCACACTGGACTAGCTAACTGAGCAGATGAGGATGGAGATGGGGACTAACGCGGGCCGTGAGCGGACCGGCCTTGGCAAGCCGAACCGCCGGTCAACCGCCTATGCCGAGCGAAGGCCGACTGTTAGCCGAGTGTTTGTTGCTTACTGGGAATATATTACCTATAATATTTTTAAATTTTTATTTCTATTACTATCAGCTCGCCCCCTTGTTCTCTATAGCGCGAGTTCATTTAATCACATTTGGCTTATTTAGTTTGCCAGGGATGGACTAGCTCCAACAGAGTAATGCAATTTTTTTAACACTCAGGTACCCTGTGGCACAACAATAACATTTCAGCTTAAACCTTAAACTAAAAAAAAAGGTAATCTTGATTGACATCGATAAAATGTACTGTTTACGAAAAAAAAATGTTTTTGTACAATAGGGTTTTTTGCATTTATTTTTATGTTTTTGCAATGTTGTTTTTCGACATTTACCGATTTAAATAATGATGTCAGTGTCAGTTAAAAATAGAGTGTTTTGAAATTTTCGACCTTTTTTTCCAGGGGCGTCCGTTATAAGCCGGTATCTCCGTAGGGGGGGCCGTAGGAAAAAAATGTATATGAACTTGTCATATTATTTTTATGTGTTATATCTAAATCCAGGAGATTGCCCACATATTTTGGGATACCCTGTATATATATAGTGTGGCCCATTTAAGATGTACCTAAACACCCCCGTAATTACGGTTAACTTTTTCATTTGTTACTCGATTTTTATGAACAAAGGCTCAAAGCTATAACAAATATTTTCAATGTCACTTGGCAGATGCTTACAACATTTTTTCTATGTCAAAATTCGGAGAAAAAAATATTAGGGTCGTTTTTTTGAAAAAAAAAAAAATAAGTACGCCACTAAATGCGGCATGCTTCAAAACCCAAATTACATTAAAACAAACAATTAATAGGTAAGTTTTTTTTTAATAATATTTATAACGAAAAATAAAACACATTTAGGAGGTTTAGGAGAAAAATAAGTACGCCACTGAACGCGGTATACTTCAGAATGGGTACAAAATTAATTTCATTAAAAAATTAACTATTAATAACTAAACTCCTGGACAAAATTAACGCAACATCAAAAAATTTGCCACATTTTTTATGCTATTTTTTTGTTGAATTTATGATTCGATTTGAATGATTTTTTTTTGCATTGTAGGTTGGTTCCTTGACAATGTCATAATTTTCGCTGTTTATGATAAAAAGTTCATTTTCGATTTATACCGGGTGTAATAAAAATGTAATGTTTTTTTCCGAATGGAGTATACTAGCAACCGAAACATATAGCATATATAGACATTAGACGGTAGGTTCATCTTTCGCCAACATTTTCTTTTTTGGTTTACTTCATTATCTCTGTGATTAAAGGAGATACGCCGTTTTATACCGTAACATGTTTTTATAGACTTTATTATTCAAAACAATCATTGTTAAATGTTTTCAAGTAGGCTATGGACCTTTTCTGACATTTCAAGAGATGTTTAGATTATTTGTTATCTGTATAATTGTATAGGTAATTTCTGCTCGCTTTGATAAATGCATAATCCTGCATAAATAAACTATTCGGTCCTAAAAAAGGAACAAATGGCATTACATTTTTAATTACAATGTTTTCTAGATAATAATCGGCGTTCATTGATCTTACACGTATAGGGACTAACTCTGTGCGTCCGTTGAAGCATATTCCTCCCCAAAACATTACAGAGCCTTCACCAAACGGCATTTTAGAAAAGATATTGCCACTTGCAAATCTCTCTCCTGACCTTTGCCAAACACGTTTACACCATCAGGAGAATTAAGACTAACTCTCGTTTCATCAGAAAATAAAACCTTCTTCCAATCATTAACAGTCCAATGTTGATAATTTCTGGCAACCTTGAAACTCTGTGCTCTCTAGTAAGTAATTGTTTCTTTGCCGATCTTCTCTTGCTTAAACCTGCCTCATTCAAACGTCTCCTGCAGGATCACAATCATGATTGTTCGAGACGATATTGTATTATGGCGAGCACTTCTAAGCTCACTTTTTAGCCTAGTACTAGTAATCTTCCTGTTTCTAGAGCAGTTTGCCTAATAAAACGCTCATCCCTTGGATCGGTACATCGTTTTCGCCCTTGTGCTGACCTTGAAGAGTAAGATCCTGTCTCGTTAAATCGTTTAACCATACGACTTATAGTCGAACGATGTCTTCCTATCACATTAGCAACATGACATCGAATAGCCCTCATCCACCAAAGTTAAGTCTCTTACTGCTTCTTCTGTCAAAAAATTTTTTAGACGATTTATTTTTCAAGATTAAAATACGAAACGAACGTTTAATAAGCAGTTTTCGAACAGTTGTTATAAGTATGGCGAATTTTCCATAGCCTACTTGAAAACTTTTAACAATTAATGTTTTGAATAATAAAGTCTACAAAAACCTGTTACGCTATAAAACAGCGTATCTCCTTTAATAACAGAGATAATGAAGTAAACCAAAAAAGAATATGTTGGCGAAATATGGACCTACCGTCTAATATTAACTGCTATAGGTTTCGGTTGCTAGTATACTTCACAGGGTGATATGAATTTTCGGAAAAAAACATTACATTTTTATTACACCCGGTATAAATCAAAAATGAACTTTTTATCATAAACAGCGAAAATTATAACATTGTCAAGGCACTAACCTACAATGCCAAAAAAAATCATTTAATTCGGATCCTAAATTAAAAAAATAAATAGCATAAAAAATGTGACAAATTTATGATGTTGCGTTAATTTTGCCCAGGAGTTTATTTCAGACAAGTTTAATTTACCACGTTATAAACATACATTTTCGGCATGGCTATCTTAGTTTTTTGTTTTGTATCAATTTATGTTTATAACGTGGTAAAACTTGTATGAAATAGTATTAATAGTTAATTTTTGATGAAATAAAGTTTGTACCCGCGTTTAGTGGCGTACTTGTGTTTTATTTTTTTTATAAATACTAAAAAAACTTGTCTAAAATATTTATTGCTTGTTCGTTTTTAATAAAATTTAGGCCAAACCTAAACAATCATAGGAAAAAACACTAATTTGTTTTATAAACATTTATCAAAAAATGCCTCCTGACGGCTCTTCCCTGAAGAAAGATGATTTTTTTCCTTCAACTAAAGGAAATAATTATTTGATACTTTGTTAATTTAATATGCTGAATATAAACCTAAAATAAAAACTGAAAAATTTTATCATGGGCATACCATTTGGGGAGGGAAATAGAGGTACAAAAGAGCCCCAACTTTTTTCTGGGTTAATATTAAAATTCATGTAGGTTCCCAGCTAGCACAAGTCTGTCCTAAGGACATCCTAAGGAAAGCCTTACAGGATATTGGGATATCCCAAGGATATCCTAGGACGTCCTCAGACCTCCTCAGGACATCCCAACCATGGCCGAGTGGTGCAAAAAAGGCCAGCCTACAGACGTCCCGCAAATGGCCTTTAGGATATCCTAGGGATATCCCTAGGTCCATATAGGTCCAGGAATAGGACATCCTAAGGATGTCCCCTGAAAGTCCCATGGGTATATGTAGGTCCAGGTATGGGATGTCCTGAGGACATCCTCTGAATGGCCTTGTTATTTGTTGGGGACACATTTTAAACAATCAAATACCATTTTATTACTTTATAAAATATATTATTTTAATTCTGTATAGGTACATATATATAATTTTACACAGCCAATTATATAAAATAAAAAATAAAGACCTATTATAAAAGTAAAATAAATAATAATTCTAAATAAATATAATAGTTATATTATTTATATATACCCAGTGTCCAAAGTTATCTGCTCACCATTTTAACTCCATTATTATTGCAGCCACAAAGTCGGTTAAATTAGCAAATTAGTGGCATTTTTTCTTCTGATTAAAATGGTTAAGACAGAATAACAATTGAACATCAGGTTTCTGAAGTAATTACAAAAATAACATTTTATTAAATAAAAACACAACTTAATATGAAACAAAAAATTATTATTGCATAACTACCCTAAACTTAAAAATAAACAATTAATAAGCACTGGAACTTTCTGATTGTTGTTGAAATATCCAACACTATAATAATATTATATTATAACAAACACACTTGGAGAACACGAGATTCACGGCCTTAAACCAGTTTCACGACACAGAAAAAGAATTCACGGCATAGACAAAGAATTCCTTTCACAGTGTTATCTATGATTCTTTCGAAAAAAAAGACCCCAAACAACTAAAGGACGCTATACGACATCTTAGCCACAATGTGGATTCAATCCTTGTCTATGGTGGTAACACTGGATGGAGAGAAAGCTAAGATCACAATCCACTGGATTGTGATCTTAGCTTTCTCTCCATCCAGTGTTACCACCATAGACAATGGTTACCACCATAACGTATGGCGGCAAATTTAAAACAATCGGTAACACAAACTATTAAATAAGTTATAGATAGCGTTTGTAATTACATTTTTAAGGTTAACTGACGCTTACTACCTTATTTATTATTTATAAAACTCTAAATGTATCAATACCTTACAAACAAGGTGTTTGAATAATTATTAATTACCAGCCGACATTTCTGCGCATGCGTATTAAGTTGGCTGCTATCCAGTTGTATACAAAATATATTTTGTGGTCATATAACAAATACACAAAATATAATATTGTTTTTAAACTCCCGCCTTTAAAACGCCGATTATCGTACATGTTTCCATGATATTTTAAATACACATTGACAAGTTGTGGCTTTATGGCATTTTAGTCACGGGCTAAAGTTGGCAGCAATGGCATTCGGATTTTTTAGTCATGGTTGAAGTTAATTGCAGTTGTCAACTGCGAAACAATAACCATCAAAATAAAGGGTCTAAAAAGTGAGGTTAGAATAGACTGGTCGATGTCAGATTTTATAAATAATTATTTATATATAATTGTTGAAAGTTATTTAATTTTTGTGATTGTCGTAGAAAAAATATAGTTTATAAACTTAAAAAAATCTATATAATATAATATTATAATTATATTGATTAACATTTTTAAGATGTGCCTATGCAAAATAAGTTATGTAAAAAAAATGTAGGTATTATAGAAAAATGTGCATACTTTGGTTTACCAAAACCTAACGGGACATTCTGAGGATGTCTCTGGGATTAGTCCTATGAACAGCCCATTTTAGGCTTTACCCAGTGAACCAAACCGTGACTTATGACCTAAAATTTACGTAACACGTAGATCATATCTAGGTAATACAATTTTTACGTCATAGTGACATAATACTGACCCAAAACGTGACTTTTATATGATGTAATTAAATGACTTACATATTACGTACATCTTATGTAATATTAAAGTCATATCGTGACGTAATATTAAAGTCACTTTTCTTACGTAAGACTGACATAAGAAATCTGTCATAATATTACATAACTTTTAGGTCACTGTCTTACGTAAGACTGACGTAATAAATCTGTCATAATATTACCTAAGTGTAAGGTCACTTTCTTACGTAAGGCTGACGTAAGAAATACGTCATACTATTACATACGTTTTAGGTCACTTTCTTACGTAAGACTGACGTAAGAAATCTGTCATACCATTACATAAGTTTAAGGTCACTTTATAAGGTAAGACTGACATAAGAAATCTGCCATACATATTATTTAGACGAACTAGATGCAAAAGTAATTTCAAAGTATGAAATTCACTGTATTTTAATGTTTGAATTAAACTAATTTCAATGAATGGACTTTTATTTTCAATGAGTGAAATAGTCAAACATAATTTTTATTTTTTATTGATTGAAATGGTTAATTCAAACATTGAGTAAAATAACGTAAGTAAATTCTATTAATTGAAATTGACGCCGATTATTTTAAACAATAAAATCAGTGGATATATCCAGTATACTTTTCCTTACCAATGAGTTTAATTCAAACATTAAAATACACCAAATTTCATATTTTAAAATTACTTTTGCATCTAGCATGATGAAAGAAATAACGCGAAGTTCCTTGAATTTTTTGGCTACTTATAAGTAGCCAAAAAATATAGTACTTGGTCGATTAAATGAAAATATGGTTTAAAACCAATCAAAAAATAATGTATCTTAATTTAATATGTAATAACCATCATAATATATTATAGATTTTTATGATTCCGGTTCCTACTGCTTTATGACGTAAAAAATTTTGAAAATAGCGTCGTACTTTCAAAAGTACACATTTTATTCAATGGTCATGTGAAAAATCATGTAGGTATGATTAATCATGGTTGCAAGTACTTGCAAGTACCTACTTATTTTTTAAATTGTAAAAAATTATCAACAAAAGATTTACGTGTTATTACGTGTTAACTTGTTATTTTTGTATTGTATGTTACTGTTATTATTTTTTGAAAATGGCGCTTTTGGTGAAAGTGGAATTTTTTTGTTCCACCCTGTACAATCGAAAAAATAAGTAGTTACGCTTTCAAAGACCTGAAATGATATTTCACTCACTTCAAATTTTTTTAAATGTGACCTTGGCAGTACGACGTCATTTGTTTTTTTTAAATCCATGCATGTCAAAAAATGTTAGGTACCTATTAAAATACTAAAATTTTAAATTTCTAAAATAAAAATAATTTTTAAATGTTGAATATTGTCCCTAGCTATAGCTATAGCTACTCATAAAAAGCGATTTTTTTTTGTTCTTACTTCTGACATACCCTGTAAAGAATCTGAAAAATTAGTAGTTGGTTCAAAATCCATTGTGAGTTGGTTTTGATCAGCTTCATAAATTAGATAAAGTATCAGCTTGCAATAAATACCTTTTCGGTAATGATTCCATTTCCCATTGAAAAAAATGTGACCTTTTGACAGTACGACGCCATTTTAGAAATTTTTCAAAATTGCTTTAAGTCTAAAAGTAGTACCCAGAGTACCCTTGTCTCTGGTAGTACCTATATATTTAATGCCTTGTTTAACATACTAAAATTTCAATTTCCAAATACAGAGGTTCAAAAAATAAAACTATAAAAAATAATACAACCAAATTTAAAGAATTTAATATTATAATATAATATGGTATAATTATATATTAATATAATACCTATAATAATAGATAGGTATTTGCACAATAATGTTGGTATTAGTATATTTTTAAAATTTAAAAAATAATAAATAAAAGAAATGAAATTGACAAACGAAATTATTTAAGTACACAGAATATTTAGTATTAATAATTAAGAAACCAAGAGATTTTTAAAAATATATGTAAACTATTAAAGATTTTTTCATTGATAAAAAAATTTTATAATAATATTATAATATATAAGGGTAAAGTTGTCAAATAACATTGATATATTAATTGTTAACAGTTGCAATATGCAGTAAGGTTGCCTATGATAAGTAGGCATCTACTATAATATAGTAGAAATCTACTTATCATAGGCAACCATTATTGCATAATACATCTCGCTTATGTGGCACTATTCGTTAAGTATATAAGTTGACACTGGCTGCATTGCAATTTGAGATTTAGGAATCCGAACCTCGGCAAATAAACGAGTCACGAATTGTGGCCTTACGATAATTTAGTTTTTTCAGTGGAATTCTTTGTTGGAGCCAGGATTGTTCCGTCTGGATCGTCATGAAATTTCCGTGGCCCTCTGCTTAAACAGTGCCTGCTTTGCAAGGCCAAAGCCGCGAACCCACAATTTCACTCATTTAACGTCAAGAGGGAACTGATTTCAGCCAAGTGAGCTGCTTCAGTATTTACATATTTTGCCCCATGATGAAAAATAAGGAGGTCATATTTATGTCACATTTATTACGTAAATATTATGTAATAGTATGATGTCAGTGTTACATCAAGATGTTTACGTCAGAGTCTGACGTAAGAAAGTGTGAAATAATGACTCTTGTATGACTCAAGTGTGACCTATATCTTACGTAAGCGTGACTTGACATGACGTCATATTTACGTCATATTTACGTAATTGTGTTTACTGGGTAATTAGGATATTATTAGGTCCTAACAACATCCTTAAATGACGTTCCTAGGATATCCCAAAATGGGACCTTCAAAAGATCTAATGTCCGATAAGGTCAACCTATGGACGTCCTCAGGAAGTCCTTATCGGATCATTCCATTCTGGGACATTTAGGCTGGTCCAAGGACGTCCTGAGGATGTTTGTGCTTGCTGGGTTGTGTTTCAGGTAGAGACAATACAAATCTCACGTAAATTTAATGTCTTGGAAAATGTGAATACACGAAAAAAATAAAACAGTAACCGCCTAAATGTACTTTTATAAGGTGTGAATGTAGGGGAGACTTGGGTAATCGGGTCCTCTGGGTAATCAGGCCCACCGTATTATTATGGCTGTTGTTAGAGATATGTTTTAGATAACAGTAAAGCCATCTGAAGAATGGTGTCTCTTGTCTTTGTAGATTATTTAAAGTCGTACGTCTTCTTTTATTATTTATGGCGTTTCGATCTTATTAAAAATCTATATTTATAGGTACAGGGTAAAATTGATCTAAATATACAATTTAATTTTATCTTTTGCTTGCAAATCAATATTTAATACTTCTTCTTATCAAAATCATTTTGACAAAATGATCATTTATAAAACGTTGGTAATAATTTTGATATTTTTAAGAAGATTTTGTTTTTTAAATATAATTTGGGGTAATAAGGCCCTCTGGTCCTCATTGGCTTAAAGTAAAAAAATATATATATATTTTTTATGAAGAAGACTTTACTCCAGCAATAGCTTTAAATCCTTTTCCTCTTGAAACTATACAAGAGCCTAAAGAAGGTGTAGCAGATGCAGTGTCAAATGTGAACGAGGATGCTCCTGCATCTAGCAGGGACAGCGTTATGATACATGTGAAGGGGTCAATGCAAGAAGTGCCTTAGTCACAAATAGGTGATTCTGAGATATTAAGGTTTGAGGCCTATTTTTGATTATGAAATATTGCACAAAATATTATGATCAAAATGTGTGTTGTATTGTATTCCTGGTAGAAAGAGGATTTGACTTCCATGATTTAAAAAAAAAAAACGTTTTTGTTATATCCAAAAAATATATATAATAACTTAGGACTTACGTGTTAAAATTTCATTTCATTTTGTCAAAAATTAAAGACTATATTAAGAAAAAATTAAGACTATTATCATAAATAGCGTCGGCCTCTTGTAACTGATCAAACTCTTCATCAATGGCATCAATTTGCAGAATTATACTTCCATTTTGAGAAAAGGTTCAAACAAAAAATGTGTCCAATGATTGAACGTACTTTACAAGATCGGTTACGTTTTTAGATTGGTTCCATGTAAATGGGATTGCTAAGGTTGTGAGCTTGGGACGAAGTCAAGAAGAATAACAAAATAAATTATACCTATATCCATTGTAAAAAAACGGTTACCAGTATGTTTTAAGGTAACAAGCTGTTTTATTCTACTTTACTTACCTGCCATAGTCATGTTTTTATTCACAGACACAAATTATTAGGATAAACACAGCTTAATAGGTAATTTGCTCAGATATAAGTATTTTATCTATGAATATAACCTAATTGAAATATCGTGGACTAAGGCATTGCATCTGTCAAAATGGCGACTTATGTACTTCTTGCATTGAAAACCAGGTAAACTTTCATTTAAGTAAATGCAAACTAAGGCACTTAGACACATATTTCTGCCACTTTGCAAATACCTTCTGACAGCTTACGTGAAACACTCTCATATGTCGCCACAATGTTAATTTCATTGAAAATCGGCATATACATGCAATTTCCCCCTATAGGGGGTCCTCATTACCCCACTCTACGGCAATCCTTTTTTTATGAGGCTTAGTTATGGGCTTTTAAATATAGCTTAATGTACCTATATTGATAATACAGTAAAACAATTTTAAATGGGATCTACATTAGTAGGACATAGATGATCATCTATCTAAATTAGTTAAATGTAGATCCCATTTTACATTTTTATCAATTATCAATATAGGTACATTTAGCTATATTTAAAAATAAAAATGATTTAAATAACAGTGTTTCTTGTTGTAAATTTGTTTAATTAAAAAAACTGTTTCCAAAAATCGGTACTTCGAATCCCTAACCCCTCCTCCCAAATCTGCCACTAGACCCTAAATATCCCAAACTATCTTAAATATCCAAAATATTATTTAAACTATACGATTTAAATTAATATTTTGGATATTTAGAATACCTATCATATTAGTGCACTGTTTCGGGACACCCTGTGTAATTTACAATTTTAAGCAATTGTTTAAACAACCATTGTAAACAAATTTGCACAACATTTCCTGTGTTATTAATGAAATTTTAAGGAATAAATAAATTGTTTTTAATTTTCCACATTAACATGATTTTATAAAAGAGACAAGCCAAGTAGAGAAAAATTCAGTGCGATTTAATTTTTTCACAAGAAAAAGTTCTTACAATAACTAATTTAGTTAACTATAAACCTTATTTCTTAACTTTGGTGTGGTTTCATTATATTTATTTTATAGTTTTGGTTATTTTGGTTAATTTAGTTAATTTGGTTTCATTTTACATTAAAGGTTTTTGGTTTTAATTTATATTGTTATATAATTAATTAAGTATAATAATGAATAATAAAAACGACGAAAGTGATTTTGCTCATCCCGCCCCTGGAGAAGAAGTGGTTATATCAGGTAGGTAATTTATTAAACCAAGTGATTTTTACCGGTGGCGGCTGGTGGATTTTGGGTATACCAATATTTCAGTTATTTAAAATAGTTTATAATGACATTAAATAAACAAGTTCGGCGAAAACAGAATTTAAATTGAAGTTTGCGAAAAAAGTTAGTTTTTCCTGTCGCCTCACCCGCCTATTTAAGATAATTCAAATTAAAGTGGTGCAATTTATTATCTACTGTAATTTATCGACAAATTTAAAATTTTATTTAAAAAATCCAAATATTACAGGTTTTATACCATTTTAAATATTTTTTTATTTAAATAAAATAAATAATAAAAATTTAAAATCTAATAAAATCTGTAATATTTGGATTTTTTAAATAAAATTTTAAATTTGTCGATAAATTATAGTAGATAATAAATTGCACCACTTTAATTTGAATTATCTCAAATAGGGGGGCCTGGAGGCGGGTGAGGCGACAGGAAAAAGTAACTTTTTTTCGCAAACTTCAATTTAAGTTCTGTTTGCGCCGAACTTGTTTATTTAATGTTATTATAAACTATTATAAATTTAGTGATGGGTCCCATGTCTAATAACTGAGATATTGGTATACATAAAATCCACCAGCCGCCACTGATTTTTACATGCTTCTGCCAACTTTATCCCACTAAAAAAGTTTGCAGAGGCCAAAACAAATTATAATATCAGATCTGATAGTATAAGGTGGATCCCAAGGGCTTAACCAGGATTTTTGTTCATGAGGGGCAGGCAAGGGAAAATTACATGTTCGCCAAAATGAAACTTTTCTAGGGTAGGTTTGGGTGCGCAGATTCCAAAAATGATCATTATTTCAATTAGCTATTTTTTGCGATATTGTAGAAAACCCGTTTTTAGACATGCAACCATTAAAATTTGTCCCTATAAGTATATATTTTGTTAATCAAATACTCTAATAATTTGGATCATTCGTAATGTAGCAAAAGTTTAACAATTTTTATAATAATAATAATTTATTTATTTTTTAAGGATCAACACAATATAACTCGTCAAAGGTACCACAACAAAAATATATAAGTAATAAACAATTAATGTAAAAATATTTGAACAAATGTAGTAGAAGATAATTACTTACTTAAACAAATATTTAAAACATACTTAAAGTGGAAATATAAAACAAAAATACAATTAAATATAATGCATTCAAAGTATTCAAAGTATACATTTTATAAAATGTTTTTTGGATTAGTGGCGGCTGGTGCACTTTGGTTATACCGATATCTCAATTATAATTATTAGATATTGGACCCACACCAAATTTATATAAGTTTATAATGACATTAAATAAACAAGTTCTGCGCAAGCAGAATTTAAATTGAAGTTTGGAAAAAAAATAACTTTTTGCTCGGCCGTACCGGCTCCATGGAGCCCAAAATAAATATAATATAAATTTGATTGGTGCAATTTACTATTTACCATAGTTTATTGACAAATTTTAAATTTTATTAAAAAAATCCAAATTATGCAGATTTTATACTATTTTAAATTTTTAATATTTCTTTTCAATACTGGTATTATCTGCATCAATTACCTGTATGGGTAGATCGTTGAAATATAAGAAAAATATTAGGACCCAGTACTGATCCTTGGGCAACCCCATACATATTTTGTTTACTCCCACCTTTAAAACCATTATCATGCATATTTCCATGACACTATCTTTTAAATACACATTGACAAGCTATGGCTTTACGGCGCTTTAGTCACGGACTGAAGTTAGCAACAGGTTTTTACTCACGGACTGAAGTTGGTTTTAAGTAAGTTGACAATTGTCGAATGTCATACAATCGTTAAAATAAAGTGCTCTTCTTGAAAAATAATAATAAATGTAAAACTTATTTTATTATCTCAATACAAAAATTCAAAAGTATTAAATAGTTTCTCAACGCCAATATTTGAAAAGTTTATATGAACATTGTACTGACCGTTTAATTTTGCCGGCGCTAAACTAAATTTAACTTAATTTCGGGTGGAGACTCCACGGTGGAGTTCCCATAAATCATGTAATTATTTTCGCTGAAAAACTGCTTCTCTATTGGATTTAAACGGTCCATTTTCAAAGGATACATTTCGATTTACACATAAAAATTTGACATTTTTACAAGCTCGCCGATAATACAGATTCCCAAAAATGGTTACTCCATTGTTTTATAGATATCGCTCTATACAAATAGTTAATTTAAAAAATATTTTAATAATAATAAGTATTGGTCTTAGAAAAAGAATAGTAAGCAACTCGTTTAAAAACTTTTCTGGTCACTCATTTAATTAAACACTCGCTCGCAAGCTCGCTCGTGACTAATTTAGATTCGTGACTAAAATGGCGTTTATAACTTGATGCATAATATACTATTGTAGGGTTTTGAAATTGTATTATCATGATGCGGTTTTGACTTTAATACTTCTTTCAGATAAGAAGGATATTAGCCAATTCAGTATATTTCTCCTAAGTCCGGCTCAATGTTTTTTTTTAAACTACGGATGATTGGTAATCGTAGTACCTACTACATGATTGTTAACCCAATAAAACAATACAAATAAATTTTAATCTTGTTTATTACGCTAATGGTTATATCGACCCATGCAACGAAGACTATAGTAACTCAAAAAACGTGGGTTTTTACTTACTATATGGCATCAACAGATTTTTTCAGGCTCTATTTGGTGGAAGATTACAGTAACTCAGACATGAAAGGATAGGCAACCAGTGAACAACTTCCCTGTATAGTAAGTGTAATAATCCACATTCCTACAGGCGAAAACTATATTAAGTTGAGTTACTCTAGTCTACAATCAAAACTGAGTTACAATAGTCTTCGTTGCATGGGTCGATATATTAATCTGTATAAATCATAAAATCTTTTTTTTTTGTCGATCCATCCCACTATGGAACGGGGTGCATCTTTGATATCAAAATGTTAACTTCTTTTAGGTTTGGCTGGGCACTATCCAGATTCAAATGATGTATATCATTTTCAAGAAAATTTATTTAACAAAGTGGATATGGTTACTGAGGATAATAGAAGATGGGAACCAACCCATCCTGAAATACCAAGACGATCAGGAAAGGTTCACAACATTGAAAAATTTGATGCTGCCTATTTTGGTAATAATTTCTTATAAGTAAAGCAAATAATACATGTTCTTGGTATGCCTTTAAAGGAATTTCTAACAATCAAGCTCATTGCATGGATCCCATGGTAAGATTGTTTTTGGAAAGAGCAGTCGAGGCAATTTTTGATGCTGGTATTCATCCTTCAGAACTAGAAGGAACAAACACAGGTGTTTTTGTTGGATCCTGTTTCTCGGAGTCAGAAAAAACATGGTTTTTCGATAAATGTGGCGAAAACCGAACTGCTATAACCGGGTAAATAACTTCTAAAACGTCTACAAAAACCTACCACCTATTTTTTAATCAAAATAATTATTTTTTATTATACTCTCTAAAAATTAATTAGTCCAAATTGACTAATTTAATAGTTATTAGTAGCTGCTTTTTCACTTGTACCATGGTTAACCATAGAATACCATAGTATCACAAAATTTAACAACGAATTCTTATGTAAAATTGTCCCCTGAATCCGAAAGTCAATTCCATATTAAATGCAAAATTGACTATATCCCAAAAACTGTTCTACTTTTTTAACATTTTCGGATTCAGGGGATAATTTTACATAAGAATTGGCTGTTAAATTTTATGATTCCATGGTATACCATGGTTAACCATGGTACAAGTGAAAAAGCAGCCACTAATAACTATTAAATTAGTCATTTTGGACTAATTCATTTTTAGACAGTACATTTTAAACGGCTTTTGTGATTTTTGCATAATTTAGTAAGGTATTACAAAAATCCTGCATAATTAAATTGCGTATTATTAAAAAGGACTAAGTCAATATTTTTACATTTTAAGTAACATACCGTACTATCATAATTTGTATAAAAGTCCCACCACGACTTTTTTACAAATAATTAAGCTTAATTTTCTGTCAGTGTATATATATTAGGGTGTCCCAAAAAAAAGAATATATATTTTTTTCTTGTCTCTTGTAAAAATATGTTAGTTTATCATGCTGTAAGAGCCCTTTCAAAATATCAGCTCGATTAAAAATTTTGTAGGGGTCGCTCAAGATTTTTAAAAATTTTCAAAATCGTCAAAAATTGAATTTTTGTTTTATTTTAATTCTTTTTCTTGTCTCGATATAATTTTTTAGGTTGAAAATAATAAAAATTCTGTAAATTTCAAATCAATTTTTTGATTTCTAAAGGTCGTTAAAAGTTCGTTGATATTTATATTCAGAGGTTGCTCAAAAACATTCAAAATACTCTACTTTGAAAGTTAAAAAAATCTTGAGCGACCTTTAGAAATTAAAATATCGATTTGAAATTTTCAGAATCATTATTATTTTTAAATTAAAAAATAATATCGGAACGAAAAAAAAAATTAAAATTAAAAAAAATCCAATTTTTGACGATTTTGGTAATTTTTAAAAATCTTGAGCGACCCCTAAAAATTTTTTAATGGTGCTGATCTTTTGACAGGGCTCTTAAAACATGACAAACCAACATATTTTTACAAGAGACGAGAAGAAAAAAAATATTCTTTTTTTTTGGGACACCCTAATATATATATATATATATATATATGTATATATATATATATATATATATATATATATATTATATATTAGGGTGCTTCAAAAAAAAATTTTTTTTTTGCTCTTACCCTCTTAAATGTTTCTATTTAATATAAAAAAAATCCTCACCAAATATGGGCGTTCCAGCTCAACTCTAAGAGGTCGCTGTTTTTATTTTAGTTTCCCATTTAATTAACATGGGAAAAAATAATTTTTTGTTTGGAATTTTATACCGCTGCCTTGTTTTGCCCCCTTTCACCTCCCGTCTGCTAATTGTATAAAATAAAAAAAAAAACAGAAAATTTAGTGTTAATCAAACTTTTACCTCGAATAACTTTAGAAGAAATCAATTTATCGAAAAAATAAGAGACCTTTTTTGTAGAGCGTTACATTTTTTATAAGAAACTGCAATGATCATTGCCATAAGTTACTTTGATACAGAGGTATAAAATTCCAAACATAAAATTAATTTTTCCCATGTTAATTAAATGGGAAACTAAAATAAAAACAGCGACCTCTTAGAGTTGAGCTGGTGAGGATTTTTTTATATTAAATATAAACATTTGAGAGGGTAAAAGCAAAAGAAAAATTTTTTTTTTGAAGCACCCAATATATATATTGTATTATTTTTAGAAAGAAAGACAAAATTAGCTTAACACTGACTGAAAATGGACCTTAATAATTATTATTTGTATCCAAGTCACGTGGTGGGACTTTTGGGTGTGGACCATGGTATATATATATGTAACTTAAAATGTTAAAACATTTTTCTGCTTATAAAGTAGCCAAGACGCATCGTTTGGTGATAAAACCAGACACAAAATTCAGTTTTGCGGTGGCCCATGGGCACAATTGCATGAAAAAGAAAAACATTATCTCTTTTAATAAAAAGCGATTCAATTATTTTTTTTTAGATGTGAGAGGTCCATGTTGGCTCATAGAGTCAGCTACTTTTTGAAGCTAAATGGGCCAGCTTTTATAGCTGATACAGCTTGTAGTAGCTCCCTATATGCTCTTGAACATGCTTATAGATCTATAAGAATGGGCAAGTGCGATAAAGCTATTGTCGGAGGTGCAAATGTTTGCCTGCATCCATTCGTATCTTTACAATTTGCTAGGTAACTTTACATCATCATTGGAAGTCTCAGGATGGTGAAACTTTATGTTTTTTTTTAGGTTGGGAGTATTGAGTCTGGATGGATCATGTAAATGCTTTGATGCAGCTGGAAATGGTTATGCTAGATCCGAAGCTATAAGCGCTGTAATATTGCAAAAAGCTAAAGACGCTAGAAGAATATATTGTACTATAATTCATGCCAAAACCAATTGTGACGGTTATAAAGAACAAGGTATATTTACATTAGAGTCATTCCATATGGAACCATCAAATCGACCCAAAATGTAAATTTGCGGTGATTTAATTTTCGCATGTGTCAGTACCGTTTTTATTTTTATACGAAACCAAATACTTTATTTTGTGCGGAGCAGTACTGACACAGGCAAAAATTAAATCACCGAGGAGGTTGGACCATAAAGAACATTCCCACAGTATGTATGAGTATGAGGAACTTATAGCAGGCTCATGGTCTCCCAAAGATATTTTCAACCTTTCGGTTCTCCTAGCTATCCCACATTATTATCTGTGTTTGATGGACACGAAGTTTTACCCCGACTGTTTAATCGATTTAGTTCAATCTAGTGGAGTTTGGGACAAGGAGGAACAACCTTTTGGTTTTCGGGGGACGATAGACTGACTGATTTGGTAATACTCACATTTAATTGGGGTTCATGAATGAGGCTTGGTTGGTCTGTTGAAAATTCCTGTGCTAAAAAAAATAAAAAACCCCACTGTGCGAAAACCGCATCTTGCCTTTAGTACCGAAGTAGTGCCTTCCACGACGAGTATTGTGCTATAGCTTTGTAGTTGAACTGTTCATTCCTAGTACTGACTTCGAATTTAGCATGTTGCCGATCGTTATTTACTTGCTGAAAATTGGAAAACGATGAGGGTGCCACTAGAATTATTTACACCTTTTTTTTTCACTTGGATCTGGAAGACCACGTGTAGAATATGGCTGATTATGATATGAGATTCGATCATCGCTCTTTACTATTGGAAAGTACAGACAAGCATAGCGAGAGGTGTAGAGCGCAACAATTTAAGCAAAGTTCTAAATTTTTTATTTTAAGCATTAAAATTTTTTTTATGATATCATTTGGAATCATTCTTAAGTAACATTTTATTTTTTTGTTTTTAGGCATAACCTACCCATCTGGTGATATGCAAAAAGTTCTCTTACATCAATTTTACGAGGAGTGTAAGATAGATCCAACCACTTTAAGCTTTCTTGAAGCTCATGGCACAGGTAATATATATTGTATACAGGGTGTAGATCATATTCCATTATATTCCCATTAAAAAAAAATGTAAAAAATGGCGAATGCGCCAGTATACACGTAGTCCGTATTTTGTTATAATAAATTTATTAATATTTGCTGCAACTATCAATATTACACTACCTTTTTTTAAATTTAAGGTACTAAAGTTGGTGACCCTGAAGAGATAGCAGCAATCGACGAAATCTTCTGCAAAAATCGCAAAAAATCATTATTAATTGGTTCGGTAAAATCCAACATTGGACATAGTGAACCAACTTCTGGATTGTGCTCAATAACAAAAGTAAGTTTACCTTAAGCTCTAAGACAGAATTAACAACCATGAATATACCACCTGGCAATTACAATTCGCCCGAACGGCCGAACCAATACGGGGGGAGCGATAAAAGCCGATTTTTATTAATTTTTTAAATTAACATGGCCTAAATATGTAAAAGTTTCTTTTTGCGGCTGTGCAAAATTAGGGTTTGATACTTTATCCTGAGCTGCTCAAATGCTCTTAAAAATAATGAAAATCAGGGTAGGTCGTATATTTTGGTTAAATAATTAAGTTGTGTATTTTTGGGTGCGTGTTCCTTTTGTGCTGCTCTTCGCTTGTTTTTGCCTAAAAAATCAAAAGGTTGCATATCGAGCTTCCCACCTCTCTCATCCTATATTGTATTAATATCATTATCATATTATATCATATCATTGCCTTGCATTTAAAAATTTATTTAAAATTTGGGCATAGCTTTTTTTCGTAAAGGTACTTCTGATATGTACTCAATGTTTGCAAATTAGCAAGTAAGTTTTCACAAGTTTGAAGAAATTTACCATGTTTCCTGAATATCTCCTGAATCCACTAGTTTTTCTATCCATTGCAACGGTCTTCTCACATCTAAAGTTGTCATATAATTCCATTTTTGGAACCAGTATTATCTACTGTGCCTTTGCATCCAACAGCACAATTTAGACAAATCTACTTCTTTTTGGAAAACGTGAAATGATACAACTGCCAGATATTGAAGTGTCGAGGCCGAGGGAAGTTGAGTCTGGTTCAAAAAAGGTGTGTTTCAATAGGAACGCCGGATTTGATTTGATATGTTAATAAAATAACTTAAAAATTTGGAAATAATTTTTATTTTTATTTCGACATAAAAAACACATCTTCCGATTATGAAACCAAATAGGGCACACCCTCCCTCTTTTAATGCATTTTTTTTTTATAATATCCTCACATATGTGCTGTTGAATTTCGCCAATAATGCGTCGAAGTTGATGAATTGTTGCTGGTTTGTTGACCAAAATTCTGCAATTTTGTTTGTTGTTATATGAAACGCATATTAATTTCAGTGGCTATATATAGCCACTGAAATTAAAATGTGTTTCATCGCTAAACAAAATTGTCTTTGAAAATTCAACATCTTGTTGCCTTCCCAGAATCCAATTAACAAATTGCATGAACTACTGTGCTAATTGAATTTTGTATGGATGCAAATGAAGATCTTCTATTAAAATTTGCTGTAAACTGCTTCTCAATATAGCAGCTTGTTGGGAAATATGACGAATCGAGGTTCCAGGATTTTTGGTGACACTTTTCCGTACTGCTGTAATATTTTCATCAGATCGGCTAGTACGACGACGCACAGGTATTTTTTGTCCCCAACCGAACCACTTTCCTTAAATTTAATGACTAACCTTTGCACTGCCGCGACGACATGTCGTCTTATTTGAAGCATTAGCACGAACGAAAAATGGACGTTATTTTCGAACGGTTTCAGCATAGCATTTTCCATATTTATAATAAGTCTTAAGAATAGTAACACGCTGTTCTAGGGAATACTGCACCATGACTTAAATAAATTTTCTTTTCAGATTTGTGCGGCATTCGTTCTATGAAAATAATCCTATTTTACTTTGGTCTAATTCCTGCTCTTACCAAAATTGCTGCTGATCTATTCGATCGACTCCGCTTCTATTACAAGCTTCCGCTAGACTAGCTAATTTTGTTCTTAATATGTGAAGTGACAGCAGAATTTATAACAGTAGAACTATTTGTCTAAACCAAAACACCCATTTGTAAAAATATATACCTTTAAACTTCCTGGTTTTATTGTATCGTTTTGTTTAAACTTCCTTTAAAGTTTTAAGCTTGCTTATACGTAGACTTTGCCTATTTCCATCTTTCACGTAGTTCTCTGGTCAGTCAAGAATCTTGTTAGGCTGCAGGCATTTTTATTTTACAAACGCAAGAATTAGTATCGTCTTTACATATTTCATACAGTTTCTTTTCGCTATCGTCCCTGAAATCAGTTAATTGTCTGAAACAATTGTTGGCATCATTTTGTAGAGGTTTTTTAATTGTCCTGTATTTCTTATAATATTTCTTTATTCGGTGTGGAATCTGTTGGTTCTAAATACGGAGATAAAACAATTTTAAATATATTATTAGTTTCTTACACACAGCATGCTGCAGCAATACTTAATTCTTTTTTAGTGTCTTTCAGTAACTCTAAACGAAAAAACAAGTAATATTTCATAACATTCGCATATGCTGGCCATACATTATCTTTAAATGTCTTTGGTGCACCAAACACAGGGCAAATGAAGCGCGTTTTAAGCATTTTCTTCGAAACAACAAAGAACTATTGTAATACACACAAACAAACACTTTAGCTAAACGAAAGATAACATTAACAACTTGAAATGACTAAAAACTTTTTATTTGACATTTTGCGTCTTTAGGCAAAACATTGCCTTAACCAAAATCACTAGAAAAACTATACAAAAAATTTACAAAAATAGTGAAACTTTAATTTCATAACCGATCCACATTCTGTTTAACTAATTGTTTAACTGTTTTAAATGACCTTAAACAGTATTATAACTTTTTTGTAGTGTATCATAGGAATGGAAACTGGCCTAATCCCTCCCAACATACACTTCACAAAACCAAGAGAAGGTGTGAAACCCCTTGAAGACGGAAAACTAAAAGTCGTAGTAGACAAACACCCTTTTGAAGACAATAGGGGTCTTATAGGGGTCAATAGTTTTGGTTTCGGAGGTGGTAATGCCCATGTTTTGCTGAAGTGGAACGAAAAGGTCAAAATTAATAGGGCATTGCCCAAAGATAGTCTGACTAGATTGGTGCCTGTGAGTGGAAGAACGGAAAAGTCAATAAGAACTTTGTTCAAACATATTTCTTCTTTTAAGTGTGATATAGAGTATATAAGGTTGCTTCACCAACTTTTTAGGTGAGACATAATTTTGTCATAAAAGCCTTAAAATATTAATCACCTTTATATTATAGTAAAGACATTGCTGGACATTTGTATAGAGGTTTCATTTTGACCAATAAAAAAGGTGATGTTTATCAAGAACTTAAATTCTTTAGTGGATTAAAGCCTAAAGTTATAATTGCATTTGGAGCTTTTGCCAACAATTGGCAAAGCATTGCAAAAGGATTAAATGATTATTCGATATTTTATAAAACAATTCAAATGATTGACAAGGTTTTACTACCTCTAAATATCAACATCAACAAAATCATTAAAGGACAGTCAAAAACAGCATTGGAACAAATTTTGGGTAGAGTTTCTGTAGGTGTAGCATTAATAGATATTTTTAAAGCAATTAATATAAAACTTGATGGTTCATTTGGATTTTCCACTGGGCATTTATTATCAGCTTACTATGATGGTGTTCTTACCGTGGAAGAAGTAGTTTTATCCACTTTTATTATCGGTAAAAATATACAGCTCGAAGAAAATGTTATGTATTGCAAACTTAGCATGAATTTGGGAGAGGTAAGTATAAGATTCATAATATGCTATTTATTATTAACTTTTTAATTTTAGATTAATCAAATTTTACCAGAAGACATCGAAATCATCTCAATCGTATCAAAAAACATAGCTTTTATAGCAGGTCCAGTTAAAACTGTAACAAAACTTATTGAAAATTTAAGAAAAACCAGTGTTGAAGTGGAGGTCTTAGGGAATGACTTATATGGATTAGACAGAAACCAACTAGTCGCTAAAAGTATGTAAAAAATTAATAAAGCTTTAAAATTGAATAATAATGTATTTTTTTAGAAAAACTATTGATTAATGAGGTTCAGAAAGTAATAAGAACACCTAAAAAGTTAAGTAAAAATCCTCTGCAATCAAAGGAAGAATTTTTGACGTCCACATCATTGGTAGAAAACCTGATAAACACTGTATCTTTAAAGGAAATTTTCAGCAAGATAGACAGAGATTCTATCGTCATAGACTTGGGTACAGATTTTTTGAAAACCATATCCAAAAAGGATTCTTTAATAAACTGTCTAGAACTTTCCCACATCGAAAATCAAGATTTTAACTTTGTACACCTGGCAGAATTCTTCGGGAAATTATACAATGAAGGTGTCAACTTTTCAGTCGACAAATTGTACCCCAAAGTTGATTATCCAGTCTCCAGAGGCACACCCATGATTTCACCAAGCATTAGATGGAACTGGGACATGAGCTGGCACGTCACCAGATATAATACAGATACTGTTATCAAATTTGGAGAGCGAACAGTTAAAATAACTATAAAGGACGACCAGTGGAAGTTTATAATCGGACATGTAGTTGATGGTAGAAATCTTATACCGGCAACAGGGTATTTGCAACTGGTATGGGAGACCCTTGCCCATGTCAAAGGCATTCTGATATCAGACATGAAAGTGGTTTTCGAAAATTGCAAATTCCATAGGGCCACGAATGTGGCCAAAGATATCGCCTTGGAATTGACTGTGATGTTGCAAAGAGGCTCTGGAAGATTTGAAGTGATTGAAGGAGACCAATGCATAGTAACTGGTAAGAGAAAAAAAACACATTTTGGTGCAGTTTATTACTTTGTTTTTAAGGTAAAATATACATTGTTCAAAACCTGGAAGGTGATCAGATTGATTTGGCCCTACCAGTTGGTAAAAATGATGAAAACCATTTACCAATGTTGAAAAAGGATGTGTACAAAGAGCTTAGACTTCGTGGCTATAACTATAAGTAAATATAATTACATCTTCACTCATATCAATAATTTTTGTCATCAATTCTTGACGTTTCTCCTTTTTTCTGGGCTTTAAGGCCGCTCTTCATTTGTTTTTTCTTCTTTGGTGGTATTCCTTTCTTTGACATCTTCATTTGTATCATATATGTTTAAAACGTGGGATATAAAAAAATTAAGAAAATTAAAATGGTTTGGCGGTACCAGTTACAGAACAGTTTTGTTAAACTATATAGTAAAATTTACAATTAAATAAATAAAATAAATATATAATGTATCTAAATTATCTAATTTGGGTTTTTCAGTATAACTATTTTCCGTACTTAATGCTCGACATTTTTGTAGAGGTACCTTTAGAAGCATTCAAGAATGCAATGCAGAGGCTACCAGAGGGACGATACGCTGGAACGGTAACTGGATCAACTTTATGGATAACATGTTACAAATGAAAATTTTGCAAGTTGATACAAGGCTGTTGTACGTTCCAACGAGTATTAAAAGATTGTCTATAGATTCTAAAAAGCACATACAAATCTGCAAAGATCTTGGGGAGAATCCTAATGTGCCAGTCTATGTTTTGAAGGATATGGGAATCATAAGGTAAGTTGGTTGCCTATATCAAATTCTGGTTTAAATTCATGTCTTTTTTAGATGCGGTGCTATAGAAATTCAAGGTCTTCATGCATCTTCAATAGCTTTGAAAAAACCTCTAGGGGAACCGGTTTTGGAAACTTACGAGTTTGTTCCAAATTATACAAGTTTAAAATTACATCAATCCGTTAGGGTTAACATGCAGATTCTACTGGAGAATTTCTTTAGTAAGTTGTTTTGTCCTGAATTTTAAAGAATTGATACAACTTTTTTTTAGATATTAAAGTTAAAGTGGTAGAGGTTCTAGAAGAAGTTTGTAATGAAGATTTAGAACCAATTTCAAGTTTAATTTTGGAGGCTCTAGGAGACCAACCTTTAATACAGCCCAACATTGTTGTGTTAACTAAACAAAATGATTTACATTTGAAAGGAATTACTGTGGAAGATAGAAAATTGGTTACTGAATCTGACTGTCATATGGTTGTAGGGTACAATCTAGTTAAGAGATATAATGTAAGTACCTCTGTACAAAAACTCAAATTTTACATCTACGATTTTGATTTGTTTATCATTATATTTGTTTGTTTTAGATTCAGCAGCAAGTTTTTAACGCCCTTAAAGATAACGGGTTCATTCTTAGCAGAGAACCTGCCGACCTAGACTTAAACTCAATAGATCAAAGATTCTTAGTAATTCTAACAGCACATAAAACACCCAAAGAGACTCTTTTATTAGTAAGAAAAAAAATCCAGCTACCAAAATACACATCAGTGAATGTAACAGACCCTAACATGCAATTTAATTGGTTGGAAAATCTTAAAACAGCCGTTAAAAATGACGGCAACGTAGCTGTATACTCACTAAATGAACCTTTGAGTGGAATTCTGGGTTTAGTGAATTGCCTAAGGCGTGAGCCAATGGGGGTAAACGTCAAAACGTTTTTTATGGTTGATGATCAAACCCCAGAGTTTGATTTGGACCATCGGTTTTATTCAGAACAGTTCGCCAAGAATATGGGAATTAATGTTTTTAAAAATGGCGTATGGGGTACATACCGGCATTTATTACTAGATGAACTGCCGCAAGTGGAAAGTGAACACTGTTTTGTTAATGTAACTACCAGAGGTGATTTGTCAAGCTTAAGGTGGATAGAAGGTCCGTTAAGACACGATACAATCTTGAGACCAGAAAATATTCTTGTTCATGTAGGTTATAAAACTAAGATTTTTTTATGTAAATTATTGTGTTTTTTTAGAATTACTATGCTGCACTGAACTTTAGGGATATAATGACTGCCTCTGGTAAAATCAACGTGGATGTGATAACTCAAGACAGAACTGGACAAGAATGTGTCCAAGGTTTCGAATTTTCCGGAAGAGATACCAGGTTAGAAACAAATTGATATTTTTGATACACTTTTTATACGATTTTTTCATTTAAAGTGGTAAAAAAGTTATGGGTATGGTAGTACATGGAGCCATGTCCACCATAGTAGCAGCTGATACATATTTACTATGGGATGTTCCAGATGTTTGGTCTCTGGAAGAAGCTGCCACTATACCAGCTGTATATGGAACCATACTGTATGCTTTCGTAAAGGTAAAATAACTAGGTTTTATTTTTTTTCATTTAAATCCAATCTTGTTAAAACAATTGTCTTTAATTGTAAACTTTTATTCTTTTTCTGGGCTTTGAAGTCGCTCTTCAACTGTATTTTCTTTCGTGGTGAAACTATCTTGTTCCACATCTTTATTAGTACACTCACAGGCAAAATAATCGATCCACAAAAATTTTCGATGAATTTCAATCGCAAATAACTTTTTTATTTGATGTCGGATTTTAACGAATATTAAAGAATATTGTAGATAAATTAATGGACAATCGCTCACATTTTAAAAAATTATTAAAAAATAGACGTACGTTTATAATATACAGGTTTAAACCAAAATATGTTTTTTACCATAAGTTTAAGACACTCTGTAGAGTGGCAAAACCGTATATTGTTCTAAATTAAGTTTTATTTATCAAGTCACATCTATTCTTAACAGTTTTGTTTTTGGTTCACCTCGATATATTTATTTTTGTAGAAAATATGGATTTAAAAAAAAACATTGCAATTTCCAATATTTTTCTGTATGAAGAACTAAGGTTGCTATGGTCCATCCATAGGCTATGGAGAATGACAGTGACAGTTTTGTTGAATCATCCCATACTTGGACATGTCATACACGGCTATCAAATTGTTTTATGCAAATTAATGTTTTAGTTTTGAGGTGTCTTCGTACTTTAAAAAATGGATATGTCTCCGACTGATGTTGCCAGAGCCATTTATTTAATCCAGGATGGACGGTCACAGTATTACGTGGCAAGTGTTTTAAACATCCCAAGAAGTAAAGTACAAAGGGCAACATCAGTCGAAAACATTTTTAAAAGTAAGAAGACATCTTAAAATTAACACATTAATTTACAAAAAACAATTTGATAGCTTTTGAAATCTGTATATAACAGTATGGGATGATCCAACAAAACTGTCACAGTCATCCTCCATAGGCTATGAATGGACCATAGCAACCTTAGTTCTTCATACAGGAAAAATATTGGAAATTGCAATGTTTTTTTTTAAAAAATCCATATTTTCCACAAAAATAAATATATCAAGGTGAACCAAAAACAAAACTGTTAAAAATAGATGTGACTTGATAATTAAAACTTAATTTAGAACAATATACGGTTTTGACACTCTACAGAGTGTCTTATACTTATGGTAAAAAACATATTTTTGTTTAAACCTGTATATTATAAACGTACGTGTATTTTTTAGTATTTTTTAAAATGTGAGCGATTTCCCATTAATGTATTAATGTATTATTGTTTTTTTGTATTTAATTTTTTGGGTTTTAAAGTCTATCCTCAGTTTTTATTTCTTTCGTATTTGTTTTTCTACATCTGTATTTATATTGCCTAAGATATACAAATTATGTATTGAAAATCTCCCAAACTAACTAACTTAGCTTCCTTAGTGTTAGCATTTTACACTTTTTTGATGATTTTACTTAAATTTTCCATACTTCAGAGAGCAAAACTAAGGAGATCAGACAGTGTTCTAATACACTCAGGAACTGGTGGTATAGGGCAAGCAGCTATCAACTACTGCCTTAACTTTGGTTGTACAGTGTATACTACTGTTGGGACGCATGAAAAAAGAGAATTTTTGAAGAAACGTTGGCCTCAACTAAAAGGTTTGTGTATTAGTTAGAGACATAAGTTAATTTTTATTATATTTTATTATTTATAGATCATCATATTGGAAACTCGAGAAATACATCATTTGAAGGCTTGGTAATGCAGCAAACTAATGGTAGAGGTGTTGATATTGTTTTGAATTCGTTGGCAGAAGAAAAATTACAAGCATCTATACGTTGTCTATCTTATGGTGGAAGGTTTGTGGAAATTGGAAAATTTGACTTAGCCAATGACACTCCACTTAAACTGCAATTACTAGAAAAAGAACAATCATTTCATGGAATCATGTTGGATCAACTTTTCACTGAAAGTCCTGTATTAAAGAAAGAGATAAAAGAGTTGATTTTGGAAGGAATAGAAAATGGTTCTGTTATACCTTTAACGAGAACTGTTTTTAAAGACGATGAAATGGAGAAAGCGTTTAGATTTATGTCCAGTGGTAAACACATTGGCAAAGTATTGCTTAAAATCAGAACTGAAGAAAAGGAGGAGATTGTTGTGCCAAAACCCCGACTCTTTAAAGGCATTCCTAGATATTTTTGCGACCCAGATAAATCTTACATTATCACAGGAGGATTAGGAGGTTTTGGACTGGAGCTAGCTGATTGGATGGTACTACGAGGTGCTAGAAAGTTAGTTCTTACATCTAGAAGTGGTGTTAAAACTGGGTATCAATCTTTGAGGATTAGAACATGGAAATCTTACGGCGTACACGTAAAAATATCTACAGCAGATATAAAAACCAAAGAGGGATGTATACAATTGATAAACGAAGCTGAAGATTTAGGTACGGTCGAAGGTATTTTCAACCTAGCTGTGATTCTACAAGATGCAATACTTGAAAATCAAAATATAGAATCGTTTAGGACTTCTTTCGGTCCTAAAGCTTTGGCTACATTTAATTTAGATGAAGTGACAAGACTTATGTGTCCAGAGTTGAGGTAGTAATATAGGGTGTTTAAGAGTGTCTTACAAAAACCATTTTTTTTAAGGGATTTCGTTATATTTTCTTCAGTATCGTGTGGTAGAGGCAACCCTGGACAAACCAATTACGGAATGGCAAACTCCATAATGGAAAGGATCTGTGAAAAACGCAGAAATGAAGGCTTCCCAGCTTTAGCAGTAGAATGGGGGGCAATAGGAGAGGTATTATTTCCATAAACCTCCTTACTAAAATTTTATTAATATACCTAATTTCAGGTGGGTTTGGTGGCTGAAATGCAGGAAGAACACTTCGAAATGGAAATCGGTGGAACTTTACAACAAAGAATCTCAAGTTGTATCAAAGTGTTGGATCTTTTCTTAAGACAAAAATCACCCGTTGTATCCAGCATGGTTGTTGCAGAAAAACGAGGCGGAGTAGGCGTGGCAGACAACGTGGTCGATGCTGTTGCCAACATAATGGGTAAAAATCACTATACCAATGCATCCACCAGGATTTATTAAATTTCGTGATTTTTTCAGGAATTCGCGATTTGATGTCCATCAGCTTGCATTCGAATCTAGCGGAGTTAGGTATGGACAGTATGACGGCCGTGGAGATCAAGCAGACATTGGAGAGGGAATTTGATGTGTATTTAACAGCTCAAGATATTAGGAGCATGACTTTTGCTAGGTAAACGAATTTATTTATAACATAAAACTTATTTTACGTTTGTTTCCTGTAGACTCCGAGACATTCAAACCGAAAAGGAAAACGAAGTGGAAGGCGCTGATAAAAAAGACAAAGCCTTGGTAGGCATGGACATGCTCATTCGTCTTATGGGAGACGAAGAGGAAATAAACATACCTGTCCTAAACTTACCGTCAAAATTAAACAATCATTTCAATGAAAACACCAAAAAAGTACTTTTATTTCCTGGTATAGAAGGCGTTGCAACTGTACTGAGCCACCTCACGAAAAATCTTGAAGCTGAAACAGTTGGTTTACAGTATTGCTATTCTGACCAAGCTGACACTTTAGTTGAAATGGCTGAAAAACTATTTGTAGTAAGTTTAAATCATTCTTAACACAGTTATATCTAGCTTAAGCCTTAAGTTCACATTCTTGAGATATCTCTAGGTTAGGTTGACATTTTTAGGACAGTAATATTTAACTTGCATATTTCACGATTAGGCCAGTTGAAGTAATAATTAAGGCACTTCATTATACACCAATAGATTCTTTAGAAAATAAAGTTTAAAAAAAGCACCATTATTTGTACGGATCAACCTTTTTTTAATAGAAACTTTTACATTTTCAATGTTTTTCAAATGTTTTATTTTTTGTTTATTAGCGAGTAGAAATTTATTAATTTTTTTCATAATATTAATGAATTTATTGTCTTTTTTAGACTGTCAAAACCATTATAAAAAAATCCGAACCTTTTAACATAATAGCATATTCCTTTGGTGCTATAATGGCAATGGAGGTTATAGGGAGGTTAGAAAAAGAGGGTTATAGCGGAAAATTTATATCGATAGATGGAGCTCCTTCCCAATTACTTGAATTTACAACTTTACTTGATGTTAAATCTGAGGCTCATTTTGAAACTAGTCTTATAATGCATTTGATGGCCCTACACGTACCATATGATATTGTCTCAAAAAGTAGGGTAAGTAGCAGAGTGGAAAATACGTTCGTTTCAAACGAAGCACTCTGATGACTGAGGTATATTTTAAATTTTTAGGAGGCTCTCTTTAAATGCAACACATTTGAAGACAAGCTGAAAAAAGCACAAGAGGTAGCTGGCCAAGACAGTCCTCATTCGCCTGAACATCAGCGTATGTGTGCCATAGCCGTCTATAAGAGAATAAAAGGTTTACTTACGTATATCCCAACGTATGATTCTATAAACACAAAAACCTGGCTTTTCAAACCTACCCATAATTCGATGCATATTCTGAGAGATGACTACAGTTTGAATGAAGTGGTTTCAAATGAGGTTATAGTAAAATTGTTTGAAGGAAATCATGTCACTATACTGGATAATAGTGATTTGGGGGCTTTTATAAGCAAAATTATTAATGATGATGGTGATGATCATCAAGAAAATGTGGAAGTTGTTCAAGATGTTAAAGAACCATTGATTGTTATAGATGAGCTAAGACAAATATCAGTCGATGATAGGAATATTTAGTTTAATGTTTTATAGAAGTTAATTTTTAAGTTTAAACACTATATTAAGCTAATTGTTTTTTAAAATCCTATTTGTAATAATTTTATTTTTGTTTTTATTCATAAAGAAAATATTAAAAAAAAAGTATACACAGTTTTATTTAAATTTTAATTCAACTATGACCTTTATATACAATGTTTAATACCAATGTTTAATATATTTACATACAATCACACAAAATGAATATATTTTGTATACTTTAACAAAACTATGCAACAAAAATATCGTACCACACCTTTAATAAATACTATTAAAAAAGAGGGTTTAAACTTTAAAGTACCTAATTTAACTTTATTTTCATCAAGATGGTGAAACTTGTCACATTGCTGGCATTACAACAATAGAGTGCCCGACTGGCAAAATGCCAGGGCCCCCAGCCCTTTATTAAATTGGTTGTAACCATTCTTTTTTAAATATTTTTTAAATATTTTAATCTTAATTTTAGTTATTCTTTAGAAAAGCCCTTCGATGTCGAGCCAATTCTATAGAATATATGTATTAGGGTGGTTCTTATTTGACCGATGTCGAAATTTTAATCGTGTCGCCCCCTCATTTGTTTTTAAAAAATATAAAAAATGTGTGCCAAATTTCCAAACTTTTTTCCAGATAGAGGATTTTTGCCTTTAATGTATTAATTTTTTAAAATTACTATTAATATATGATCATATGAAAAGGTATAATTTTTTGAGAAACTGTAGAGGACATAAGAAACAAAAAAAAAGAAATCAAGTATTTTCATCCTAAGGCCTTTTTTACGCAATAATTTTATAAAATCATTAATAATTTATGAACAATTCTAATTTTTTGAGGAAATGAAGGGAAAATATGATACATCTAAACAAAAAAAAAAGAATTCATGTATGTCCATCGTAAGGTCTTTTTTACTTCGCCAAATTATTACTATTTTTGTTATTTTATTGAAAATGGCATAAAAAACAAAATATCAGTGATAATTTGCATTTAATGCATAATTATAATTATACACTATAGTGTGTTTTAAAACGTAATTTTGTACTTTGTGTCTTTTGAAACGTAATTTTGTACTTTTCTAATGTAGGTGCTACCTAAATATCTTTTAGGCAATCTTAAATTATTTGTTTTATAAAACAAATAATTTAAGATTACCTAAAAGATATTTAGGGAGCACCAACATTAGAAAACAAATAATTTAAGATTACCTAAAAGATATTTAGGGAGCACCAACATTAGAAAAGTACAACATTACAATTATGTAAATAGTGAAATTGATTTTTAGATTGTTTTCGAACAATTTATTTTTAAAGAAAGTAACATAGTTAAAATGGCAAAAAAATAAACAAAATAAAACCCAGATAATCAGGCCCGTTCCTGGGGGTGTCTGGCGCCTACGTGCAGAATTCGTTGGTGCGCCCCTTTCATATTTAAATATAATACATTAAATATTTTAATTTTAAGCCCTTAAATTTAAAAAATATATATTTTGCGAAAAACTGGCAATATGTAATTGAAAATGTAAAAAAACCGCTTTATAATTATAATTAAGTATAAATAGTTATTTGTTTTACAAGTGTTGAAAAACGACTTTTTCATGCGAGTGTTTAAGTTGCCCACGAGGCCGTTAGGCCGAGTGTGCATTAACATGAGCTTGAAGAAAACACAATGTTTTTTCTCCGACCCTTTAATTTTTTATTATATTCAAATACAAAACAAAATAACCTAAAAACGTGTTTGACAGCTGTTAAAATTCTTTCATCTTAATATTTTAATTTTTAAGGTATAAGTTACGTAAAATCAGTAAACCTACTCAATTTAAAAAAAGGCACTAAAAACTAGAATATATTATAAAAACACAATAAATTGTGTTCTAAATGATATTTACACATACATATACAAATACAATACAAAATTTGAAATAATAACTACAACTGGTTTTTAGTGACGTACTCTCTAAAAATGACTAGTTTTGCGAAGTAAAAAAGCAGTCACTAATAACTTTAGTCCACAGCAATTTGTATACCGGAAATTTAACAGCTTATTATTATGTAAAATTGTCCCCTGAATCTGAAAATACCGTTAAAAATTATGAAAATAAAACAATTTTTAAGATTTAGTCAATTCCATATTTTATGGAAAATTTACTAAATCTCAAAAACGTTCTACTTTTTTTTTAACTTTTGACATTTTCGGATTCAGCGGACAATTTTACATAGGAGTTGACTGCTAAATGTCCGGGATACAAATTTGTATGGCAAAATGGCTGTAAACTATTGTAATTATGTATAATTACAATAGTTTACAGCTATTTTGCCCACCATGTCTCACTATGATTTTCTGGTGTAGTTTGGCTCACTAAACGCGAAAATCACAATTTTTTTCATGGAAGCGTTTTCGAGATATGAATTTTCAATTGTTTTTTTAATTTTCTGAGGTTTTGACGTTTTAGCGAGTTCAAATTGATCGATTTGACCAAACAAGCACTTAAATCAAAGGTAATTGAGCCCCCTACAACTTTTTCTTGTATAGTTTTGGTATCGGCCCAGTAGTTCGATGCTAGCGATTTTATTTAGTTGAAAAGGTCCCTCGAAAAGTCCTTTTTTTACAAAAACCGAGGTCGAAAATTTACATATCTTTCTGGGAAAGATATAAATCAAAAAGTCCTATTCTCAAAAAACTGAATTTTGGTCGTCCACTGAAAAATTCATAACTTACAGCTTATTTTTTTCCTTTTGGTATTACACTGTGCGACAATTTTCGGGTCATCGAAATCAAACCGCACCGGACCATTTTTTCCTGAAAATATACCTATCCACTAGCAAAACCCTCGCTGGGTTTGTAAAAGTTAGCTCGAATTTTTTTTTACGGCCGTTTGTATTTTCGAGCTTCATATACCCCAATTTAGACCCATCAATCGATTTTTTGCGCATATATTCGATTTATATCGTCAAGATTTTTTGTAGAAATGTAGTTACTGCACAAATAAACCCATTTTGTGAAGAACCTTTATCCCAAAAGCCAAATATTCGAAACATTTTTTTTTTTAAATTTTTGATAATATTTAAAATTTCTTGCTACTTCTTCTGGCAGAAATGTATACTAAAAGAAGTAATTTATAAAATACGCACACAAAACTGAACTTTAAGTTTGTTTATTTGCTGGAAAATAATGTTTAAACAAGATTTTCCAAAATATTCATCTTTTCACATTCAACACCAAATATTTTGCCGAAAAATCTGTAGGAAAAAATTGAATAGATAAAATAGAATTGTAGAAAAGTACAGAGAGTTTGATTTTTTATTTTGTATTAATTTTATTATTAAAAAACTTTTTTATATCAAAACATTGAGTAATCTGATTCATTGCTGAAGAATTCCATCCCTTCCACTTCTTCTCCTTTATTTCCTTGCTCTTCATTTTCATTTTTTGATTCATCACTGGAGAATTTCATCCCTTCCACTTCTTCTCCTTAATTTTCTTGTTCTTCATTTTCATTTTCTTCCTGATCGTAGTCAAAAATATGTTAACTTCACCAAAATGTTTCGGCTAGTATGGCATCTGGAGCTCGTTTTCGTCAAATGGCATCGCAGTTTGATGATTGTGTCGATAACTGTCGACTGAAGTAATCCAAATGGCGATGAGGGAAATGAATTTTTAGCGACATATTGACTCCAATTTTGGAAAAAAACATCCAACATTCGTCGCACAGATCCTTCATAATTGGGAGAACGACGTTTGCCTAAAAGTCCAACGATGATTTCTCTTATCGACGCCCACGCAACAATCTCATCCTCAACCAAAGTCCTGTCAAAGTATTCATACTTTACCAATTTCCGAATATCAGGACCATTTAAAACGCCTGAAATGAAATGAATATAAAAAATATATGAAATGAAGGGATGGAATTCTTCAGTGATGAATCAAAAATGAAAATGAAGAACAAGAAAATAAAGGAGAAGTGGAAGGGATGGAATTCTCCAGCAATGAATCAGATTAGGTACTCAATGTTTTGATATAAAAAAGTTTTTTAATAATATACTTTACAACATTTTTGTCAGAAGAAGTAGCAAGAAACTTTAAATATTATCGAAAAATTGAAAAAAAAATAATTTTTCGAATATAGATATAGTCTGTTCACAAAATGGGTTTATTTGTTCAGTAACTACATTTCTACAAAAAATCTTGACGATATAATATAATATAATATATGCGAAAAAAAGTCTAAATTGGGGTATATGAAGCTAGAAAATACAAACGGCCATAAAAAAATAAATCGAGCTAACTTTTACAAACCCAGCGAGGGTTTTGCTATTGGATAGGTATATTTTCAGAAAAAAATAGTCCGGTGCGGTTTGATTTTTGGTGTTGCACAGTGTTATCTATACGTAATATCAAACTGGAGTTATCTGTTTGATTAAAACCTTTCCCAGGACGATATGTAAATTTTCGACCTCAATTTTATATCAGTTATTAAAATCGATAGCATCAAAATACTTATCCGATATCAAAAGTATGTAAAAGAAAGTTTTAGAGGGCTATACTCAAACACGTCAAAACACAAAATTGAAAAAAAAACATTTGAAAATTCATATTTCAAAAACGCTTCTTATAAAAAAAATTCCTATGAGTGTGATTTTCGTGTTTAGTGGGTTAAAATACATGGGAAAATTACAATAGGATTTGGTGGGCAGATTTTTTTTTTCGATGTAAACTAGTGCGAAAAAGCAGCGACTAATATCATGTTATTAGTCGCTCCTTTTTCGCTATAGCAATTAGACTAATTGAATTGATCATTTTTGACTTCAAAGTATACTCTTTAAAATAGAATTAGTCAAATAGCCATAGCGAAAGGGCAGCGACTAATAACAGCTTATAAGCTCGTTACAAAGTCATGCACTGTGTAGATTACTGTTAAACTTTGCTACCGTCAACTGCAACTATCAAACAAATACTAAAAATATTATGACCATTTCTCTCCTTTTTTGATCCTCATATCAAGCACTGATTGACTTTTTGATTTTGCGCCCCCAAAATGTTGCGCCTGCGTGCGTGCACGCACTGCACGCTCGCCAGGAACGGGCCTGCCCAGACCTATCTTGTCCTCTTACGCAGTTTTATAGGCAAAAATAAGAACCAAACTTAAAAGTTATCTATCTTTAGTCCTATTTCTTATTTTCATGAACCTGAACGCAACCTTTACACAGTTTTAACTTTTTATCTTATTTCTTATTTTAAGTTCATGAGCATGAATCCGCCTAAATAACTTTTAACTTTGATTCGAGTTATAAAACTGCGCAAAAGGACAAAATAGGTCTGTGAATTGGTTTTATGTGTTGCGATCGCGTTAAGTGTCGCTGTCGATTGTTTACGTTCATATTTCATATTTAAGTGAGCATGAATAGTATTCCTGCTCGCTATTCAGGCGTATTCATTGAATACGCCTTTAATACTAATATTTATAGTAAAAAAGTTTACCAATTAAAAATCGTGATTAAATGGCGTTTGTCAAACTTTATACCTATATACATAATATACCGCAAACAATAACATTAAAAAACATCAATTTGTCCTTCTCATTACACAAAGGAAAATACTTCTTCATAAGTTTTTTTATGTAAATTTCACTTCTGCAAACGTACTTGCTTGCGTACTTGTAAATTGCATGCAATTATTACAATAAAAACCAGGGGCGTAGCTACCGCGTATCAATGATACGGGGCCCTCGGCTAGGGGGGCCTCCGAATGGCTTCGACATGCCTAAGCAAAAAACATATTACCCACATGTTAAAAAATTGAGGCATGAAATTAAATAAATAAATAATATTATTATATAATTGTTAATAGGTACTTTAATTTAATGAATTAAAATTTTTCTGAATACCCTCCTGTTCCAACGAGGCCGTGAACTCATACGAATTGTTTCTGCCCGCACCTTTCCGCTATGCTTTGTCTGCGGCGCAGTCTGCGCATATTGTTGCTCTGTGCTCTGCGCCGCATACTGAGTCTGCTTTGCTTGTTAATATCATAGGTTATATTAATAGCAAATTATAAATAAATATTAGCGTTACAATCATTTCAAATGACTTGCCTTTATTTTAATATATAAACCTTTTAAAAGATGTTAAAGAACGGTAAATGTTTAAAACCAGACCAGATTTTAAAATTTGCCTGTACATAAAAAGCTATATATAAATTTATTATTTATTGAATTATAAAAAATTGGTAAATGCAAAAAATGATACCCTAAAAATTTTTTTTGCCCAAAATGGACTTTGGGCGTGACACCCAGCAGCTTTTCCCGTATAAGGGTCCCTACCAGATTTTTGATACGGGGCCCTCTCGAGGCTAGCTACGCCACTGATAAAAACTGACGTTTTAAAATAAAGTAAAACTAGCACATAGACGGTGTGGTACGCTATCTTTAATAGTTGGCCCCCATTCGCGGGCTTTTTTACATAGGCAACCGTATACCATGGTATAGAGAAAGAATAGCTTTAATTTGATATAAAATTCATTAAAATACACTATAGGTTAGTGCAAACATTGAACTGGTTGCCAAGAGGTTGCAGCCAAGTTGGAAACGACAACCTTTAATTTTTGAGTTCTTTTCATAATCTATTAAAAAATAATAATTTATTTACAAGTGAGTGCAATTGTTTAGAAAAAAATTATTAATTAAATTTTAATTAAAGATAATTTTGGCCATATTAATATATTATATAATAATTGTCCCTAAAAATTAAATTTAACAAGCAGACTATAGTAATCTAACAGTGGGATCTCATACTATGTAGCTTAAAACAAAAATGTTTCCGACGTATACAAGCATGCAAGTCTGTGTTCTTACTGTGAATCACACATATAAAAAGGAAACACAAACAAGGCTTCTAGCAGCGACTTATAGCGACTTTATAGTTAAAATAACCCCCTACAATCATTGTACTAAGTACAGTGTGGTATACCGTGGGTGTGCCCTGTATATTATCTAAAAAATGTGAAATACTATTTTACCGTTAAGTTGATATAAAAGTTGATATAATTGACAATTATAAAAATTCAAATATTCGACCCAAGCCATAGGAAAACATTAGAAAAAAATTTGAATACAATAATAGGCGAATAAATTATAATTTAGAGTTTCCTATATATTAGAAACAAATTATGTAAATCAGTCAAAGTGAGCTTAGGTTTTTACCTTGACAGTGCGTTTTTGGGGATTTTGGAATAATCTTAAATAAGTGATTTTTTGGTGTTTTGGGTTTTAATATTCGGGTTATATTTTTAGTTATTTTTTTTTTGGTGTTTTGGTTTTAAGTTTGTAATTTTTTAGTTTGTTATTTATAATATGTAAGTATAATCTAAGTTAATAATAATAATAATAAAAAGTCTTTACAAAACAAAATTTAGAACAGTAGGGTGCCCACTTTTTTCAAAGACTTTTAAGCAGGGGCATAGGGCATTTTTAGCCCAACTTTTTGTTTGCAATTTTTTTTGCAAGTTGGCTGCAGATATAAAAAAAATTTGAATAAAAATAAAATAACTAATTAAAAAAAAATTGTTTTTTTTAATTTTAAATTTAATTTAATTTTAATTAGAAATATTAATAATGTTTTCCAAAAACACAATATTGTATCTATTTTATAATAATAATATTAAAACATCTTTATTGGCCCCCCTTTAAAAGGCTGTAGGACCCTCAGGGGCCATTTGCCGACCTATGTTCATATAAAGTTTTCTCTCCATTGTTGGCCCTAAACAACTGCTTGTAGAGTATTGCACACTATTTTTAAGACACCCTGTATAGTAAAAATATTTGTACCTTTAATATATTATATTCCCCACTATTACACAGTTCAACACGATTTTATTCCCATGAAAAAATGTTAACAGATTTTAAAAATAAAGGTTAAAAAACGTACTCTTGTCTCACCGTTTCAGAAAATCACGTCATTTAAATTTTTGACACTCTTATTATTTTAACCTATATAGATTTTTAATTGTTTATTTTATTAAAAATAATTTTTTTCTTCAAATATTGTATGTTTTTACATAATACAAAAATTATACATAAAGAATAGTATATTATTATACGAGAGATAATGCAGGCTATTATTCATTCAAGGATGAGTAAATAATGCGCATTATTTCGAGTGTAATACTATGCTTTTTCTACTCCAATTAAGTTATTTTCATTGATAATAAAGTTTATTATAACCTAACTTTTCCCCGATTTTAAATATCATTATAGTCGCCCCTTGTATATATAAACAAATCTGACATCTGTTAACCTTACTTTTTTCCAATTTAAAACCCGATTAGTTAAAATAACAGTGAATATTGAAATCAGCCAATCACTGATGCCTAACAACGTGAATAATGAGTTCATTATTCACCTTGTTAGGCCGGGCGGTTATATTGGTTACCATTATTTACGGAAAAACACAAATAATGTTAATAATATGCAATAGGAGTAAAAAAAATAATTTCTGTTTTTAATTTTTGATTTTTTTTAAATTAAACAACAGATTTTATATTCAATGTATGTTGGAAAGATATTTTGGTCTTTTAGTTTGACGATTCTACATTGCCTAAAAAACCTAAAAAACACTACTTGATATACAAGGTGTTTCACATTCGTGGTCCATTGGAAGTTTCTGGGGAACGGAAAAAATATCGATTTGAAATTTTAAAAGAGTTTATTATCCATTTTTCTAAAATATTTTAAACAAAGTGACATCAACTTTGTTATTTCAAATAAAACAACCTATATATTTTAACATTTTTAAATTCTACATAAAATTACTGTCCTGTACCTAAAGTGAATAGCCTATAACTTTTTTGCTATTAGGTTTGCGGATATGGGGGTGGAATTTTTAGAATCTTAAAACATTGTTTAAAAGATTATGTCAATTCTTTAATATTTTTCAACAAATTATCCGAGAAAGCCCAGAGCAAATTGGGCTAACTTGAAACGTTAATAATATTAGAAATTGTTAAATATTTCTGTAATTAATAAATTTAGGTACCTATAGGGAATAGTTACATCATTCGAAATGTTTTTTAATTTTCTATTTGTAAGAATATACAGGGTGTTACTTTTAAAATAAAAAAGTTATGAACGTTTCAAGTTTTGCCCAGGGTTTACTTGGGTAATTTATTAAAAAATATTAAAGAATTTACATGGAATCTTTTAAACAATGTTTAATCTACATATTAATATATTTATGATAAAAACCTTTTGCCTATCGTGATCGAAATACGACGTTGCCATAGGGACAAAAATATGGTCTATGCCGCCACACATGGGCCTTAATGCAATCATACGGGTATTTTTACTTCCCCTACTTTAACCCCACGAAAAGGAAACAGTCTCAGTTAGAAATTATTTGTATATGTGTGGAAAAATGTTATTTAAATTTTTTCAAAACCACAGACCAAGGAAGGGAATACAAAAACAGAATAAAACATGTAAGCGTAGAAACCCAGCAAAGAATCTGTAAAAGTTACACCCCAAGTGATAAATGAAATATAACGCAACGGCAAATGTTATATTAAATTACGACAAATAAATAAAATAAAAACTTACGGTAATAATGCTCATTAATTTAGTAACCCAAGGTACTTTTGAGGTGTTGTATTCATGGGGAAAGTATTTAAAAGGGAAATAATAAATACAGTAAATAAAAGACAATAAATTACGTTTGAACTCAGGTCAAACACCCGGAAGGCTCCCGTATATTTTTATATAAATATCGCTCATAAAACCTTCCAAAATGAGAGATTATGGGAGTTACACGTATAAAACATTTAAAATTTATAACAAACAATAATGATATTTATTTGGATAGAGTAACAACAATAACTACAACCCAAACGACATTTAATAATATAAATAAATAAATATATAAATACCATTGGATAAATAATACACCCTACTAGAGCTTAGCTGCCGTATGTGTTCCTCGTATTCATTTTTAATTTGTTTCTTTGTTTGTTTGCTTATTTGTTTGTTTGTTGGGTGAAAGTAAATTGAGTCTTAGTCTCTATTTTCGTATTTTAAATTTATTCCTCAAGCATTCCATCTGCAATAGGCCATCATCCAAATAAAGTTTTTTTATCATTATTTACTGTTGAATTTAAGTTTACTTTTACATATTTTTTTATGTAACATTTATTAGAGTTCGGGCTCAATCAACTATTAGAATAAGGAGTAAATAATAATCAGGCTCAAGATCGCTGCAAATGAGGGTTCGTAATTGTCTATTATGCCTCATTTGTCGGCAAACTTTAATAAATAAAAACAAAAACAATGTCTGCGTCGCGCAGTCAGATGAAATCGGACCGGCTGGCACCTAATAAAATTTACAGGATAGTAATTCAAAATCGGCTTGTTGTATCAGGACTCCACGGAAAGTGGATTAATTTAATTTCGCTATAGCATAATTACGGTTGCTATAGAGTATACTCACTCCAAATGTAATTCTAAATAATTAAATATGACTGGTAAAAATCACTTAACTAATTACGGGACATAAATGTAAATCTGCGAGTACAATTTAATAAATCCCGTATTTAAGAAAATCGAGATTAATTACACTTAATTTACACAGCGTTTATGGTAAATCCCCTTTTAGAAATATTTATTAAAATAATTAAATAAACTCAAGTACAATCCTGACATTTAGCTAAATAAAATTAGATACGGCCCTGCCCATTTAATTAGATAAAATTCGTACAAACCTGCTCTTTTAATTAGATAAAATTCGTACAACGCTGCTCTTTTAATTAGATAAAATCAAGTACCAATTGTTTATAACTTAGAATCTACATAAATTATAATAGGAAATACCTTGTTCAAAAGTAATCTTATTTCATGTCGATTACGGGCGTGGTTTATTAAAACGGCAGCCATCTTGGCGGAATAGATCGAACTATGATGCCAAGTCAAATGATCGAATATTTATCTTTACACAAGGGATTTGTGTAAACTAATTAGGTATACCAAATTGTTTGGGAATATTTATACTACAATAAGTACAATAATTTAGTTTATTAAAATGTATAAACCTACAAATTTAAACACTTTAACATTCACCAAATTCGCCACACGGGTTCTTCTCGTATGATCTCCGTTCTTCCCTTCCCCTAAACAGGAGTGTCTTTCTACCCAACCGTTCGGCACTCGGTACGTCAAATAAATTTCCTTCGCGCTAAATTTAAATGTTAGTTTTATTTACATGGCTTTTTGAATAAATATATATAATTTTGTCAGCAACCATTTTTTTGTAAACGTCACTATTTTGTTTTAGTTATTCACTTATTTAATTAAAGATGTCTTCCACAAACGATAAAAAACTCGATCCAAATGAAAATATCGATTTAGAATTTGGGAGGTTTTTATCCCACCCTGAACCTGGCGAAGAGGTTTGCATCACTGGTATGTCTGGGTCTTTCCCTGATTGCGAAAATGTAGACGAGTTAAAGGAAAAATTGTTCAATAAAGTCGATCTTATTACCGATGCTGGATTAAGATGGGCTACTACCAACGAAGAAATCCCTAAAAGAACTGGGAAAATGAAGGTTGTCGACAAGTTTGATCCAGGATTTTTTGGTAAGAATAATTAAATTACACAATATTATGCCCTTATCGAATCAGAATGTGCTTTTTTTATTAAACTTTTAGATTTTTAACCCCAAAAATTACTTTACTAGTACATTCTATAAATCCACTTTTAGACCAAAATTACACATCTTCAAAATCCAAAATTATCCATGCTGAAATAGACTTACTAACTAACATAACCACATCAATTAAAATAGTATTTTTTTTCTCTTAAATCTGTAAAATGTCAATTTTACACTAAATTTACACAGCTGCAAACCTCCAACTTAAAACAGTCGTAACTAAGTTAATATTAGTCGCATTTGGATGCGATTTTTTTGACGTCGATTACTAAAATATAACTTTTATTTTGATTGTAGGTATTAGTGCTCAACAAGCAAAATATATGTGTGTCATGGTAAGAATGTGCCTTGAAAAGGTCATTGAAGCTATTTGCGATGCCGGTATTAATCCCAAAGATTTGGAGGGTACCAGAACCGGAGTCTTCATAGGAACAACGAATTCAGAAACTGAAGAATTGTGGTTTTTCGAACGTGTTGAGACTGCAACAGCTCTTACTGGGTAAGAATCCTCAAATTAGTTTACATATTTAACATTAATAATCCTATTTTGGAATTCTTTTGCAGAGTACTGCGTTCCATGATGACCACAAGGATTAGTTATTTCTTGAAGCTACAAGCACATTCAATGGTTTTGGATACAGCATGTAGTAGTTCTATGATGGCCATGGACAATGCGTTCAAAGCCATAAGACAAGGCAAATGTGATGCGGCCATAGTTTGTGGCGCTGCCGCAGATTTGCATCCCAATGTCAACTTGCAGTTTGCTAGGTAAGTTAAGGGGGATATTTTATAGTGTTTGATTTCTAAAATTACCCTCTATTTATAGGTTGGGTGTATTAAGTAAAGATGGCAGCTGCAAAGTCTTCGACAAAGATGCTGATGGTTATGCGCGTTCTGAAGCTATCGCATGTGTATTTTTACAAAGATCCAAGGATGCCAAGCGTATATACGCCACTGTTGTACACTCTAAAACTAACAGTGATGGGTACAAGGAGCATGGTATTACTTTCCCATCGAAGGAAGGACAGAAAACACTGTTGAAGGAGTTTTACAATGAATGCGAGGTTGATCCCAATGATTTGAGTTATTTTGAAGCTCACGGTACGGGTACGAAAGTTGGTGATCCAGAGGAATTGAGTGCTACTGATGAGGTTTTCGCTGAAAGGCGTACTAAACCGTTGATGATTGGATCTGTTAAGTCCAACATGGGGCATACGGAACCCACTTCAGGTCTTTGTTCAGTGATTAAGAGTATTATTGGCCTTGAGTCTGGATATATTCCTCCAAATATTAACTTTAAAGAGCATAGAGATGACGTACCAGCCTTCAAAGAAGGCCGTTTTAAGGTTGTAACTGAAAAAACACCATTTGAAGATGATAACGGACTCATCGGTATAAGCAACTTCGGTTTTGGTGGTGCAAACGGTCACGTCCTCATCAAATGGCACTCAAAGGTCAAAAAAGATGTCTCCCTAAAACCGGAAGACCTCCCACGTCTTATTTGCGTAAGCTCTCGTCTCACAGAAGGTGTTGAAACCTTTTTCAATAACGCCAAATCCAACCAAGATACAGAATATATCGCCCTCCTTCATAATCTTTTTGAAAGGGAGATTAAAAATCATACACATAGGGGATATTCTCTTATTTCCAATAATGGCGAATTTATAAGGTCGACAAGGCATGTTGGTAATCCCAGACAGCTGAATTTAATATTTGGAGGTTATGAGAGCTCGTGGAGGAATGTTGGGCAAGAATTTTTGGGGGTGGAGGTGTATCAGAATGCTATTAACCAGTAAGTATTATTCATCAATAAATTGTCATTTCATTTCGTTATGTTTGTATTTTATTGTCATGCCTAGATACAGAACATACTAAAGACAACATATTTTTTCCACAGAATCCAAAACATCCTGCTATCATTCAAAATCAACGTCCACCATTTGATAGAAAACCCAAGCAATGCAGTGTTTGATAATGTATTAGGCTCAATATTGGTAAAACTGGCATTAACTGAAGTCCTGAAAGCTCTAAAAGTGGAAGCTAGTGGATATATAGGCCATTCTCTAGGTGAAATAGTGGCTGCTTATTATGATGATTGCCTTACTTTGGAACAAGCTGTATTGATCGCTTTCACCATTTCCAAATACGTGGAAAATATTAATCAAAGTGCTGCTTCTTACATGGTTAACTTGGATGTGGAACAGTTAAACAAAATTTTACCACAAAGGGTTTATGTTGAAGCCATAAACTCTAAGAATAGTGTTATTATTTCTGGACATCCTGAGTCTGTAAAGAATTTTGTTGGTAAATTGGTTGCTCACAACATTCAAGTGAAAGATTTAGGAGCTAACATTATTGATTTTCATGGTGATAACTTTTTAAGATTGAGTAAGTTTTATTGAATAGGTTTGTAATTTAATTACATTTATTTTTTATTTTTTTAGAACCTCATATCATTCAGGATCTCTTCAAGGTACTCCCACAACCAAAATTATTCTCAAACAAACATATTTTAAAAAGTAACACTAAGGCATCCGCTGAATTCTTTGTGAATAGTTTAACTAGTACAACATCTTTGAAAGACTTGGCTTGTAATATTGAAGTTAAGAGTGCTATTTTCGAAATTGGTCAAGGATACCTTCAAAGCTCAGTGGATGAAGCTACAGAAAACTATACCCTCTCTGTTAATATTGAAAATTTCAACCAGAGCTACTTTGTTGGTTTCCTTAAGGCCCTGGGAAGGTACGTACAAGCAAATGTTTAAAGAGTAATATTAAACTTTAATATATTTCTTTTCTAGTTTGTATGAAGTAGGTTCAAACTTTAGCATATCAAAATTGTATTCACAAGTACAATTTCCAGTAAGCAGAGGTACCAGTTCGATTTCACCAGCAATTCGTTGGAATCATTCTCAAGAATGGGAAACAGCTAATTTCAGGAATGTTGGACACAAAGAAAATTCCCGTGCTAAGATTTTTGAGGTTATCTTTGGTAAAGATTGTATATGGAATTTTGCCCATGGACACGTTATCGATGGTATGTATATTAACTTAACAATGTTTAGGTTGACATTCTTAAGGAAAAATCTAAATTTATTTTTTACTTTGTCATATCCTTTCAGGTAGAAACTTGTTCCCAGCCACTGGCTATCTAAACATCGTATGGGAAACATTGAGATGGTGTTTTGGCTATGAATTGGCACAAAATAGCGTGATTTTCACCAACTGCAAATTCTTGCGAGCTGTTAACTGCGTAAAAGAAGGAGTAGTAGAATTGACTGTTATGATTCAGAAGGGAACTGGTGATTTCGAAGTAAGTATCCGACACTCTTTATTCCAAGGTTAAATTATATTAATTATTTTTAGATTGCTGAAGGTGGCCAACCTGTGGTAACAGGAAATATCCAGTTCGACAACAAAGTTAAAAATGAACAACTAACCTTACAAACGGCTTCAGTGGATGACGAAAAAGTACTCCCACTTAAAACTAAAGACATCTATAAGGAACTTCGTCTTAGAGGTTACAACTACAGCGGTCTTTTTAGAGGTTTAGAAGAGGTGAATGGTGAAGTCACCAAGGGTAAAATCAAGTGGCAAAACAATTGGGTTGCTTTTATGGATAACCTCCTACAGATGAAGATTTTGGAGTTCGATTCTAGACTTTTGTACGTACCTACGCAGATCAAAAGGTTGACCATCAACCCAAAACATCATTTGGATTTGATTCAAGCTAATGGAACCATGGAGGAAAGTCATTTGGATGCTTATGTGTGTCCACATTCAGGAGTAATAAGGTAAATAAAAATGTTTAAATAGTTTATGAGATAGTTTAACACTAAATTTCTTCTAATTCCAGATCCGGTGGTATCCAAGTGGAGGGTCTCTCAGCTTCTGCCATCCCTCGTCGTAAACCATTAGGTGAACCGGTTCTAGAAAAGTATGAATTTGTATCCAATGCAGCCAACCTAACAATCGAAAACTCAACCAGAGTCAACATGCAAATCGTGTTGGAAAACAAATTCGAAATAAAAGTCAAAGTTGTGGAGCTAATAGATGAGGATACAATGGAAGATAGTTTACCTTTAGGTCCTTTGATTTTTGATGTATTAGGTGACCAGCCTGTTATTCAAGCAGAGGTTACAGTACTGTCAAAAACACCTTTAGAATTAAAAAATGTTACTGTTGAAGACAATAAGTTAAAATCCCAAACCGATTGCCTCGTAGTTGTACTCAGCAATGCTCTATCAAACCCAGAACGTCTGGAAACAGCCTTTAAATCGCTTAAAGAAAATGGTTTTATCATCTCACGCGAAAAAGCTGACTGCTCATACGCAGACTCCAACGAAAACGTGCAAATACTTACCACACATAACACCAAAACCGAAAAGTTATACCTTTTGAGAAAACCTGAGCAATTTAAGAGAGTTACCCCAATAAATATAGAGAATGTTAAGGAGGACTTCAACTGGGTACAAACTTTACAACAATCGGTTGGTAAAGAAGAAAGTGTTTTGGTCTATGCACTAAATGAACCACAAAGTGGTCTATTAGGTAAGTTTTGCTTTTTTTACTAAAATTATTTAGTTAATACTAATTGTGAATTTTTTAAGGTATGGTAAACTGTCTACGTAGAGAACCAGGTGGAAACACTATCAGATGCATTCAAACGTTCGAAGAAACTCCTAGTTTCGACCAATACAATCCCTTCTACTATGAGCAACTGAAGAAAAATTTGGCTGTAAATGTGTACAAAAATGGTACATGGGGAACATATCGGCATTTAGCTTTAGAAGAAAACCCACAAGTTTTGACTGAACATAGATACGTTAATATTTCAACTAGAGGCGATTTATCTTCCCTTAAATGGTTCGAAGGTCATCTAAGTGCTAAATATGAGATGCCGCCAGAGAAAACATTAGTTTTTGTGAGTTTTAACAAAACTATAAACCTTGATAAATATTGACAAATATTATTTTAGACGTACTATGCTGCCCTTAACTTCAGGGATGTAATGACAGCTACAGGGAAAATCACACCTGATGTTATCACAAAATACAGACCTGAGCAAGAAAATGTTCAAGGTTTTGAATTTGCTGGAAGAACAGAATCGTAAGTTTAAATTTTTTGTATTTTTCCATAAATAATTCTTTTAAAAGATTTTTTGAATGTTGGAATTTGCATTTATCTGTCGTAGTTTTAATACAAATTTATTATTTCAGTGGTAGACGGGTTATTGGTCTTTTGACCAATGGTGCTTTTTCGACCATCAATATGGCAGATACTTATTTGTTATTCGATATACCAGATTATTGGACCATGGAAGAAGCAGCTACCGTACCATGCGTATATTTGACTGTCATCTACGGCCTGTTTTCTGTAAGTAATAATAAATTTTCTGATAAAAAGGGGGAAAGGTTGGACATTCTCTTAATATATTATCATTTTTGTTTTTAGAGGGCTGGTATGAAGAAAGGAGACAAGATTCTTATCCACTCCGGTACTGGAGGTGTTGGTCAAGCTGCTATACAGTTGGCATTACATTTTGGCTGTCAAGTTTTCACTACAGTGGGAACACAAGAAAAACGAGACTTTATTAAGAAAAAGTTTCCTCAACTTACCGGTAATAAAAACTTCGCAAAACCAAAATCAAATAACTAATATTCTTTTCAGATAACCGTATCGGCAACTCAAGAGACACATCATTTGAGACCCTTATCATGCAGGAAACCAAAGGAGAGGGTGTAGACTTAGTCCTCAACTCCTTAGCTGAAGAAAAACTACAAGCCTCAGTTCGTTGCCTAGGTTTCGGAGGAAAATTCGTAGAAATCGGAAAATTCGATTTGGCAAATGACAACAGATTAAAATTATTGGATTTTGCTAAAGAGCAGAGCTTCCACGGTGTGATGTTGGACTCTATTTTCGCAGAGTCTCCTAGCACAAAGAAAAAAGTTTGTGTTTTATTTGAGCAATGCATGAAAAATGGAGCCATTAAGCCACTAAATAGAACCATATTTAAAGATGACGAGCTAGAGAAGGCCTTTAGGCATATGACAACAGGTGAGTCTTAAAACATCCTGAATGGTCCTAAACTTCCTTAAAAACTGTTTAAAACTATCTATAGATAGTTTTAAACAGTTTTTAAGGAAGTTCACTGAAAAAAATTTGTTGTAAAATTACAAAGAAAATAATGGGTTATTTTATACCCATTATTTTCCTTGTAAAATTGCATCAAGTTTGTAATTTAAAATTATTACAATATTGTTGTAAAATTCAAAATTGTAAAATTACAACAATATTGTAATGAATATTTTTTTACAATTTTGTTGTAAAATTAAAAATTGTAATTTTACAATAAAATAGTTCTTTTAAAACATTTACAAATTTGATGTAAATCACAAATTGTAAAATTACAAATATGGAATTAAGGTTTTTTTTCGCCTATTGTATGATTGAAAATAAAGCAATATGCTAATTAATTGTTTATTTAAAACTTTTTACAACTCTTTATTATTTTTATTTTTGTATGTATCTACCACAATAATAAAAATTAAGCACAGACCAAAATTAACACAATTTCAAGGAAAATATGACAATTTTTATATACCCAACTAATTAGCCTATTGTTTTATTTTTTAATCACACAATAGGCAAAAATAATAGAAGAAAAAACCCTCACTCTTACCAATAACATTTAAATAATGCAAAATATGTTTTGCAAATTAAATTAGTTGTATTTGCTAATTAAATAAAATAAAATAAAAAATATTATCCGATTAAATATATTAAATAACAAATAGAAAGAAATAATAAATAATATTGTCTTAAGAAAAAACGTTCAAAACCTGTTTTTGTCTAGTTTTTGTGATACTGAAAATTAATTATAATTTAAAAATATATTTAAAAAATTGAAATTTTTGTTATATAAATTTTCTTATTAGGCCAAGAAAGTTAGAATTTTGATTGGTGCGGTAACTTAAACGAGAATAATTTTTCTTGTGTTCTTTATTATTATTTATATTAAAATATATTTTAATATAAATAATGTATACATTAAAAAATACATACTTCTAAAGTTAAAATAAAATAATTGTTTAAATAAAATGGCAACGTATCAAAAAATTCACTATTTAATAAATTTACCATTAAAATTTTTTTTTAAATTTATTCATTTAAGTTAATATGCACATTAAAGCAATCTTTTTTTTCAATATAATTATAAAGTTCTTTAGCTGGAACAGAAAAATATGTAAAGAAGTTTTATAAAAAAAATGTAAATATATTTACACTTACCTATCTTTACAATACAAGGAGTCTGTCACTTTACCTCTAACTCATCAGATTCTTCGTATGAAATTTAAAATAGAATATTTATTTAGATAGGTGAGCACCTATATACTATGATAAGTTTTTTTTATTTAATTTAAAAATTTAAACTTAACTACATTTATTTAAAAAAATACCGCTAAAAAGCATTTAACGCTTTGAGAATATTCAACATCACTGCAATGTGATTGTTTAATGTGTACATATATTTTTTATAAGTTAAAAATTCCCTTAAACAATCTTTTCTCAAGCGTTTAAAATGCGATTTATAATTAAATATATGATATTTTAAATGATTTTTATATCGAATAATTGCTTTAAATGTTAACTGACAAATATATTACATTTGTAAATTATACTTACCACAATAGAAAGGAACAAAACGGCACAGGCTTTAAGAAGGGACACGTTCTAACCAAAAAGGCATTAATTCGATGCATGCAAAGATGTCGGGAGCGTCACGTGATATATTTATCTTATTTGATTGGTCGAACTTTACAATTATTTTGTAAAATTACAAAAATATTGTATGTTTCTGTCACGTGAGTATTTTGGTTTATTTCATTGGTTATTTTTTTACAATAAACTTGTAAAATTTGAAAAGGATTAAAATAATACAAAAACAATGTAATTTCACACACAAAAAGTAAAACTAATAAATATTTTTACAATGATATAGTAAAAATGTTTTTTGTAAAAATAACAGAAATTCATTGTAATTTTATTTTTACATGTATTTCATGATAAAAATACCTTGAAAAACCAGATAGTTTTACAATAAAATTACATACATTTTTTTCAGTGTAGGCGACATCAAGAAATTTTAAATAAAACTAGTTTTTTTCTTTAGGTAAACATATGGGTAAAGTGCTGGTGCAACTTAGGAAGGAAGAACCAGAAAAAGTTTTCAAACCTATTGTGTCCTTACACAAGGCAGTTCCAAGGTATTTCTGTGACCCCAACTTCTCCTACATTATCACTGGAGGATTGGGAGGTTTTGGTCTGGAATTAGCCGATTGGTTGGTTCTTAGAGGTGTTAGAAAAATTGTACTAACCTCCAGAACTGGAGTGAGAACTGGGTATCAATCTATGAGAATTAAGTATGTGAATGCAGTCAAAAAAAGGTTATCAAATTAAACATCTTATACCTTGTTTTAAAGGATCTGGAAGAGTTATGGAGCTTTGGTCAATGTAAACACTGATGATATCACAACTAAAGAAGGCTGTGAAAAACTTTTAAAATCAGCAAATGAATTAGGACCTGTAAAAGCTATATTCAATTTGGCTGTTGTATTAAAGGATTCTATCTTTGAAAACCAAAGTGTGGAATCGTTCAGGGAATCGTACAAACCTAAGGCTTTAGCTACAAAATATTTAGATGAGTTGTCTAGAGAATTATGTCCAAATTTAAAGTAAGTTTACTATTAAATTATGGTTTGTAACAAAAGTTAAGCTAGACCATGTTTTAAGAAAAAAATGTAATCCTATTAATATTTTTTACTTTTAGGGACTTTGTTATCTTTTCTTCAGTGTCTTGTGGTCGAGGTAATGCTGGCCAAACTAATTATGGCTATTCCAACTCTGTAATGGAACGAATCTGCGAAAAGAGGAAATCCGAAGGTTTACCCGCTCTTGCTATTGAATGGGGAGCTATTGGAGAGGTAAGATACATTTTTCTTCTTTTTTTTTAAATATTACTATTTCCATTTTTAGGTTGGTTTAGTGGCTGATATGCAGGAAGAAAACACCGAAATAGAAATTGGAGGTACATTGCAACAAAGAATATCCAGTTGTCTGCAAGTTATGGACAAGCTGTTAAGATGCCCCGAGCCTATTGTGTCTAGTATGGTTGTAGCTGAAAAGAAGAGTGGGTCTGGTGGAGCCGACAATATCATAGACGCAGTAGCATATATTCTAGGTAGATAATATTATAAAAAAAATTGTTTCAAACTTCAAACAAAGATTAGTAATTTACAAGTTTAAAATTTTAATTTCCCATTTTTAGGTATTAAAGACATGAAAGCCATTAGCTACCATTCAACTTTGGCCGAGTTGGGTATGGACTCTATGACAGCCGTCGAAATTAAACAAACATTAGAAAGAGAGTTCGACGTGTTCCTAACCGCACAAGACATTCGTAGCATGACATTCTCACGACTACAAGAAATACAGGACGAAAAATCGTCCCCAGGTGACTCACCTGTCACATCAAAGGAATTGAAAGAACAAGACTTTAATTTCATCGACCAACTGTTCACTCTCATGGGTGAAGAAGGTGTTGTGAATATACCTCTGGTAAAATTGAACTCCAAACTCTCTGAAGAGAATCCTGGCCCAAAAATATTGCTATACCCTGGTATCGAAGGTATAGCCGAAATCCTAAACAACTTGACTCTTAACTTAAATGCCCACTGTGCCGCTGTGCAATATTGTCCTCAAAACCATGGGAACACAATCAAGGAACTAGCAGAGAGTACATTACCGGTAAGTCATTTATTCATATTCTCCCAGATAGCTTTTGGAATTTTATAGAGCCCGCATTTTGCCGCACGGCGCACACTAGAACGATCCCGTGTTAAAAGTCAGACGTTGACCAAATTTATTTTATTGAATTTTTATTTTGATATCCATATTCTAGACTATCCTACACTATAGCACTTAAAAATAAAACTGACAGACTACTTTGAAGTTGAACATTCGCAACACAGAAAAATCTCTAAAAATGTTTAAAAACATTAAACAAATTTTGTCATTGAATATTATGTAATTGGTAAGTTTAATTCAAATTTGGTCTTAACTATAATAAAAAAGAAATATTTGAGCTAATTATATTCAATATAAAAATTGTTTAAATTGATTTGATTTTGTAACGATATTTTTGTTTTTTTTAATCACCATCTTAAAAAAATAAAGGAATGACACCAAATGACAGGTTTATTTTATATATCATATAGAACTATTTACGTTTGTCTATATATTTTAGAATTTATCTGTACCATGTTCATCCCTCTTTTGTATTATTTAATATTTCATGCCACAGTTTTACCATGCTTCCCAAAACATGATATTTATAACATCCTCATTAGCCAAAATCGCGAATTAAGTGATTTTACTCTGTTGATTGATTTTATCGGAGTTAAAGTTTTTACAAAACTTTAATCACAAAAATAAGATAAATTTTTTGTCGACTTAAAATGAAATATGTTGAATGCAATTATATGAAGGAACGATTTTTAAACAATAATTTCATGTGGATAAACAATCGGAAGATAAAGAGGTACAAACAGATGTCAAAACCACTGATCGTCATAAAAGGAGAAAAACTGAAGCCCTGAGGTAAGAACACCCTTGATATGAACTTTTATTTGCCGCAAAGGTTAAACTGCCATCAGAGGGTCATTTAGCGGCATCCAAGATAGTTATGTTGTATCTATCATATTATAAAATTTAAAATTAAAAGATGCCAGGTAGAAGTGACGTCAACATAGTAGAGAAAGGTGCCAACGTTAATCTGCAATCCCTAATGGACCATAGAATGATAAGAATTTTTAAAACCTAGAAATATGAAGTTAAAGTTGATATCCAAGTGAGAATTCGGTAAAGCATCCGGAATAAGTTTGTAGTGTTTTTATTACAGTTATGGTACCTATAAGAATAATTGACGAGTCAGGTAATATGATATAGGAAAATTTGGAGCCATCATTAACTGTGCATTGTCAACTGATTGCTTTCAAATTTTGTAAGGAGACTGTGCAAGTCAAAACCATATTTTAAAACCAACGAAAGCCAACAGCAATACAATTAATTCTATTATGGTGTTTAAAAAGCCGGATGGGATGAAAAGTTCTCACTGATGCAACCTTCACTGCTTCAGCTGTGTTTAGATGTTTTTATGTAACGCATCACCATTAAAAATGAACGATAATTCTTATAATTTGGAATTTTTTCTTTACATGCATACGTTCATTGAAATGGATCTTACATTTGGGCCAAATGATTTGGCAAATAATAAGCGATTTAAAAAATGGGGAGCATCATTCAGTGGCGGCTAGCCGCCACTGGTGGATTTTGCGTATACCGATATTTTAGTTATTAGACATGGGACCCACACCAAATTTATAAGAGTGTATAATGACATTAAATTAACAAGTTCTGCGCAAGCAGAATTTAAATAGAAGTTTGCGCAAAAAAGATAGTTTTTGCTGCAGCTCCCCTGCAGCCTGCCCCCCCGAAGAAAGATAATAGAAATTTTAGTGGTGCAATTTATAATATACCATACTTTATTGACAAATTTCAAAATTTATTTAAAAAATCCAAGTATTACAGATTTTATACCATTTTAAATTTGTATTACTTTTCCTAAAATAATAAAAATAAAATAAAATCTGCAATACTTGGATTTTTTTAATAAATTTTAATATTTGTCAATATGGTAAATTATGAATTGCCCTACTAAAATTTGTATTATCTTTATTAGGGGGGACAGGCTGCAGGGGAGCTGCAGCAAAAACTATCTTTTTTTCGCAAACTTCCATTTAAATTCTGCTCACGCAGAACTTGTTAATTTAGTGTCATTATTAACTCATATAAATTTGGTGTGGGTCCCAACTGAGATATGGCATATGCAAAATCCACCAGCCGCCACTGGCATCATTACTAGAAGATTATCGACAAAAAGAAGAAACATAGTGCTGGAAAAACAATCGATGGTAATACAGACCGAATTTGATTTAGTAATTATTCTATTATTGCCCAAATAACTAGAAATTATAAAAATCTAATACATAGGATGTATATAATCTTAGTTACTATAGTTAACTATATATAGCTTCAGGCAATAGCTAGTCTTATAGTCGTATTATATGCAATCAAAAATACATAAAATTTTAATACGGCATGCAATTGTTCCAATTGGAAAATTATCTGAAGAGACATCCGAGGCAGTGTTCCCAACCTTTCAGAGTAATAATTCCCTTGTTGCATGGCAAAAATTCCCTATTTCGTGCCAAAATTCCCTGCTTTCAATGTTGCCAAGAAAAATGACTTCATATCAAAAATACAATTTTTAAAATAAATTGTAACAAAAAAATATGATCTAAAAATAAAATAAAATAAAAAACAAACGACAAAACAACATCTGAGGCGTATACTGCAAAAGCAACCTAACTGAAAAAAAATCATTTTGTGTTTTATCTTCAAATATTTCTATTATGCGCTTATCGAGTGAACTAACCTAATAAACTGTATTTTAATATACAGAGTGGTAACTACTCTTTATATTAAAACATTATTAGGCTAGCTCACTCGATAAGCGCATTATAAAAAGTATTTCGAGATAAAAACACAAAATGTTTTTTTTTTCAGTTGGGCCGCTTTTGCAGTATACGCATCATCTAACAAATAAATTATTAAAATGTAAAGGTAAACATAAAATAAAATTGATTTAATTTAATTTAATTAAAACTCGCAGTTGACATATAGTTGGTTCTTCTTCTTCTTCTAGCCACAACATTTGGGCTGCGTTGTCAAACTTCTTATGATTTTGGGTCACTTTATTAAATATGTGACCGAAAAAAAAGTGTAATCTATAACGTGGGCATTTTAATAATAAATATGAAAAATTCCCTAATTTTAACAATTTTTACTAAAAAATTCCCTTTTCCCTTTTTGGTACCAAAATTCCCTAAAAAGGGAAAATTCCCTGCAGTTGGGAACACTGATCCGAGGCCATACTGTTATTTGCATATATTTATGCAACAACGCATCGAAAGGTTTTATAAAAAATTTAGGACTTAAAATTGCCAGGATTTTAAAAGTCCGTTGGCCTCAGGCCGATAAAAGGTTAGTAAGTTATTGAAACAAGGAGTTTTTTTTAAGATGGCAGGCCACCAATTAACCGGTTTAAAAGTATTGGGTGAACATTAGGGTGGTGCGAAATATCAATATTTTAAAAATTAAAAAAGCCTGTATCTAGAAAATTTGTGTATGATAAAAAGAATATTTTGGTGAAAAAAAAATATATTTTAAAGTCCTTTTACCGCCTCAGAGCTATCCTAAATATAAAAATTATAAAATTCAGACGAAGGTAAAAACGGTTAAAAAATTTTTTGAGCCAAGATTTTTTTTAGGGCATAACTAACTTTTCCATAATTGGGCAAATTGATTTTCACAAAAAAAAATCTAAATAAAGGCCCCCGGCCAATTTAAAAAATACAAAATTTTCATATTTGACATTTTGAGAGCCCATTTTGCTTGTTTTATTTTAAATTAAAGTACTCAACTTTGTAAAAGTTACTATACTTATATTTATATTACTGCCGTTTTTTGATCCAGCTCAAGTATTATAATTTTTATGTTTGCCATGGCTCTGCGGTATTTCCAAAAAAACATTCACAAGGTATTTTGTTTTTGCGAACAAAATTATAATGAAGCTTTAAAAGAACTATATAACAATGGACTAAACCCTTACGTCGTTGGAATGAAACTGGAATAAAATGCTCCGACGTAGCAGCTCCATAGTTAGAGGAGGGGAAGTGCAACATCAACGGACAATTATTGATTATGTTGATTTAATTGTTTTAAAAATATCTACTGCACGCTCATAACGGAGAGAATCAAGTTTGTCAACGAATCGGTTTATCGATTATTGTTTATCTCACTTGTTCATAAGTTTCATATTGCACTAAGCGGACTAAAGACGTATTACCACTACTGTAAATATAATATAAGTCCATTTAAGACCTACGCAACCCTCAATGTAAAAGTACTCGTGCAGCTTAACACTGCGCGTGCAGGTACTATGCAGTTATTTGATTTTATTCGTTTTTTTTAGCACGTAGAAAGTTATTTCAACAAATCAGAACCATTCATCATAATAGCTCACTCCTTTGGAGCTCCGGTTGCCTTAGAAACAGTCAAAATGTTGGAGGAAAAAGGTTACAATGGTTCAGTATTCTGCATTGATGGTTCCCCTGCCTATTTGAAGACACTAAGTTTCTTACTGCAAGCTGATAACAAGACTAGTTGGCAGAAACAGTTGATGTTGCACTTTTTACTCCAAGTTACTACCAAGGATGTTGTAGAAAAACATAAGGTAAGACATAACAAAATATGGTAATAAAATACAAGCTTAAAAAGTCACAGTCAAAATTGCATGGAAATTTTTTATATTTCAGGAGAAGATAATGGCGGCTGAAACCTTCGAGGACATGATTAAAGCTTTAGAAAACGTGGTGAATATACAAAAAGTCCACTCAATCGCTCACATAAAATCCATGCTTGATGGCTCATTTAAGAGAGTCTACGCTATGAACACATACGAATTAAAACCAATGAGTCTCAAGTCCAAGGTGACACTAATAAAACCAACCATACAGAGTGTTATCGGGCTTAAGGAAGACTACGGTTTTTCCGAATTTTTGGGCAAAGAAATCGAAGTTAATGTTTTTAAATCCGACCATTTAAGTATTTTGTCGAATAGCGATGTTGCCAAATATATTAACAATCACGTTTGCACTGATGCCACGTTTATTAAAGAATCCATATTCAACGCCAGCGAAATTACTAACGTTAGATCCGAGGCAACCATTTAATTTTTAGATTATTATGTAGGTATTTTATAATTTTCATGATCTCCTTTTTAAGACGAGCAAGTATTGTTAATTTCTTGTAAATTTTTTAAGAACTATATAGGGTATCCAGGTATATTTTTGGATAACCTGTATAATACAATAATTGACGAGTTTCACAAAAGATGTTTTTATATTAGTAATATTTTCTTAACCTTTATAAAGTAATTAATAAATCTAGTAAATATGTACCAAAAATGTAATTTATGAATATAAAAAAGTGTTTTTATCTTGTTTATGTTTTAATAAATATATAAATAAAATACTACTTATTTTATTAACTATTATATTTACATCATGATACTACATACCAAAACCGAAATTTGCTTAATATGTATATTCACATAAAAAATGAGCACCAAAAAGTTTCTAATATCCCGGTCAACATTGTAAAGTAAGATTAACCAAAATGTTATGTAACGATTGTGATGTGTAACATTACCGTTACATAACCTGATGGTTGTAAATAGGTTCCTATTTCCCACTTATTGAAGTAACAATGTTACATAACAATGTTACCTTGTCGTTACATAAATGCAATGCATTATAATTGTAATGTTGTTGTTATGTAACTTTTTAATGGATTGGGTTTGATGCCCAGACTGCCTATCGCATCAGACATTTTGCAGATTGCCTAAAATAGCGTAGTAAATGTGCTGATTGTCCAAAATGGAAGTAATTTTGAACAATGTCCGGTCATATCGGTAGGTCAGTTTGCGTAGTATCTAGACATTTCGCACATCACCGGATTTTTTACATAGCCGGTAACACATATAACTTTCAAGCCTCATGACACAAACGCCGGTTCCAGTGCACAATAACACCCTCAAATTCCAATTTTTTATTGTACATTTTACCAAAATTTTACCAAAATATAATATAATATATTAATTTAACCGTTCAGTGAACGGTAAAATTAAAAAAACTCTGTACGATAATCATCGTACAAAGTTTGTCGAATTTTAAAAATGCCCTGTTTATGATGTACGATAGGATGTAAACGATATAATAACTATTTGTAGGATAATTTAAGGACGCCATGTTTTTTATTATATTTAGTTATTTCATAAGTAGGTCTTATTTTACTTTTATTTTTGTGGAAATTCATATAAATAGCTTTATTTTAATAAAGTATGTTTTTAAATACAATTGTCATTTATTTACTATCATACCGTAGCTGCTGAGAAAACCTAATTATAAGGGAAACTTACCCTGGGTTATATTGTTTATATAGGTTTTTTTGTTTTATTTAGGGTATTTTTATAACTAAATAATGTTTGTGATTTTGTTTATTTTGGGGTATTTCAATTGTAACGGGTGCGACACTGCGTTTTTTCATGATAATAAAGTGTTGGTTCATATATATCAAGATAGGTTAATATACAAAAATAAATTTGCACAAATAGTGTATACTTTATTTTATAAAATTTTCTCAAAATGTAACCGGTGCGACATTTAAACTTTGTATAGAGTATTGAAACTCTTCCTTGTTTATTCTTAATGCTATCTTCTTAGCATTACAATAAACAAATATTTTAAGGTTATAAATTAGGTCGCAATTAAACTATATGACTTCAGATATAGTTTTTATTTTGTTTGTTATCTAATTTTTCGTCAAGGTGAGGTAGGGTTTCGCGAAAAACATGTTGGTAATTTAATAAATATTTTTTATACTTCAATTCGGAATTCAGAAGTTTTTACACATTTTCAATTATATATTTTTTAAATTTTAGGGCTAAAAAATTAAAATATTTAATGTATTATATATTTAAATATAATAGGGGCGCACCAAAGAAAGCTGCACGTAGGCGCCAGACACCTCAGGAACGGGCCTGAATACACTATTTAGTTTATTTTTGGTTACGTATTCCTCATATTTAATTTTAAAATTTGTATTTCTTTCTTTATAAATATTTGTTTTAGTTTGTAATTATGAATGTATTACATTTATTAAAATATAAAATATTTTTCAGACAAAGTTATTCAAAACATAAAAAATTTATCTAATTGTCTGCTCCTTTGTATATAAACCCAGTATATCTAATATTATAATATATTAAACATTAATAAAAAATATAGTAAAAATAAAGATACTTTTATGTTAAAAGTAAATAAACAATATATTAAAATATAATATACAATATAGTAACTCATAACATTTAAAATTTAATTTTCTTAGTTTCATCGGGAAACTTTCTTGACCCATTACTTGTAATACTTATAAGAAAGAATTGATAGCAATTGGCGGCAAAGGCCACGACGCACATTGGTCCAAAGTAAAAAAAAGCTGGCCAAAATCCGAAAAATTGAATGAAAAATTGTGATGTTTTGTGTATGTATTATGGTAAGGGGACCTATTTAAGGGGACCTATTCTACGTATGAAAATACAGGGAAAATTAGGTAGCTTCGGTACTCGTATCTGTAGGTCAGTTACAATTCAGCTCTGCCAGAGTAAGTATTTCGACGCACCATTTGTGTTAAAATAATTACAAGAGTAATTCACTAATAACAAATTATCGAGGTGTCACTTTCCAAATTGGTGTGATGGAGGGAGATCCTAAGGGGGTATAAAATACTCTCACACTTGTAAATCCTAAATTATGATATTTTATTTCCACCTTCTTAGTAAATGACATTTTAAAGGTTAATTTTGTTGTTTTTGTATCCAAGTAAACGATACATTATGGGAACAGTCCTGTAATATTTTACGGGCTTGTATAAAAGACCTGTAAAGTTTTACAGGCTTGTAGAAAAGCAATTTATGAAATGAAATGACATATTTGACACATTAATTGAAATTTTAAATTTGAAAATCGTTATCCAAAGGTAAAAATAAAAGTTTGTACGTGTCACGCTTTGCAATTAATCTTCACTAGGCTTACTGGATTATGGGGTTTGCTCCTGCGTCGCTAACCCCACAAACTTCCAACTCGCCCGTAAAGATTCATTTACAAAGCTTGACACGTAAATAACTATTACGAGATATAAAAATGACATTTAATTATTAATAATAAAATGTATAAATATGAACATTAATCGTAAAATTTGAAGTTAAAATATTGATATAAAAAAATATAAATCATCAAAAATTTCTTGCGACTTGCTGCGACCACAGACCACCAAAACAAATGGACGGATTTGTTTACGTTTAAAAAGCGAGTAAAGCATACTTTCACATTCTAAACACCGCGGTGCACCGTCGAAAGAAACAAGGCTTCCAACGTTGTCAGAAGTATAGATTACACGCCTTTTTGGACGTTCATCATAACATAATGAACATTATAAATTACCAGTAATTCGTTTGAATAATAAAAAAATTGTAAAAAGGATTTGTTCATCATTTTCTTTAGATATTTTTCTCTATTTAAAGAAAATAATCATTTAATAATTATTAAAATTAAATATTAACAACGTTGATAAATTCGTCATATTGACAGCATAGAAAAAGGTTGACAGCTTGTTGTTTTGTGTTTTATAATCTGTGGTTTTCGTTTGTGTATTTCTATCGTGTTTTATTGAGTTTAAATACATTGTAAAAAAACAAACCAAAGGAATCCAAATCTATCTCCAATTTGACGCTTAGACTGTGAGCGTTTGTTGACCGTAAACAAAGCATTGTTATTGAATGGCAATGCGCCGTCCATTTGTTTTGGTGGTCTGTGGCTGCGACTTTGGCTGTTGCATGACATTTTGTAGAGCCGCGCGTGTTTTTATTTTGGTAACATAGGCATAGATGACCGAAGGGTGGCTACTTTCTGGAAAACAGGGAATTTATTTTATTAGGGAATAATTAATTAAATTTCTATGGAATCATGTATTCTTTTTGGGTTTAATAAATAAATTAAAAAAAATATATATATAAAATTTAATTTATTAAAAGAAATATTTTGCCAAACGATTTAAATACGCCCTATTAAAAAATAAAAACATAAATACCTCGGAGAATTATCAGTGGTTCTTGAAAATATTAAGTTTTTTTAAGAAGTGGTCTTTTTCTTAGAATTATTTATTTTATAAAAATTATTTTGATAAAAATTTTATAAAATTATACAGGGTGTGTCTTAGGTTTAATATCTATATAAAATGTTATAAAACCCTAATGATATTTGTATGTAGCATAAATAAAATGTATGATAGTTATACACTGAAAAAAATAAGCTGTTGAAACAACAAAAAAAATATTAATTCAACTCTTTATGCACTTTAAATACAAGCAATGGTTTTTGCACGTTTACTTAACCATCTAAAAATGCCAAATTGTATTGTTTAATTGAACAACAAATATTAGTCAAATGAACAAAATGAGAATATTTGTTCTAATTTGCTAATCTAGTTAATTAAACATTTTTGAAATGTCCAGGCAACCTTTTTAGCACATTCAATTAACACCAATAAAATGTTAAATTAAAATAATGTGCGATAATGTTGCGATAATGTTGGGTTCATTGGGTTGGGTTAACATTCTGAAAATGTAAAAGTAACATTCTTTAAAGGTTGGTATTAAAAAAAAATTATGGAATTAATATAAAGAGAAAGAATTGAACCTTCCCTCGCTTTGTTTTGAGTGCGTTCCACCTAATTCAATTTGAAGTAGGTGGAACGCAACCAAGTACAATAAATATGTTACAGTTTTTAATTGTTAACAAATAAAAATATTTGATTTTAAAATATTTTATATTTAAAATGGCAACATAATATTTTAAATCTTACTATACTTATTAGTAATGGAAAAAATCTAATTATAATAAGATTAAAAAAACAGTATTAGTTTAGAATAATAATATTTTACCTTAAGGCTTAACATAAAAGGATATTTAAAAAGTACTAAATATGCATAGTATCCAACAATATACAAGATAGGTGTCCCAAATAGTAATATAAATTAAAGTAAACGGTATTATAGTCTATAATACCGTTTACTTTAATTTATATTACTATTTGGGACACCTATCTTGTATATTGTTGGATATAATTTATAGATATGGTAATCAGTATTATACTTTTCTCTCCGTGTAGCTAAAATAATAGATATAGGTACTAAGCGTACCATACCTATATAAATACGTAGTCGTAAGTTTCAACAGTGTGTAGTGGTAAAAGGTTTATTATATAACAACATCTATTGACGTATGATAAATTTTAATTAGCTGTATTTCCAATATTGCTTATTAATGATAATTAGATGTTTTTATTTACATTAAATGCATAATTGTATAATATTGCATCACCTTTCCCATACAGTTTCAAAACAAAATTATAAAATATTACAAAATGCGTCATTTACTTAGTATAAAACTTCATGTTGGAATTAACTGCAATAGTTGTGTGTTAAACGTTAAAACGTGTGCTACAAAATGTTTATTCTCGACGTTCAGGGATTTGAATATCAATCAAAATCAACTCAAAATATACATGGGCTGGAATGGGAAAACGGGAATCAAGGAGAAGGAGAAGAAAAAACTCACCTCCCTTATTGGATGAATAATGGAATTTGGAAAAGTGTGCGAGTTTTTAAAATTTTATCTTACTTCTTCACCCTTTGAAAAGGTGATGGTTAAGGGTGAACAGAAGAAGAAATGGCTAAAAAAATAATTTCAAATAATATTGTAAATGTAGAAGAAGAGTAAAATGAAGGAAATTTTTAAATCTCACCGTTGTGGTAAACATTATATAAATAATTTTGCATAATAATTTAGAATGTATATTTTGTATATTTTTGGAATTAAATTTGTAATTAAAAATAAAACCATATGTATAAATTTTTCTTGTTTTTATGTTATATCAATATAATTATTTTCAAAATTTTTACAGTACAGGTAAATGGATTATATTTAACTTTTTTATCATGTGAAATCAACAGGTAGGTAAGCACTGGTGTTTGCAGAAATATATTTTATCAGTCTCCCATTCCAAACGAATGTCGACACTTTTTTATGGTATCCATTTGGTAACAACAATCGATTACAATTAGTGGAGCCCTTTTAATAAATTTCTCTAGTGAGATTTAATTTTTGTATAAACTATTAGTTATAAACCTTTGCAACAAAAAAAGAGAAAAACTGTAATTTTTAATTTTTTATAAAAGTTATTCAATTTTTTTTGTTATTTAGAATGTGTACTATGGAGATTTTGATATCGGGATTTTTTTCTTTTTCGTATACTAAACAATCCATCCTAATGGCTAGCTAATCAAGTGTGCTAAAAGAGTATCTTGCCATTCAGAGGAATTCAGGACTGACCTATACACAGAGAAAAAAGATGTTTTAATTCAAACAAGAATGTTTATTCAATTTTATTTATTACATTTAAAAAAATATAAATTTAATTCAAAAACAATTCTTTAAAAATAATAAATGTCTGTACAGGCCCGTTCCTGGGGTCTCTGGCGCCTACGTGCAGGATTCTTTAATGCGCCCCTTTTATATTTAAATAAAATACATTAAATATTTTAATTTTAAGCCATAAAATTTAAAAATATATATATTGCGACAAACTGGCAATATGTAATTGAAAATGTAAAAAAACTGCTGAAATTAAGTATAAAAATTATTTATTAAATTACCAAAAAAACAAAATTACAAAAAATATTGTTTAATTTATAAAGTATATTATTCTGGTGACGCCCTGTGTGTACCTGCGCTGTATCCGCACGGTATCACATAATCGTCCCCCACCTACATTATATAAGTTAGTGTAAGTCATGATACAACAAACCAGTTTGTTGTATCATGAGTGTAAGTTAGATTTAAGATAAAATTATATAAAAAATACGATTGTAACTATCACGCAATATAGTCAGATTAATATACAAATGTGAAAATATACCAAGTTATAAAATCATAAATACATATATATACAGTCCACTTAAAATACAGTTTTATTTATTAAAACTACCAATAAAACAAATATTTAGTAATAAAAATACTCTAAAAAAGACAAAAAGAACCTACAACTGGTTTTTAGTGACGTACCTACTCTCTAAAAATAAATTAGTCAAAAATGACTAGTTTTCAAAGTTAAAAAGCAGTCACTAATAATTGTATCCCGGACATTTAAAAGCTTATTATGAAGTAAAATTGTCCCCTAAATCCATAAAGACCGTCAAAAATTATGAAAGTAGAACAGTTTTTAAGATATAGTCAATTCCATATTATATGGAAAATTGACTATATCTTAAAAACTGTTCTACTTTTATAACTTTTGACGACATTTTCGTATTCAGCGGGCAATTTTACATAGGAGTTGACTGCTAAATATACGGGATACAAATTGCTGTTGCCGATAATTACATTGTGGTAGTTTTGAGAACTTTTTTTTTTCTAACCGTCGAGAAAATGGTCATTCTTACCTAATTCGAGGCCAAGGAATTCAGTGGTGACCACCGTTTTGCTAGGTTGGCTCGTAATTTCATACAAAATGCTTGTAAAGTTTTTTTCTAAACTCATAATTAGAAGTAACGTGTTTTTTACTCGATCGCTATTAAAACCTGTATTTGTGGGTTGTTTGGTACAAGAAAACCGAATCTGGCATTTATTTTGCGATACGATAAAATTTGGATACGCTTTCTATACAAAAATTTGAAGAAAAAAAAATACTTAAAAATGTGAATTCTTACCATTTTTAAAGTAAATATTGAGTGTTTACTAAAAATCACTTAAATTAGTAGTAGCCATCTTAAAATATACAACCTTGTTAGCATTTGATCGATCCATTACTTTTTATTGTTTTTTTTTAAATATCTACTAAATTAGCTTTGATTTATATTTTAATGACTCAATATTCTTTAAAACAACAAATCAAATTATTTTTTCCTAATTTAACCTTTTGTGTGATTTGTGGTTCAAATATAAAATGATATAATATATTATACATATTATGTATCTTTTAAAGTGCAATAGATGGCGCAAGAATGAACAATCACATTGCTGTGTTTTTCACAAGCGGATTGTATTTACGTGTTTTATGTTGTTTCTTTTTTAATGTATGTTTAAAAAAAATTATATATTTGTAAGTTGCTTTATTAAAATTTTATTATATACATAATGTACATCGTGCATAGTTACACTAAGAAAATGGGCGAAAGGTGAAGTCGAAAGTATGCCGTTTGGAATTCCAATGGTGTGGACCGATCCTAGAAACCATAAAGTTGATCAGTGCTATGTGTGTGTGAATAAGGTAAACGGACTAAACAGATTTAAAGCACGCAATTTCACAAATAAAAGTGTTCCAGCAGCACAAACACCTTTACCACATTCCGAAAACGTTCCGATTCCAAAGTTATCAAGTCCGGGAGAAAATTATGTGCCACCATCATTTGATTTTGCATCAGAATCACATTCATTGTATCAGCCATCTAACATTACATTACCTTGCAAACATATTGAATGTACACAAAATCGCTTGGATATGATGGCACGCCAACTAAAATTATCACAAAAACGTCAGGTTGTGTTGGCACAGCATCTCAAGTCACTAAATATTTTAGCCCCAGATGTAAAGATCTACGGCGCTCTCGGACGACAACGAAAATTTATGAAGTATTTTAATCGGAATGATGAAAATACATTTGCATATTGCAATAATATTAGTGGTTTGATGGCAGCAATGGGCAACGAATATAATGCTTCAGATTGGCGACTTTTTATAGATGCATCAAAGAGCAACTTAAAATCGGTACTTCTTTATATTGACAATACAAAGAGCCCAATTCCAGTTTCAATAAATACAGAAACAGATGAAAACAAAGAATCCATGCAAAAAATAATTGATGCTATAAAATACCATGAGAATTTATGGAAAGTATGCGCTGATTTAAAAGTGGTTGCATTGTTGCGTGGACTGCCATATAAAGGTTATCCAAAAAACATGTGTTTTTTATGTCAATGGGACACAAGATATGCGAACCAATATCAAAAGCGCGACTGGCCAGCCCGCGAAACCATTAGAATTGGACATCAAAATGTGATCTATGAACCAATGGTTCCGATGGAAAAAATTTTGCTACCACCGCTGCACATCAAATTGGGCCTCGTCAAGAATTTTATTAAAGCATTGATAGCAAGAAATAATGAACAAGCATTGCAACAAATTTTTCGTCGATTGAGCAAAGTGAAAATTAAAGAAGGTAAGAATTTTTGTTTAAAATTCTGATTTTGTTTTGTATTTTATATGTAAAAATGTTTATTAAACATTTTTTTTCTTTAAGGTATGTTAAACGGGCCAGATATTCGGCGATTAATGAGGGATGATCAATTTGAACAATGTCTAATGGAAGAAGAAAGTATTGCTTGGGATAACTTAAAAGCTGTTATAGTAGGAGTACTCGGTATTCACCGTGCAGAAAATTGGCGCATCTTGACCGAAAACATGCTTCAATCATTTGAAATAATTGGCGTCAACATGTCTCTAAAAATACATTTTCTCCACCATCACCAAGACAAATTTGAAATGCAAGCCCCTTCTGAGTCTGATGAGCATGGCGAACGCTTTCATCAGGTGACCGCCCAACTTGAACACTGGTATAGTGGTAAGAAACTTAATTCATTGCTCGCTGACCTGTGTTGGAACTTACAAATGAAACTATATGATGAAGTTGACGACTAGAATTTCAACCGAATATTTTTTATAAAAAATCTCAAAATATGTTAGTAGTATTAATACTACTAACATTTATAGTTTTATGATTGTCTTCAAGAACGCTTTAAAACCAGGAATCGGTTTTATCCTTAAATCTCTTTACTCTCCAAGATATCTTAAAGTTAACTTGAAAGCATTAATAAGATCAAAAAGGCGCATCTTATTAAGGTTTTTAAATCCCCCTTGATAAAACCATGGGGTATTTTTAAAAGTCATCTTAAAGTACTCTTCAAGATAACTTAAAGCAGACTTAGAGATATCTTCAAGATAATTTTAAAACCAATCAATTTTAAAATAGTTTTTAAAAATATCACCATAAAACCGATTTTTATAATCCTAAAACCTTTTTAAGATAAATTATAATATATCTAATGCCATATTTATAAATTAAACGACAAGTTGCCAATCCAAGTATTAAATGTCTAACTAAATATATAATAAAACATTAAAAATATAAAATTCAATGTATTAGTTGCCCAGGGCCAAAATTTTAAACGCAACTTTTTTTTTTGATAAAAGAATATAAAATACTTTTAAAAAATGTATGCGCCGTATCAATAACGTAGTATTAAAGAAATATTAATTAATTTTTGTTAATATTTTTTGTCTTCATCCGGTAACTGCACTATGGGTTAAAATATATTTTTTAGGCTTAATAATAATATTATTTAAAACCGATTATTCTTAATATTGTTAATTTTTACTAATGTTATTATTGTCATTAAGTTAAAATTGGTGAATGCCAAAATGGCACCTGTCAAAATGACAGATACGCCCTTTTTGACTTATTTAAGTGGTTTTAAGCATAGAATTGGTAGGGCTAATTGAAGTTAAAATTGGCGAATGCCAAAATGGCAACTGTCAAAATGACAGATACGCCCTTTTTGACTTGTTTAGGTGGTTTTAAGCATGGAATTGGTAGTTTCGGGCTAGTTGAAGTTAAAATTGGTGAATGCCAAAATGGCAACTGTCAAAATGACAGATACGCTCTTTTTGACTTGTTTAGGTGGTTTTAAGCATGGAATTGGTAGTTTCGGGGTAGTTGAAGTTAAAATTTGTGAATGCCAAAAAGCACCGGTCAAAATGACAGATACGCCCTTTTTAACTTATTTAGTTGGTTTTAAGCATGGAATTGGTAGTTTCGGGCTAGTTGAAGTTAAAATTGGTGAATGCCAAAATAGCAACTGTCAAAATGACAGATACGCATTTTTTGACTTATTTAGGTGGTTTTAAGCATGGAATTGTTAGTTTCGGGCTAGTTGAAGTTAAAATTGGTGGATGCCAAAATGGCACTTGTCAAAAATGTCAGATACGCCCTTTATGACTTGCATGCATGTAATTGGTAGTTTCAACTACCCCGAAACCACCAATTCCATGCTTAGAACCACCTAAATAAGTCAAAAAGGGGGTATTTTGACCATTTTGGCATTCACCAATTTTAACTTTAAATACCCCGAAACTACCAATTCCATGCTTAAAACCACCTAAATAAGTCAAAAAGGCGTATCTGTCATTTTGACAGTTGACGAGTCTTAGTCGCGCGAGTCTTACTCGCTAGGCCAATTTGGTGGAGCCCCGCCTGTACGCAAATAAGCTCTGCGCAAGTAAGGTTTCGTGAGAGAAAGACCTTATGCAAGTAAAATCTCGCGGATGTAATTTGCTTGTAATCAGTTGTTAATTTTTAATAACTACTTCTACTATTCTACTCCTTCGAGACATTTACCTCATCCTCGTTAATAATGGCCTAAATTATCTCTCGTTTAATTACATAATATTATTTTTTTATTACTAAACGTAAAATTTATAAACATTTTATTATTTATAAATAATTTATAATAAAATATTTTATCCCATAGTGCGACACTTTCGGCCATTTAATAAATCCTTAAAATATGAATGTCAATAAAACTTCATTGAATTAAAACTGCCAATAATAAAACCAATAGAACTTAACCAAGGGCAGATGTACTTATTCAAGACTAATTGAATTTATCAAGATTGTGTTTAATTTTAAAATACACTCATATAACCTCTTTAAATCTAAGAAGCATGCGCACCAAATTTTCTAGAAACCTAACCTTACTTAATGTGTATGTTTACATGTACCATTTTCACTACTTAAGTTAGAGTTCGATTTTGTTGGTGCTAGGGTGCGGACCGCTCAATGAAAAGTTTGAAATATAGGTGACTCTTCGACCTAGGAGGGACAAAATTGGATTCCCGGAATAGAAATATTCCTGATTCTCGATAATATTCCTCGATTGGTCCTTGTACAAGGGATAAGAGGAATTTATATAAATTTATAAATTTTAAGGTTATATAACCTATTTGTGTCCACGTGTGTGTCCGATAGTCAAGCTTTGTCCAATGGTTTTTGGTTCTTCGGAAAGCATTGGACGTTAAAACTAGTAACTGGGCAGTAAGAGCCTAATCGGCTCAAGTCCAATTCTCTCGAAAGAGAGAATAAAAAGTATAGAAGAAGAAGAAGAAGTTAGACTTAATATTAATAGAAAGTTTTACATTTCTTTTTTGAATATTACTTTAACAATTAACTTTACATTTTCTGTAAAAGTGTCCACTTCTTGTTTTAGGAAGAAAATTATCCATAAACGTTGTCATTTTACCTATAGCCAAAGCTATAGCTATGACGTTCCACAACACTTATGTGCAACTAAGTTTTTAAAGGTTTTGTCCAAGTAAAGTTAGGTTTATTGTGTATTTTAATTAGAGTATTATAAAATATAGTTTTATTAAACTCTTATTTAAGTTAAAGGAGTTTTAATCCTACCTTCAACAAAAGTTATCTCAAAGAACACTTTAAGATTAAAAATAAAAGCAATTTTAAAACAAAAGTATATTTATTTCGAACTAATAAACCACATTGCTTTTAAGAGAATTTTAAGATAATATACTCTTATTGAGGTTTGATTAAAGTACAAATGAAGTAATTTTTAAGAACAAATGATCTTAAATGCTAGATAGTTTTAAGGAGATGTCTTCAGGATAGCTATAAAACTCCCTTTTAAAACCATATCCTCTCGAAGTGTAATTAGTATTTATAAAACCTATTTTAAAACAATTTACACTTTTTCCGCTATAATAAAACTGCCTTAAAACTAAGTCAAGTCAATTTGGATTTTAAAATGTTACTTGAATTCAATAAAGACATTAAACTGATAGTAAATAAATGAAATTTGTTGTGTTTAAAAGTTGGGCTAGTTTATTTAATATTTGAAAAAAAAAACACTCAAAAAGAAATATACCTATTTTTGAAGAGAAAGTCATACTTTTTTCAATAAATCGATCAAATTGTAACAGGGTTGTATATTTTAATATATCTACTACTTAAGTAAGAACATTTAATATCCAACTAAAAAGTGGTAAAAATTCACATTTTTGGCTTTTTATGCAAAGTGTATCCAATTTTTTCGTATCACAAAATAAATGCTATATTCCGTTTCTTCCTACCAACAAACCCCTAAATACGGATTTTCATAGCGATCGAGTGAAAAACACATTACTTCCAATTATGAGTTCAGAAAAAGACTTTAACAGAATTTTGTATGAAATTACGAGCCAACCTATAGCAAAACGGTTGTTACCACTGAATTCCTTGACCTCGAATTAGGTAAGAATAACTAATTTCACGACGGTTAGATTTTTTAACTACCACAGTGTTATTAGTGGCTGTTTTTTCGCTATGGCAATTAGTCATTTTTAGATTGTATACATAGGTAGGTACTCTTATAAGCTCGTTACAAAGTCATGCACTGTGTAGACTACTGTTAAACTTTGCTACCGTCAACTGCAACTATAAAACAAATATTAAAAATATTATGACAATTTGTCTTCTTTTATTTCGATACTCATATCAAAAAAGAAATTAGGCCGCCAATATCAAAGCCAATATCATAGCGGTCAAAAAAAAGAACAGCATAATGCTTTAATGCGGCCGAGGTAAAGAAAGGCGGTAACCTTTATCCTATGCATGTAGTATTTGTTTATTTGCAAGAAAGTTTATCGTTATAAAGTACTGATTGACTCATTGATTTTGCGCCCCCAAAATGTTGCGCCTGCGTGCGTGCACGCACTGCACGCTCGCCAGGAATGTCCCTGTGTCTGTATTTAAAAGAAAAAAGCAAATTTATTAAAATATATATTAAAAACAAAATAGCACTTATTCTGTTTAGATAAAAGTTGACTTTCTTAAATTATAAAAACAATTTACTTTTTTTAAAAATTAAATTTTAACTTTTAAGTTAATATTATTTTTTTAAAAACATGATTTAATTTTAAAATATGATTTTAATTTAATTTAAAAAAATTAATTATTTAATTTAACCAAATTATTCTTTAAATACAAAAAAGTTGTTAATTTGATGAAGAGGTTTATTTAAACTTTTTTGCTCACGTCGAAGTAGCATGACTTGCATGAATACTTTAGTTCTTATTGGTTGCTGTAAATCACGCGACTGCAGATAGCCAATGGGCTTTCCATTTTGTGTGTACATGATTTTAGCGACTCCAATTTAAAGCAGGCTGTTGATGAGTAGTCTGTTGAATTTAATCAATTATAATATAATATTATTTGAAAATGCATTTTTAAAAGGTCCTCTATGGAACGCCATTGTATTTTTTAATCAGGAATTTTTGTTGCAACTCCAACTGCTAGTCATATTTTTAATTGTATCGATTATTTTAAACAATATTTATAACTCAACTAATTTTATACTCAAAAATAATGTGGAATTAAAAATATCAAAGTGTCACTAAAATTTAAGTCAATACATGTATTCGTGTTAGGTAAGTAATTTAAATAATTAGTTGGAATTTACCATTATTATTTGAGTACCTTGAAGACAGTTGCGGTTTGTGGTCAGGTGAGTTAAGGAGGCTTATGGTGGATTTATGCAGCACACATTAACATTAGGTAAGTTAAAATTAAGCTAATTTATGTTTTGTCAAATGGTGACATGTATGTAGCTATAAGAAAAAGTATTTTTGTAAACCAGGAGCAGACTAATGAGTTTATATGTTATAGGTTAATTTTTGTACCAAAAAGTATTTTTAAGGTAAGGTGACCAACTCTCCTGAAAGAGAAACCAGAACTCTAATCAAAAATCTGTATTTTTTATAAAATGTTTACATGTATTTCTATTAACATAACATTATTACAAATTAAAGATGCATTTTCCTCTTTACAGAGGCATATAATTTAGACTTTGAAATATTAAAAACAATAGATATTACAATATTTAACCACAATAAAATGCGCAGACGTCAGGGAGATGCGCAATACTAAAATAGTTCCAAACTATTAGTTTGTTTGGGGAGAGCCAAGTGCGAACGCCAACGCGAATGTATTAACACGGAAAAAAAATGTTGTGGAAAGTACTACAATTGTAGAATTTTCTGGTATAAATTGTTTAAAAAATACGACCAAGAACAATTTGTTAGAAACAATTTTGTAATAAAAATAAACAACAATTTATTGAAGATATAATTATAAATATTTAGTAGTTAAATTGACTAATGCCATTCTTTATTAAAAATAATACAGATTTGCCTTGCTCCAAAATTGTGTACTTTAAATAAATTATACGTTGATATCAATGCTTTAAGTTTTAGTTAATTTCAAAACAATTGTATTAAATAATTAAACATTTTTTTACAATATGGTTGTTGTAAAATTTAATTTAATTTTTTTTTCCGTGTAGTAGGGCGAGCAGGGTTGCACTATTGGGCGAAAAATTTGGCAAAGTGGAAAATATAATGTTATGTTTATGGCTTAATTAGTATTGTAGGTATATGTAGGTATGAAAACAGAAAAAAACAGAAAAGATTTTAAAAAACAGAACTTTTACTTTACTTAATTTACAACCAGAACATGGCTCTCAAAAACATTATTGTTCTGGTTAAATCAGAACGGTTGGTCACCTTATTTTAAGGTTTGTAAGTATTTGTAGAGTTTAGGGTTTTCTATCTTTATTTATAAGACTGTTTTATGCAATAAAGATTAGTGTTTATTATTAAAAATTTTAATTAATTTTTACTCCCTAATATACCAATAAATATTACTATAGTCCATTCCATTTAAGAATAAAGTAGATGTCGCTGCAAAACGAGACAGGTTTACACAGGAGTACGCGGCAAATTTAAATAAAATGGCGGTTGTCGTTGATAGAATATTAATATGTTACAACAAATATGGACAAATCAAAGCAACCCTGAATGTACAATACCATGAAAAAATAATTTGCTATACTAATTAAGACATTTAGACACAGAAAAATACATGTATTATAAAAGTAGAGTAGTAACGCCATCAACCTATCCAGCTACATGTATTATATTTTTTCAGAAAATAAGGAGAAATAAACATTAATTTGAGCAACATAACCTCAATTATTTAACTGCATTCCTTATTTCAGTTCATTTTTTTTATGTGGAAAATAGTACATATTTTCATGTTTTAATAAATTTTTTTGATTTTATAATATAAAAATTTATATATTAACAAATAGACCGAGTTTTATTAAAAAAGTAAGATAAATTAAATGGTAAATGAACGGAAACAATATTTTTTTCTTTGAGTGTAAGCATGATCCATGGATTTGAAAAGTGCATTTTTTAATTTAAAGTATACATAGCATGTCCGCTTGTTACGAACCTGGTAAAGCGAACTTTCGGTTAAAATGAACCAACTCGAATAATATCTAGTCCTAAGTATTTGAAATTTGTTTATTTTTTCTAAAATAACAAACAAAGCGAATCATCGTTCATGGTTTATTACGGTTCGTTATAAGCGATTGCTACTCATTATTTGCTAAGGAATATTTAATGAAATTCATCGAATGAAATTAATTAAACCATTTATATTTTAATATAATTGCATTTGTATTTTATTTAAGCCTTACTTTAAAAAAAAACTAGATTTAATTTTTTCATTTTACAATAGCAAATAAAAAATTTGGATTTGGATTTTTTTTTACATTCATTCTTAACTACTATCATGAAGTCCCTACTTACCCCACTGAAAAAAGTTATTTAAAAAATTAAATCTATTTTTTTTAAAGTAAGGCTTAAATAAAATACAAATGCAATTCATAAAGGTTTTATTAAAAAAAACAAAACTTTTCAAAGACAAAACATTTTTTATCCAAGTCTCAAAAACATTTCCATTCATATCCTCATGTTAATTCCCTGTTGACTTTTACATTTTTTTATATTATCATATATGTTCTTCTCCAAATTACTATTTTACTTTTTTAACCAGTAAATGATTCCTACCCCTTTTTTCATACTTGAAGCCAAGTATTTTTAAAATTCTCCATAAAGTCCAAAAAATTGGTGGTTATTATCATCCTTTACGGTCTAAAAAAAACAATTAGTTTATACACAAAACGTTTATTTTAATAATAAAAACCTATTTATTTAAAGCAAAACCCATTTTTATTATTTGACACCCTATTTTATTTATTATTTACATTCCCTTAAAAGGGAACATTTTTCTAATCAATTATTAAACATATTTCAATAACATACTTAGTTACTTACTTGATAAATTTTACTTAAATTTGGTATTTCATTACTTATAAAAAAGTTATGAACAACTTTTCTTAGGCGCTTCTTTTGTTCCTCACTTAATTTGTCATATTGACTTGCTTTCTTTTCTTTAATGGGGATGTAGCCTTTCCGTCATGTTCCATTTGTTTGATGGTGAACCAAATGGCGAGCCAAATGGTACTTTTTGAAATACCAGTTTTTTTAGATGTTAATATTACACTGGCACTTTTTGATTTTCCTTCATCGATATGTTTTTTTACCATATTAAAAAGTATTATTCATTAACCTCGTCCTAAATATCGGCCAGATGTGTTTTTTAGGACAGAGGGTTGGTTTTGCACATTGTCCACATTGTTTATATTGTCCATATTATCAATATTGTCTCTCAAAAATATAAAAATATTTTATAATTTTAATGTAATTGACTTAACTGTTTTTCATTAAAAATTTATTAACAACGGTAAATACGTTAAATAAAGCCAAAAAATCACAGAACATGTAATAATTTAACAAAATATGACAGCTGAATCAGCTGAGCTGATGCAATCGAATTGAATGCTACAATGTGCGATAAATCCAATCTTTTGAAAAGATAAATTCTTTCTATATTTAAAATATTTTTGACAAATTGACGATAAAAGCTAATATAATATTATTTTATAATTTAAAAATTATAAGAACACAAGTTTAAGCGTCGTGATTGGTCTATAATAAATCCTATTCAACTCAACACTTTTTTCTTAAATGGAATGGACTATAGATTAGATGAAACCAATAAAACATTATTAATTAAAAAAAAGATATCTTTTATTCTAAATAAATAAAACTGCTGGAAGACCGATATCGGACATATGTCCAAGGAGGACCAACAAAAACTGTGTAGTCACTTGAGGTTTAAGATAGTTGTTAATTCAAAGACTGGTTTCATTCGAATGGTTTTTATTATTATAACTTACAAACTAAATAACAAAATGCAACATAATCAATAATACTAAAATATACCTAGTTAACCTACTTAATAACATATTATTGCAATCAATGAAATGCTGTGTCGGACATTGCCAAACTTAAGTATTGTATTAAAGGTAATTAACTTATGGCCTAATTTATCCATTACACCTTCCCCGCGGAAGTAAAAATATATATATGTAAACAAAGTCGTACATGTATATATTTTTAAACATTTGCATAATTACAATACTTCTTCATTAATTAAAATAATGCTTAACTCTATTTTTATGTACTTCCATACATTTATTATTAATTTCTAAAATAATATTTGGATTTTTATCCTTTACTACACTATAGGGACCAATATACAATGGATCCAGTTTACTTCCCTTATTTTCATTTAAAATTAAAACTTTATCTCCTACATTGTAAGATATGTTACAACTTTTTTTGTCATAATTAATTTTCCGTTTGTATTTGGACTCTAATAAATTATTTCTAGCATCATTACAAGCAACTTGTAGTCTATATTTCAGTTCATTAGGATAGTTGTCAAAATTATATAATGGATCTATATTATTTTTAATATTCATTGGAATTTGACTTAATTTTCCAAAAACCAATGTATAACCATCGCAAAGTACAAGCAATAAACATACGTTATAAAAATAAATGTATTCGCTATGCTTCTGGGTGTAGACATATTGCTGCATTTCGTATGGACGACCTAAGAACTTTAATAACAGATTCTACTCACAAAAAGAAGAAAAAAAGTTCCTATAAAAATAGGTCGAGAAATGCTTTCCAAGGGAGCTACAATCCCCGAAAGAGGAGCCCCTGAAGATGGTTTTTATTTAATATCTCCAAAACCGTTTAAAATAGAAAAGTGAAATTTTGGGATATAATCAAAGGGGTGGGTCAGGAGTGGGGGTAAAACTAACCTAATTTTTTTGAACGTATCTTGTGCTATGATTTGATATCAGATCATAAAATTTCAGAGTTTTACACACAAAAAAGGTCCTCTTGATGAACTTTGATAGCATGCACCGTTTTTGCTTAAAATCGATTTAAAAATGAAATGAAAATAAAATCACAACTAGAGAAAAAGATTCAGCGTAGGCCATGGACAAACACCCTGGTCACATATTATGCCGGTTTTCCACCAAACGGACAAAACACAAACTCGTGTCGAATAAAACAAAACTGCAACTTTTTGAAAACTTTTTAAAGACTGGCGTGTTTTGCGACAGTTTGAGTTTTGTTTTTCGAGTCCCGCTCGAAAGCGGTAACATCAAAAGGTTTCGACGTGTTTTGAAACTCGAGTCTGTTTAGTGGAAACGGTCGTGTTGTGTTTTTTGTTTTCGACTTTTATTTTATTTTGTTAGTCTCGATACGAATTTCATACTAAATTGGTAGGTAAGTAAGAAACATATTTTTTCCAAGTGTATAATAATATTCATATTATATTCCTCATAAGTCTATATAGAAATACTACAATTTAGTTACGAATAGATACGAATTTCATACTAAATTGGTTGGTAAGTAAGAAACATATTTTTTCCAAGTGTATAATAATATTCATATTATATTCCTCATAAGTCTATATAGAAATACTACAATTTAGTTACGAATAGATACGAATTTCATACTAAATTGGTAGGTAAGTAAGAAACATATTTTTTCCAAGTGTATAATAATATTTATATTCTATTCCTCATAAGTCTATATAGAAATACTACAATGTAGTTTTTTAAAATTTTGTAACCTCATTTTTAGGTTAGGTTTAACTGTCAGACGACAAAATGTCACCATTATTGTTCGGCGGTCAATAATTTAATTTTTGAACTAGTAGTCACTACATTATTGTACTACAATAATGGTGACATTTTGTCGTCTGACAGTTAAACCTAACCTAAAAATGAGGTTACAAAATTTCAACAAAATATCGAAATTTAGAGCTTGAAAAAAAATAGTATATAAAACATGGCGGCGAAAGCTTATTAATTACCTCGCACACAACCTACTGCCTCGGCAGTAAAATGTCATGGATAAGTTTAATAAATATATATATATATATTATAATAAATATATATATATATATTATATATACACACATGGAAAAAAGTTAGGGATATTAATAAATTATAAACTTATGTTAGATTTTTCTTCGAGCAAAGAAACCACCAATATTGTACATCACTGTATAATTCAATACACTAAAAAAATGAAATATATATATATATATATATAGTGTATTGAATTATAAGTGATGTACAATATTGGTGGGTTCTTTGCTCGAAGAAAAATCTAGCATAAGTTTATAATTTATTAATATCCCTAACTTTTTTCCATGTGTGTATATATATATATATGGGCCAAAAACATTGACTATTTTTTTTTTGAAAAATATATCAAGAATGTCATTCAGAATGACAAAAAAAAATTTGGTGAAAATTTAAGCCCTTAATATTAATATTAATTTTATTTAATTTTATTTTAGAGGTCTATCATCGCTATTTTTGATTTTTAGTCATAATTTGATGTTTTAATTAATTTAATTCTTCAAAAGTTATTCACGAAAAAGTATAAACCAGCCACAACTAAGAATAAGAAAATCTTTTTCTCTAAACATGTTGGTTGATACTGAAAAAGTGGGTTCTGACATAATCACGACAACTAGTGGAAAAGGACCGAAAACAAAAACAAAACTCGAACAAAACTTAGTTTGCTTGATGGAAACAAGAGTTTCGGGTTTGTTTCAGTTTTGTTTTTGATTTGCAAGTTTTTAAAAACACAAACAAAACCCAAACTCAACTGTTCGTTTAGTGGAAAACCGGCATTACATTACTGTTACCTGTCTTAAATAATTTTTCCTAAAGATGGCAGCTGTGTTCAATGGCCTACGCTATATTTTTCTCTCTTGTGAATAATTGAATTCATTATGATCTTTTATGCTATGTAAGGTAATTTTTAAATGGATTTTAAGCGAAAACATTGGATAGTATCAAAGTTTAACAAGAGGATCTTTTTTGTGTGTAAATCTCCGAAATTTTATAATCTGACATCAAATCCTAGCACGAGACACGTACAAAAAAGTTAGGGTGGTTTTAACCCCTATTCCCTATCTATCTGACCCACCCTCATGGAAATTTGGAATTAATATTATTACATCTTATTGGCCATAAAAAGATTAATTCCCAAAATTTTACTTTTCTATCTTGAACGGTTTTGGATATATTAAATAAAAACCATCTTCAGGAGCTCCTCTTTTAGGGGCTGTAGTTCCCTTAGAAAGCATTTCTCGGCCTATGTTTATAGAAACTTTTTTTCTTATTTTTGTACGTAGAATCTGCTGTTAAAGTATTGCACGCTAATTATGAGACACCCTGTATATACCGGGTGTATCTGAGAATAGGCGCACCCCTATAACTTGTTTATTTATAAAGATAGACACATGAAATTTAGCATGGTTAATTAGAATATAAAATGCTACATATAAGAGTACAACATGAATTTTTGATCTTCCGATTTCGCTGGAAATGATACCAACTTTCGATTTTTAAATGGAATGCCCTATATATTTTTAAATATTTGGAATCCTGAGAAAATTCTGAGTCAGGCAGCATCCTCAAATTGACCTTTTGACCGTTTGTCATCAGAAAATGCATCATCATAAAGATCAATCTAGAGTGCTTTGAACTATCTTATTTTCTTCTAATGGATTCACACAATGCCTGAAAAATGGAACTTGCCTTAGAAAGTTGTTATTCAGCTATTCCCAGCAGTCTAAACTTGTCTAAATGGAGTTGTAAAAGTTAGACAGTCAGCTTATGCAAAGAAATTGCTTGCAAAATTTAACATGAGTGATTGTAAACCTGTTTCAACGCCAATTTATTACCCAGAGGAAAAACAAGAAAGGGAAAGTTTTAAATTTGAGTATAGAGAAGTTGTCTGAGCACTAATGTATTTAATGTCTGGTAGTCGACCAGACTTAGCCTACGCAATAAGTGCACTACATGTAGTTTCAAGAACACTAGATAATCCAAGTCAAAAGGATTATGTAAAAGTTAAAAGAATTTTGAGATACATTAAAGGCACTGTTGATTTTGGAATATTTTACAAACCAAAGGGTAATTTGGAATGCTATACAGATGCTGATCATGGTGATGATGAAGTTACTGGGCGTTCAACTTCTGGGATAGCTTGTCTATATGCTGGGGGAATTGTATCATGATACAATTCCCCCAGCATATAGACAAGCTATCCCAGAAGTTGAACGCCCAGTAACTTCTCCATGCATGGAGAAGCCAACGACAGTCTTCAGTTGCTATCTCAACTACTGAAGCAGAAATAGTTGCTGTTAGTGAAGGTGCAAGAGAACTTATTTGGTTATTGAAAAGATTAATGGAACAGATTATTCAACTAAAAAATGTTCCTGTTATCATGGTTAATAATGAAGCTGCTATCAAACTAGCACAAAATCCAGAATATCATAGGCGTACCAAGCATATAAGAATTCGACATTTCTTTATCAGAGAATTAGTTTTGGATAATGAAGTCAGTGTAAAGAAAGTTAATACTACTAGCCAAATTGTAGATTTAATGACGAAGCCATTATTCAAACCTAGACTACAAAATTTAAGAAGTTTTATGGGTTTAACAAATATATTTTATTTATTAGAATACAATAAATATTTTGTAACTTTGATACCTTTACTTATTGGACATTATATTTCTTTAATTTAAAAAAATATAACCCAATTTTAAAGAAATTTCTTTCATTTGAGTAAAACAAATTGTAAAACAATTTCAAACAAACAAATTTATTAATAACTAAGTATAGAACATTTCTTTTATTGTAGCATTTGTTGTTTGAGTTTAATAAATATGGTTTATGCACGATGACATTATAATATGACAATTATAACAAAAATTCTTATGACCCAGCGGGCTATAATGAAACGTCAAAAATTAAAAACAACAATGTTACACCATTTGATATATTCGAAGTAAGTTTTTTCGTATAAAGATTTTGATTTTTCCGGCAGCAGGCCGCAATTTTTCGCCTTTTCAGCTGCTTCCTCTATTTCATTCATCTTTAAACTTTAAAACTGACTGATGTCAGTTGACATTATAATATGACAATTATAACAAAAAATCTTTGACGTAAACGTCTTTAAAAAAATAATATATTAAAAATAATAATATATTAATCGTGCATAAAGTTTTGTATGCATTGCTGGCATAACTGGTTTTTATGGTCCTACGACGCTTTTCTAGCCCTCGCGCTAACGCGCTCGGGCTCGAAATAGCGCCTCGGACCATAAAAACCTTATTATGCCCTTAATACATAAATAACTATTAAACAAATGGTGTTGTTTGATTAAAAATAATATATTATGTATCAAGTTTTATAAACGCCATTTTAGTTACAAGTTTTATTAGGCACGAGCGAAGCTTGCGAGCGAGTGTTTAATAAAAACAAGTGCCTAGAGAAGTTTATAAAACGAGTTGCATACTATATTTTATCTACGACGAACAAAAATAAGAATTTAAAGCCAATTTTATTTCATAAATATTTGACATTTGACGAATTTAACCTCATTTTTTAGCAATTTATAATAAATCCAACTTCAGCCAGTAACTATAATGCCCAAAACCCACGGTTGTTAACTTCACCCCGTAAATAAAATGCCATAAAGTCACAGCTCGTCAATATAGGAGTAGATAATAGTATATTATGTATCAAGTTTGATAAACGCCATTTTATAGCTTGCGAGCGAGTGCTTAAGTTAATGAGTGTATAGAAAAGTTTATAAACGAGGTGCATACTATACTTTTTCTACGACAAATACTTATTATTATCTTAAAATGATTTAAATCAAAAATTTGTATAGAGCGCCATCTATGAAACAACAGGGGAAACTGTCAAATGTCATATTTTTACATTTTATAAACACAATTATAAAGGTTATAAATCGAAATGTTTCTTGAAAATTGACAGTTTTTCACAGTGAAAGTAAAAGACACAATCCACACAACAAGGTCTGTTCTATCTCATGCTAAAAATACTAAAAATCACTGCACAGAGTTTAACGGCGGCCATTTTTGTTGTTTACAATTCTTGTGCTTTGGGTTTGTGCTGTTTAATAATTGTTTTAAACGTTGGGTTTCTTACAGAGGCACTTGCAAGCCTCAAATAAGGCCTTTAAGTGCCAAGGACAACCATTTTACTCCTCTTTTATAATAAATATACCTTATTCTATCAGGGCTGTCAAATGACAATTTAAAGGTTAATTTGTGGGTTATAATTTAACCTTAAAATTGACATTTAAAAGGTTTATGACAGCCCTGATAGAATAAAGTTTATTTTTTACAATAGAGGAGTAAGGCCTCTTTTAAGGCTTACTATAAGAAACACAACGTTTAAAACGATTATTAATCTGTATAAACAGAGCACAAACCCAAAGCACAAAAATTGTAAACAACAAAAATGGCCGCCGTTAAACTGTGCAGTGTTGCAGTGATTTTTTGTATTTTTAGTACGAGATAGAACAGACCTTGTTGTGTGGATTATGGTAAAGGAAATGTTTTATGAGGACTTTACAGTAGAGTCCGTGCCCGAATTTAAGTTATAGTTTACTGCCGGCGAAATTAAAAGGTCAGTACAATGTTCATATAAACTTTTCAAATATTGGCGTTGAGAAACTATTTAATATTTTTGTATAGATATTAAAATAATTTTCACATTTAGTATTATTTTACAAGAAAGGCACTTTATTTTAACGATTGTATGACATTTGACAACTGTCAACTAACTTAAAACTAACTTCAGCTCGTGACTAAAAACCTGTTGCTAACTTCAACCCGTGACTAAAGCGCCGTAAAGCCACAACTTGTCAATGTGTATTTAAAAGGTCACTTAGTGTCATGGAAACATGTACGATAAAGGACGTTGTAAAGGTGGGAGTAGAAAAAATGATTTAAATCAAAAATTTGTATAGAGCGCCATCTATAAAACAATAGGGGAATCTGTGTGTCGCCGTCAAATGTCAATTTTTTTTATTTTATAAACACAGATTATAAAGGTTATAAATCAAAATGTATTTCTTGAAAATTCAGTTTTTCACAGTGAAAGTAAAAAAAATGTTTTATGAGCACTTTACAGTGGAGTCCGTGTCCGAATTTAAGTTATAGTTTATTGCCGGCGAAATTAAAAGGTCATTACAATATTCATATAAACTTTTCAAATATTGTCGTTGAGAAACTATTTAATACTTTTGTATTTTTGTATTGAGATAAGAAAATAATTTTCACATTTAGTATTATTTTACAAGAAAGGCACTTTATTTTATCGATTGTATGACATTTGACAACTGTCAACTAACTTAAAACTAACTTCAGCCCGTGACTAAAGCGCCATAAAGCCACAACTTGTCAATGTGTATTTAAAAGGTCACTTAGTGTCATGGAAACATGTACGATAAAAGGCGTTTTAAAGGTGGGAGTAGCTAGCGGATGTGCATAGTTATGAGACAAGACTCTTGTCTCATAACTATGTCACAAGAGGTAACAAAAACATATATTTGCCTTATTCTAGATTATCTGTTGCCCAGGCATTTGCATATCATGATTCCCTGCAGGGAATAAAGTTTCATAACAAAGCATCAAGAAATATTGTCTTGTAAAAATATTAATATTTTAAAGAAAAAAATTTTTGTTACAAATAATATACTATTCAGTTAGTGGACTTTTTAATGTTTTATGGATGAATAAATATTATTATTATACCGTGGGTGTGCCCAGTATACATATGTATATCTAAAAAATGTAAAATACTATTTTACTATTAAAACTGATATAATTGACGATAGTAAAAATTCAAATATTTTATGCAAGAAAGAATTTGAATACAATAAACAAACAAAATATGTAAATCAGTCAAAGTGAGCTTACGCACTGTTTTTGGGGATTTTAAAATAATGTTATAGAAGTTATTTTTAAAATTTGTACTATTATAGTATAGTTATATACGAGTATAACCTAAAACACCAAAAAATCACTATAATCATTATAATTGGGTTTTATTTTTAATTTTTTTTTTAGTGTTTTGATTTTAGTGTTTAGTGTTATTTATAATAAGTAAGTATAATCTAAGTTAATAATAGGTATTAATAAAAAGTCTTGACAAAAACAAATTTAGAACAGCATGGTGTCCAATTTTGTTCGTGACTAAAACTTAAATCGAGAGTGTAGTTTAATTTACTTCATTCTTTTTCAAAAGAAGAAATACTTACATATTGATATTTCAATTTGTAAAAGGTCTTATAAAAGCCGCCTTTTGTGTCGAAATTAAAAGTGCAAAATAAACATAGTTTTCTTTATAAATAATTAATTACATGCAATATTTACCAAATTGGTATTTGTCAAATTATCTTCTTTTAAATTATTTTTTTTAATTATTTTTGAATTAAATTTTTTTTTTTAAATTATTTCTTTATCAAATGATCTTTTTATGAAATTATTTCTGTATAAAAAATTTGATAATTTAAATTTTTTATTAAATTATTATTATTAAATTATTTTTTTATCAAATTATTTTCTATGCGAATCAAAAATTATTGATGCAGCTTCTATATCAAGTTGACTATAGTCAAACCTTTCATGCGAACAACCATGCTATCGGTTGTCGAGTAGAGGTGGGTACAATTGATCCTACACCAAGTCGATTTTTCGATTTTAATATAATTTTAATCGATAAAAAAATCGGTGTGAATAAAAAAAACGGTTTTTCGTTTTTTATAAATGTAAAAATTAGTTTTAATTTATTTGAATGATAAAATACAGCAGGGTTCAAATGGCCAGGAAACTCCCTGACTTATCATGAGGGCTAAATTAAGTAAACTGAAAAATATTTTTTTTTAATTACACCGATTTTTTTATCGATTAATCGATTACCATAATAAAATCGAAAAATCGATTTGAATCAATTTTTCCCACCTCTACCAAACAACCGATAGCATGCATGGTTGTTCGAATGAAAGGTTGACAGTCAACCGTTGACTATGTCAACTTGATATAGAAGCTGCATTTATAATTTTTGATTGGCACAGAAAATAATTTTATTAAGAAATAATTTGATAGGTACAAAAATAATTTGATAAAAAAATTTATTTGATAAAAAAATAAATTAATAAAAAATAATTTGTTAAAAAAATAATTTAATAAAAGAATAATTTGATTAAATATAATTTGATAAAAAATAATTTGATAAAAAAGTAATTTGATAAAGAAATAATTTAAAAAAAAAATATTTTGATAAAAAATAATATGGTAAAGAAATAATTTGATTCAAAAATAATTTAATAGATAGATAGATAGATACATTTATTAAGTAATAAACATTACATTAAACGTCAGGTACATATGTATATATATACATATATATAAAATTTAAAAAATAAAATGAACATAGCTATAGGTATAAAAACATATTAAAAAAAACGGTATGTACAGTTACGGAAAGAAGTAATGTCCATTTGAATGCTCCATTGTAATTGTTCGGAGGCATTCGGGTTTTGCTAATAAAATTAACATATCTATTTTTAAACTCAATAATTCTACCTACCTGCTATTTACCATTCTTTCTAGCCACATTTCATTTTACTTTTAAGCTTTTATGCAATAATTAAATATTTAAGGAATAACATTGATTCTGAAATAATTTAACTATAATAATATTATTTAAATATGTTCTATAACTTATTAAATAAACTATATATTATTTAATAAGTTGTTATTAATAAAATAATATATTTAAATGAAATTTAGATAATATGCTATTTACCATTCTTTCTAGGCACATTTCATTTTACTTTTAAGCTTCTATGCAATAATTAAATATTTAAGGAATAACATTGATTCTGAAATAATTTAAATATAATAATGTTATTTAAATATGTTCTATAACTTATTAAATAAACTATATATTATTTAATAAGTTGTAATTAATAAAATAATATATTTAAATGAAATTTAGATAAAATAGATAATACTAAAATAATTATAAACTTTTGCATAATTTTGCAAATAAAATTGTTAATAACCCTCTTTAATTTATTTACCTTTTTATGTGATTTTTTGTTATCTGGGCAATATAAATTAAAATATTTATTCTTACTATGTAAATTAAACCCATTAAAATTTAAACTAAAATTCATTTTGTGCACTATTAATACGTTTTTATACTTCTATTGCATATTATTGATATTTTTTTATTTTTTTTGCGTAAATAATGGTAACCAATATAACCGCCCGTTCTATCAAAGTGAATTATATTATATTATTATTATATTTACGTTGTTAGGTATCAGTGATTGGCTTATTTTAATATTCACTGATATTTGAAACAATCGGGTTTTAAATTAGAAAAAAGTAAGGTTGACAGATGTCAGATTTATTTATATATACGAGGGGCGACTATAATGATCTTTAAAATAGGAGAAAAGTGAGGTTATAATAAATTAATTTTGTTATCAATAAAAATTTCTTAATTGGAGTAGAACAAACATAGTATACACTCGAAATATTGCGCATTATTTACTCGGATGAATTACGTTTTTATTACTTGTTTTATGAAATATCTGCCCAATACCAACTTATTTCAATGTATAAAAATCCAATAAAATATGGAAACGGCAAAAATTTATAATTATTATAATAATTGAACTTGGTATTCCTAAAGGGTCTAAGTGTCAAAAATAAAATTGTGAGAAATCAATGAAAATCCATACATCTTTAAAATACAAAAATAATATGGAAAATATTTTTTTTGTCGTTTTGCATGGCACATAGACTATTTTTAAATGATAATATAATATTTGACCAAATTGGGTCCAAACCCTTTGGGAATGCCATGCTTCAACTATAATTATTAATGTAATTATTTACCATTTCTTTTTAAATAAAAAGGCAGATTTCTTTGCTTATGGTTTTAGATAATATTTTCCTAAAAAAGGGTCCTACTAAATTTTACCATAAATTTTGTTTTGCTGAAAAAGTTTGAAAATCTTGAAAATTTCTATAAATTCAACTTTTACCTTGAATACCTTTAAAAGAGCCCTACCAAAATTTGTTTTAGTTTTACTAATCCGTTTACGAGTTATAAAATTTTAAAGTATTTTAAAAAATCTCATATTATTTTAATGGGAAATAAAAATTCCCGATGGGGGACCTGTAAATGTAATATTAAGAGCTTACATTTTAACAGGACCATTTTTGGTATAAGTCTAATAATTATATAATATTGTTTATCAAATATTTAATAATTTGTCCTACGTTTAAAATATTAATATGAAATTAAAATATTTTTTAACATTTTAGTCCGGAAGAACTTTGGTCTGTAAAATGTATTACCTAATTTTATGACATAATTTAAGTTTTTTGTATTTAAGTTATTTTCTTTTTATACATCTATAGGTATTGTAATCTTTTCTTATTAAGCCGGATGAGGATTAGCCCTTTCGGCAAGTATTAACTTATACCTCTAATTATGCCTAAATACGCGACGTGTGCGCCGATGATAATTTTAACGGCGCCGGCGTTTATTATTATAACTTTAAAGAATAAATAGTTTATAATTTTTTACACAGTAACCTACATATAATAAAAGAGCAATAAATAAATATAAAGAAATATATAATATATATTTTATAGTTTTATAATATTTATATATTTATATAATAAGTATATATTTTATAATTTTATAGCTATTTATGTTTATATGTTTTATAGTTTTTATATGTATGTTATAGTTTTATAGGTATGTTAACTTTTATACTATAATTATATTAAACATTTTTTGATAAATCCTAGTATATTATAATACAAATATAAAATTTTTAAATATTTGTTTTTAATTTTAACACATAAAAGTGCAACAAATAATAAAATGTGTTTTTACTCCTAAAATAGTGTATTGAATCATTGATAGTTCTGAAAAATGTAAAGTAAGTTTTAAAAAACTACAACTTGATAATATTATTTATCTACTCCTACATTGACGAGCTGTCACTTTATGGCGTTTTATTGACGGGCTGAAGTAAACAACAGTGGCTTTTCGACATTTTACGTCACGGGCTAAAGTTAGCTTTATTATAAATTGGGAAAAAGTGAGGTTAAATTCGGGTGGCAGTTGGCAGATGTCAAAATTTTAACAAATAAAATTGGCTTTAAATTCTGTTTTGTGTTCGTCGTAGATAAAGTATAGTATGCAACTCGTTTATAAACTTCTCTAGACACTCGTTTTTATTAAACACTCGCTCGCAAGCTTCGCTCGTGCTTAATTAAACTCGTAACTAAAATGGCGTTTATAAAACTTGATACATAATATACTATTATAGCCTAAAAAGTTCTTATTAAAAGTTTTTTCATAGAATAAATGTTTATAAAACTATACAAAAATATATCAAAAAATAACGATTTTATAAAAATACTGTTAAATATGTAAAATACCCAAAATAATTAATTCAATACGAGCAGGTAGTAAATTCTAAATATAGACATATTTTTAAATAAATCCCTAAGAGGCAGATGTTGACCATTTCCGAATGCCTCCGAACAATTACAATGGAGCATTCAAATGGACATTACTTCTTTCCGTAACTGTACATATAATATAAACAACAAAACATATTTATAAACATTGAAAGTTAAAATTAGTATTAAAGTATTCATTTAAAGAATAATAACAATTTTGGATTAAAATACTTTTCACAGATTTTGAAAAAGCTTTGGGATTCTTTATCTTTTTTATTGATTCTGGAAGATGATTAAACAGTTTCGGTCCCCAATAGTGAATACTTTGTTGTGCCAATTTGCTTTTGTGAAGTGGAATTCAGAATTTCTATCAAATTCGTCTGAATAATAAAATATACATACTTTATTGCTGCCAAAATAAATATAGATGGAATTGTAAGTATTTTTTGATTTTTAAAATGTTCTCTACAACTCTCATTTGTTTTTAAATCACAGATTATTCTAATCGCTTTTTTCTGTAAAATAAATATTTTGTAGGAATCGGTAGAAATCCCCCAGAATAAAATTCCATAACTGGCAATGCTGTTGAAACATGGCGTAATAGGCTGTTTTTGTGGATATCATATTGGCACAGAGTTTTAATCTTCTCATGCAGTAGATTGCATTGGTAAGTTTTTTGCTAATGACTTCTACATGTTTGTTCCATTTAAGTTCACTATCTATATGAACACCCAAAAACTTGATTGTAGTTTTACTATCTCCAAAAAAGTTATTATTTGTGTTTTTTTCTCATTTAATTTGAGTTTGTTGGAGTTCATCCATTCTTTGGCTGTTTTTAATATAGTTTTAGATTTTTCACCTATATTAATTTCTTTAGGAACTTTATAAATAATTGATGTATCATCTGCATAAAGACAGACTTCACTTTCTGGAATATTTGCAGGCAAATCATTTGTATATAAGATAAAGAGTACTGGACCAAAAATAGAACCCTGAGGAACCCCATATGACGTGACTACTTCTGTGGAATATTCGTTTTTCCATTTAACAACTTGACGTCTATCCATTAGGTAAGATTTTAATAGCTCATAAACTATTCCCCTAAATCCATAATATTCTAGTTTTCTTAAAAGTAGTTGTCTATCCACCGTGTCAAAGGCTTTACTTAAATCGCAACATGCCATTTCTACTTTTTGTTTTTTGTCATGTGCCGTAATTATATACTTTATTATGGAATTTATTGCTGTTGTAGTAGATCTATTTTTTCGATATCCATGTTGCTGGTTGGTAAAAAGCTTCTTTTTTTCCAAAAACTCTACTATTCTTTGTCTGATTATTGTTTCAAAAACCTTTGATAATGATGGTAGAACTGATATAGGCCTATAGTTTTCTGGCTTATTTGCATCACCGTTTTTATGAATGGGTACAATTTTTGCAATTTTTAGTTCATCGGGAAATGTGCCATTTTGTAGACTTTTATTAAATAATATTGCAAGTGGTTTACTTATGTAAAGAGCTATTTGTTTTAAAACTAAGTACAGTACTGTATTTAGTCCATAAATATCTAAGGTTTCTTTTGATTTAAGGTTCATAATTATACTAAACATTTCTTTTTCAGTAACTTCTTCGAAAAAACATGAAGTGTGGCTAAAATTGTTATGATTTTTTAAAAATAATTTGGCAAACAAATAATTTGGTAAATAATGCATATAATTTTATTAAATTATAAAGCAAAATAAGTTTATTTTGCACATATAATTTTTACACTAAAGGCGACTTAATATAAAGTATAAATATTTTATATATTATATTCTCCACTATGGCATATTCCCTTTAGTTAAATATGCATGTTCATGAACTACATATGTTTCGTAACATATAATATGTTACGAAACATATTATGTGCCTAGTCCCTTTCAATTATTTCGTCTATAGACGCATGCGCTCAAAGAATGTCTTAAATATTAATGTTTATAAACATCATCGGAGTCTAAATAACTATTCCGTTTCCAAAATTCGCTGTTTGGTGAGCATACATGATGTTTGAAATATGTTTACAAACCCTTGCCTGAGAGGTGCTTTTAGCCAATATTTAAGTATACCTATTTAAAGTTTTACGTTTATTTTCTTAAACCAATAAATTTCAATTTAATGTTTAGTTTTATTTCCTTTTTTTCTGTAATAAAGGTTTTTTTTAAATTAAAATAATGTTAAGTTACCTGTTTTCAATTCTCTAGTATAGTATAAACAGGTAACAAAATAAAAAATAAATTAATTTTGTCAGCAACCATCATTTGTCGACTTGAAATGGATCGAACCAAAAATATTTTTTTTCTAAACCTCACATTTTTTCTTTTAGCTAAGTTATTATTTAATACAAGATGTCTTCCACAAACGATACAAAAGTCGATCCAAATAAAAATATCGCTTTGGAATTCGGAAGGTTTTTATCCCACCCTGAACCTGGCGAAGAGGTTTGCATCACTGGTATGTCCGGGTCTTTCCCCGATTGCGAAAACGTCAGCGAATTAAAGGAAAAATTGTTTAATAAAGTCGACCTTATTACCGATTCTGGATTGAGATGGGCTACTAACAACAAAGAAATCCCTAAAAGAACTGGACAAATGAAGGTTATCGACAAGTTTGATCCAGGATTTTTTGGTAAGAATACCTAAAATACATAATATTATTCCCTTATCGAATCAGAATGAGCATTTTTTATTCAACTAGTAACTATCTAACATAAACACAATAATTTTTTAGTTTTTTTGCTCTCAACTCTGCAAAATGCCCTTTTTACACTAAATTTACACAGCTGCAAACCTCCAACTTAAAACAGCCACAACCAAGTTAATATTAGTCGCATTTGGATGCGGTTTTTCTGCAGTCGATCTTTATAAAACAAGACTTTTATTTTGGTTATAGGTATTAGTGCTCAACAGGCAAAATATATGTGTGTCATGGTAAGAATGTGCCTTGAAAAGGTCGTCGAAGCTATTTGCGATGCCGGTATAAATCCCAGAGATTTGAAGGGTACTAGAACCGGAGTCTTCATAGGAACTACGAATTCAGAAACTGAAGATTTGTGGTTGTTCCAACGTGCTGAAAGTTCAACTGCCATTACTGGGTAAGAATCCTTAACATAGTTGACATATTTTACATTATTAATCCTATTTTGCATTCTTTTGCAGAGTACTGCGTTCCATGATGACCACTAGGATCAGTTATTTCTTGAAGCTGCAAGCTACTTCACTTGTTTGTGATACAGCCTGTGGTAGTTCTATGACAGCTATGGACAATGCGTTCAAAGCAATAAGACAAGGCAAATGTGATGCCGCCATAGTTTGTGGCGCTTCCATAGTTTTGTATCCCGATTTAAACTTGAAGCTTGCTAGGTAAGTTAAGGGTATTAATTTTTAGTTTTTAGATTTATTTAATTACCCTCTATTTATAGGTTGGGTATACTAAGTAAAGATGGCAGATGCAAAGTCTTCGACAAAGACGCCGATGGTTATGCGCGTTCTGAAGCTATCGCATGTGTATTTTTGCAAAGATCCAAGGATGCCAAGCGTATTTATGCCACTATTGTACACTGCAAAACTAACAATGATGGGTACAAGGAGCATGGTATTACTTTTCCATCGAAGGAAGGGCAGAAAATACTGTTGAATGAGTTTTACAGTGAATGCGAGGTTGATCCCAATGATTTGAGTTATTTTGAAGCTCACGGTACGGGTACCAAAGTTGGTGATCCAGAGGAATTAAATGCTACTGATGAGGTTTTCGCTAAAAGGCGTACTAAACCTTTGATGATTGGTTCTGTTAAGTCCAACATGGGGCATACGGAACCCACTTCAGGTCTTTGTTCAGTTATTAAAAGTATTATTGGGCTTGAGTCTGGATATATTTCTCCAAATATTAACTTCAAAGTGCATAGAGATGACATGCCAGCCTTCAAAGAAGGCCGTTTTAAGGTTGTAACTGAAAAAACACCATTTGAAGATGATAACGGACTCATTGGTATCAACAGCTTTGGTTTTGGTGGTTCAAACGGTCACGTTCTCATCAAATGGCACTTAAAGGTCAAACAAGACGTCTCCCTAAAACCAGAAGACCTCCCACGTCTTATATGCGTAAGCTCTCGTCTCACAGAAGGTATTGAAACCTTCTTCAATGACGCCAAATCCAATCAAGATACAGAATATATCGCCCTCCTTCATAATCTCTTTAAAAGAGAGATTAAAAATCATACACACAGAGGTTTTTCTATTATTTCCAAAGATGGGGAGTTTATAAGGTCGACAAGGCATGTTGGTAATCCCAGACAGTTATATTTAGTTTTTGGAGGTTATGAGAGTTCGTGGAGGAATGTTGGGCAAGAATTTTTGGGGGTGGAGGTGTATCAGAATGCTATTAACGAGTAAGTATAAGTGGCGGCTCGTGATATATTATTAAGGAGGTTCACAAATTTTAGAAGGCGGTAGGGATTTTTTTCTTGGCATAACTATTATTATAATAATAGTTATTAGGGTGTTTCAAAAAAATCGACTTTTTCTTTTTCTTCAAATGGTCAGCAAATTCTTTCAGAGGATGTCAAAACAAAGACCTCGTTAAAATTTGAGCTTTTAATTTGAAGATTTAGAGGTCGCGGATCGCAATTTTCTATTTCCCATTTAAATAACATAGGAAATTTTTTTTTTTAACTTTGGAATTTTATACGTCTATATCGAATCAACTTATGGCAAAGAACATCTTAGATTTTTATAGTAAATTTAACGCTCTATAAAAAATGTCTCTTATAATTTTTCTATAAATTGATTTCTTCCAGAGTTATTCGAGGCCAAAGTTTGATTTCCATCGAATTTTCTCGTTTTTTCAACTTTTAGCATCATGTAGTAAAAAAATCACATATTTATATCTGAAACATAGGAAGTGTTGTAAAAAAAACAAAAAAACAAAAAAACGTCACTTTTGTCCAAAGCCTACTACAAAGTTTTAATGAAAATATGAGATGTGTATAATATGCAAAGTAATTTATTTATAAATGCATTTTTCTCGAAAATGGTGCATCTGAGCAATTCAAATCAAGAGTACCTATTTTTCGTAAAAAACTATAAATTCTCATAATTTCATAAAAAAAATTAAATTATTAACCCAGAAAAAAGTTGGGGCTATTTTTGTAACTTTGCCCCCTCCAAATGTTACGCCTATGATTAAATTTTAACAGTTTTGATCATAGATCTAGATTCAGCATGTCAAAATTACCAAAGTACCTACCGAAAATTCATTTGTTCATGTTCAACCCTCTAGGAATAGTTTTAAAAAAAATATCCTCTTAGGCTCCTATTCAGGGGACCGTAGCTCCTTTAGGGAGCATTTTTTGATACATGTTTATTAAACAAAAACATTGTTATTTTTATACGAATAATGCACTGTTTAAGTTTGGCCCCCTGATTTCGGGACACCCGTATAATGATAATTGTACCATAAATGTTAAAAAAACGCGAAAATTCGATGGAAATCAAACTTTGGCCTCGAATAACTCTGGAAGGAATCAATTTATAGAAAAATGATAGGAGACCTTTTTTGTAGAGCGTTAAATTTACTATAAAAATCTAAGATGATCCTTGACATAAGCTGATTTGATTCAGACGTATAAAATTTTAAAGTTTCAATTTTAAATCCCATGTTATTTAAATGGGAAATAGAAAATTGCGATCCGCGACCTCTAAATCTTCAAATTAAAAGCTCAAATTTTGACGAGGTCTTTGTGTTGACATCCTCTGAAAGAATTTGCCGACCATTTGAAGAAAAAGAAAAAGTCGATTTTTTTGAAACACCCTAATAGTTATGCCATAATTATCATTTAAACGTCCATTCTGCTGTCCTTATTTTCAGCAAACTTGTTAATAACAGTTTCATTACTAAGTTCTCCACCGTAAAAGTGTTCATAATAATTTTTGAAATATTAATGCAATAGAGAACTAAAAATCGCTAAACGCAGGAACGCATCATGAATTACGAAATTAAAACAAAGCAATCTGTGGCAAACTAAACATTTTATTATTACTGTATGGGGGTGCACGCCCAAGTAACACATGTGACTCTTTGCTTTTACTAAAATAGTATATCAAAGCTTTATCACACTCTTTGAAAAAATGTTTAGGTTTAGGGGAGTTATTACAAAGGGTAATTGTTCTTAGAACCATATTACTTTAATAGAAAACTGTATTAGGCATTATTATTATGGGATGTCATTTATACCCTTATAAAACCATATTTACTTAAGAGACCCTTACGGCCAATTTAGCTTTATGGCAGTATATTGGTTTTAAGGGTTCTTTAAAAGTATGTGTTATGGAAGCAGTTAAAACCAAATTTCTGGAGGAAACTGTCCTAAGACTATTTGCTTGTGCAGTAAGTACTTTTTACAGCTAATACTTTAATCTGCTTTATTATATTCCTGTGTGCCAGCTTCTCAAGAGCAGTTTGTCTCGATGGCAATACATTAAAAGGCTTCTTATCTTTAAAACCAACTCTGGTTTGGTGCAAGACTATCCTAAGTCCATTTTCTAAGAATTATAGAAAAACACTATTGAACATTTATATTTATTGTAACTAAATTGTTTTTTGCGTCATTCTTTTAAAAGTTGGAAGGTTTTACGTCCAAAGATTAATAAATAAATACATAATATGCAAAAAACAATTTAGTTACAATCATTAGAAATGTTTTACAGTGTTTTTCTCCAATTCTTTGAAAATGGACTTAGGATAGTCTTGCACCAAACCAGCGAAATTACGTCATGAACGCGCCGCTATTATAGGTGGTTCGAATTCAGGTTAATCTAATTAGTACATGCAAGATGTCATTATTATTCGACAAGTGTATTAAAGTAAAAAGCAGTGGCAAAGTAAAAAAGGCGTCGCAGAAAACTGCCTTAAGCGTCGTAATCGTAATAATACTTTGATTAAAAGACGCGAAGAAAATAAATTATAAATAAGTTGTTCTGTATTATAACCTATGTTCTTATGAGGTGTTGGCACTACTTCCCTTATAAGAAATGTTGCTTTAAATTAGAATAAACACTCTAGTGATTACCTATTTAACTGCCTATTGGTTTTAATAAAACAAGTTTTATTAATTCCTAATGCAGGAGATATTGTTCTTAAAGGCATATGACCACCATTTTTTCCTTTATGCATATTTGAGTAGGTACCTAAAATTGCTAAAATATTTCTTTTAAATAGCTCATGTCAATTAAAATTTATTAAATTTATTAAACTATAATAGGTAGGTATATATTATATGGTTATATATTTTTTAAAATCATTTAAGCAAAGCACTTTAACAACAAAACCAATTTTTGACAGGTTTTTATACCTAACTTTGATTAAAATGCCTTTTTTAGAAAAGAATATCAATTTTCTATGTAATAACATAAAAACAAATATGATAAATTGTTGCAAAATTAGCTTGTTGCAAAGGCAAATTTGTTTTTAAGAAGTATTTCATTGACTTCCATAAAAAATGTGGTGGTGGCATTAAAATATCACCCCAGGATAAAGAAATATTGCTTTTAAATATTATTATGAACTAAATATAAGCATATTTAATATAAAGTTGTACTTGGGTCTTTATAAAATATTAAAGTATTTACTTGAGAGATAATAGTTTTATTATTATTTTAAACCAAAGCAATATTGTATATACTACGACAAAAATGTTTAAAAAGAATACATACTGCTTAAATTCTAACTAGCTTCATCGACCTCTTTGGAGGACACCATAACTACATTTATGAAAGCTGTGACAACCTCATTAAATCAATTATAAAAAAAAAATAGGCCTGAAGGCAATAAAAGGATTCTTCTTTTTGGTTTTAAGAAAGTCTTAAGCCTGCTGTGACAGCGAATTAGTACAAATAGCTTTAAGGTCCAATTTTAAAAGAGGCCCTATCGGTGCTGTAACAGCAATAATAAAACCTTATGTGTAACAGCAATAATAAAACCTAATGTGTTATTTGGGCGTGCTCAATGATCTCCTATGGAGAAACAGCCACTGATATTATTCATCATAAATTGTCACTTTATTTCCTTATATTTGTATATTATTGTCATGCCTAGATACAAAACGTACTAAAGACAATACTTTTTTTCTACAGAATCCAAAACAATCTTCTCTCATTTAAAATAAACATCCATTATTTGATTCAAAACCCAAGCAATGCGGTGTTTGATAATGTTTTGGGATGTATCTTGGTAAAACTGGCATTAACAAAAGTCCTGAAAGCTCTAAACGTAGAAGCTGGTGGATATATAGGCCATTCTCTAGGTGAAATAGTGGCTGCATATTATGATGATTGTCTCACTTTGGAACAAGCTGTATTGATCGCCTTCACCTTCTCCAAAAACGTGGAAAATATCGATCAAAGTGCTGTTTCTTACATGGTTAACTTGGGTCTGAAACAGTTAAACCAAATTTTACCACAAAGGGTTTATGTTGAAGCCATTAACTCTAAGAATAGTGTTATTATTTCTGGACACCCTGAGTCTGTAAAGAATTTTGTTGGTAAATTGGTTGCTCACAATATTCAAGTAAAAGATTTAGGAGCTAACATTATTGATTTTCATGGTGATAACTTCTTGAGACTGAGTAAGTTGGTTTGAAAAAGTTTGTAATGTAATTACATTTTTTTAAATTTTTGTAGAACCTCATATAATTCAGGATATCTTTAAAATACTTCCACAACCAAAATCATTCTCAAACAATCATCTTTTAAAGAGTAACACTAAGGCATCCGCTGAATTCTTTGTGAATAGTTTAACTAGTACAACATCTTTTAAAGACTTGGCTTGTAATATTGAAGTAAAGAGTGCTATTTTCGAAATTGGCCAAGGATACCTTCAAAGCTCACTGGATGAAGCTACAGAAAACTATACCCTCTCTGTTAATATTGAAAATTTCAACCAGAGCTACTTTGTTGGTTTCCTAAAAGCTCTGGGAAGGTACATACAAACAAATGTTTGAAGATTTGTATGAAACTTATTTTAATATAATGTTTTTTTCTAGTTTGTATGAAGTAGGTTCAAACTTTAGCATATCAAAATTGTATTCCCAAATACAATTTCCAGTAAGCAGAGGTACAAGTTCCATTTCTCCAGCAATTCGTTGGAATCATTCTCAAGAATGGGAAACAGCTAACTTTAAAAATGTCACACAAAGAGAAAATCTCCGTGTCAAGATTTTTGAGGTTATCTTTGGTAAAGATTGTGTATGGAATTTTGCCCATGGACACGTTATCGATGGTATGTATATTAACTTAACAAAGTTAAGGTTGACATTCTTAAGAAAAAATCTAAATTTATTTCTTACTTTGTCATATCTTTCCAGGTAGAAATTTGTTCCCACCCACTGGTTATCTAAACATCGTATGGAAAACATTAAGATCGTGTTTCGGCTACGAATTGGCCCAAAATTGCGTGATTTTCACAAACTGCAAATTCTTGCGAGCCATTAACTGCGTAAAAAAAGGAACAGTCGAATTGACTGTCATGATCCAGAAGGGAACTGGAGATTTCGAAGTAAGTATCTGAAATAAAATATATTTATTTGTGCATGCTTAATTTTAATTCAGAAGTTTTAAGGTTAAATGATATTTATTATTTTTAGATTTCTGAAGGGGGCCAACCTGTGGTAACAGGAAACATTCAGTTCGACAACAATGTGAAAAACGAACAACTTACCTTACAAACGGCTTCAGTGGATGACGAAAAAGTACTCCCACTTAAAACTAAAGACATCTATAAGGAACTTCGTCTTAGAGGTTACAACTACAGCGGTCTTTTTAGAGGTTTAGAAGAGGTGAATGGTGAAGTCACCAAGGGTAAAATCAAGTGGCAAAACAATTGGGTTGCTTTTATGGATAACCTCCTACAGATGAAGATTTTGGAGTTCGATTCTAGACTTTTGTACGTACCCACGCAGATCAGAAGGTTGACCATCAACCCACAACATCATTTGAATTTGATTCAAGCTAATGGAACCATGGAGGAAAGTCATTTGGATGCTTATGTGTGTCCACATTCAGGAGTAATAAGGTAAATAAAAATGTTTAAATAGTTTATGAGATAGTTTAACACTAAATTTCTTCTAATTCCAGATCCGGTGGTATCCAAGTGGAGGGTCTCTCAGCTTCTGCCATCCCTCGACGTAAACCATTAGGTGAACCGGTTCTAGAAAAGTATGAATTTGTATCCAATGCAGCCAACCTAACTATCGAACACTCAATCAGAGTCAACATGCAAATAGTTTTGGAAAACAAATTTGAAATAAAAGTCAAAGTTGCGGAGCTAATAGATGAAAACACTATGAAAGAAAGTTTACCTTTAGGTCCTTTGATTGTTGATGTGTTTAAAGACGAACCTTTTATTCAATCAGAGGTTATAGTACTGTCGAAACCAGCTTTAGAATTGGCAAATGTTACTGTTAAAAACAATCAGTTAGAATCCCAAACCGATTGCCTCGTAGTTGTACTCAGCAATGCTTTATCAAACCCAGATCGTCTGAAAACAGCCTTCAAATCGCTTAAAGGAAACGGTTTCATTATCTCACGCGAAAAAGCTGACTGCACATTCGCAGACTTTAACGAAAACGTGCAAATACTTACCACACATAACACCAAAACCGAAAAGTTATACCTCATAAGAAAACCTGAACAATTCAAGAGAGTTACCCCAGTAAATATCGAGAATGATAAGGAGGACTTTAACTGGGTACAAACTTTACAACAATCGGTCAGTAAAGAAGAAAATGTTTTGGTATATGCACTAAATGAACCACAAAGTGGTCTATTGGGTAAGTTTTGCTTTTTTTTACTAACATTATTTCGAAAATACTAATTGTGCATTTTTTAAGGTTTGGTAAACTGTCTACGTCGAGAACCAGGTGGCAACACCATCAGATGCATTCAAACCTTCGAAGAAACTCCTACTTTCGACCAATACAATCCCTTTTACTATGAGCAACTGAAGAAGAATATGGCTGTAAATGTGTACAAAAATGGTACATGGGGAACATATAGGCATTTAGCTTTAGAAGAAACCCCAGAAGTATTGACTGAACATAGATACGTTAATATTGCAACTAAAGGAGATTTGTCTTCTCTTACATGGTTCGAAGGTCATCTAAGTGCTAAATATGTAATACCGCCAGAGAAAACATTAGTTTATGTAAGTTAAAACAAAACTATAAAGTTTGTTAAATATTGACAAAAAATATTTTAGACATACTATGCTGCCCTTAACTTCAGGGATGTACTGACAGCTACAGGAAAAATTACACCTGATGTTATCACAAAATACAGACCTGAGCAAGACAATGTTCAAGGTTTTGAATTTTCTGGAAGAACAGAATCGTAAGTTTAATTTTATTATATTTTTCCATAAATAATTTTTTTTTTTAAGTTAGAGTTTGCATTCATCCATCGCAATTTTAATACGATTTTATTTTTATAGTGGTAGACGGGTTTTTGGTGTTTTGACCAATGGTGCTTTTTCTACCATCAATATGGCAGATTTGTTATTCGATATACCAGATTATTGGACCATGGAAGAAGCATCTACAGTACCATGCGTATATTTGACAGTCATCTATGGCCTGTTTTATGTAAGTAATATTAAAATTTTGTTAAAAATGTGGAAAGGTTGGACATTTTTTAATTTATTATCATTTTTGTTTTTAGAGGGCTGGTATGAAGAAAGGAGACAAGATTCTCATACACTCCGGTACTGGAGGTGTTGGTCAAGCTGCTATACAGTTGGCATTACATTTTGGCTGTCAAGTTTTTACTACTGTGGGAACGCAAGAAAAACGAGACTTTATCAAGAAAAAATTTCCTCAACTTACCGGTAATAAAAACCTAAAACCTGTCTTGGAATGTCAAAAATAAAATAACTAATATTCTTTTCAGATAACCGTATCGGCAACTCAAGAGACACATCATTCGAAACCCTTATTATGCAGGAAACTAAAGGAGAGGGTGTAGACTTAGTGCTTAACTCCTTAGCTGAAGAAAAACTACAAGCCTCAGTTCGTTGCCTAGGTTTTGGAGGAAAATTTGTCGAAATTGGAAAATTCGATATGGAAAATGACAACAGATTAAAATTATTGAATTTTGCTAAGGAACAAAGCTTTCACGGTGTGATGTTGGACTCTATTTTCACAGATTCTCCTAGCACAAAGAAAAAAGTTTGTGTTTTATTTGATCAATGCATGAAAAATGGAGCCATCAAGCCACTAAATAGAACCATATTTAAAGATGACGAGCTAGAAAAGGCCTTTAGGTATATGACAACAGGTGAGCATATCATTAAACTGCCCGAAGGGTCCTAAACCGCCTTAAAAACTGTTTAAACTGTCAAGAAAGCAAAACTCGGTTTTATCCTTTAGGTAAACATATTGGTAAAGTACTGGTACAACTCAGGAAGGAAGAACCAGAAAAAGTTTTCAAACCTATCGTGTCCTTACACAAAGCAGTTCCAAGGTATTTCTGTGACCCCAACTTCTCCTACATCATCACTGGAGGATTGGGAGGTTTTGGTCTGGAATTAGCCGATTGGTTGGTTCTTAGAGGTGTTAGAAAAATTGTACTAACCTCCAGAACTGGAGTGAGAACTGGGTACCAATCTATGAGAATTAAGTATGTGGATGTGTAAAAAAGGTTATCCAATTTAACATTTTAAACCCTGTTTAACAGGATCTGGAAGAGTTATGGAGCTTTGGTCAATGTAAATACTGATGACATCACAACCAAAGAGGGATGTGAAAAACTTTTAAAATCAGCAAATGAATTAGGACCTGTCAAAGCTATATTCAATTTGGCTGCTGTATTAAAGGATTCTATGTTTGAAAACCAAAGTGTGGAATCGTTCAGGGAATCATACAAACCTAAGGGTTTAGCTACAAAATATTTGGATAAGTTGTCTAGAGAATTATGTCCAAATTTAAAGTAAGTTTACTACCAAATTGTGGTTAGTAACAAAAGTTAAGCTAGACCTTGTCATGTAGTAATGTTTTGCGAAAAAATGTAATCCTAATAAAAAAATTTACTTCTAGGGACTTTGTTATCTTTTCTTCTGGGTCTTGTGGTCGTGGTAATGCTGGCCAAACTAATTATGGCTATTCTAACTCTGTAATGGAACGAATCTGCGAAAAGAGAAAATCCGAAGGTTTACCTGCTCTTGCTATTGAATGGGGAGCTATTGGAGAGGTAAGTTACATTGGTATTTTTTTTTAAATATATTCATTTTTTTTTTAGGTTGGAATAGTGGCTGACATGCAGAAAGAAAATACCGAAATAGAAATTGGTGGTACATTGCAACAAAGGATATCCAGTTGTCTACAAGTTATGGACAAGCTGTTAAGATGCCCCGAGCCTATTGTGACTAGCAAGGTAGTAGCTAAAAAGAAGAGTGGGTCTAGTGGAGCCGACAATATCATAGACGCCGTAGCATATATTCTAGGTACATAATATTATACAAAAAATTGTTTCAGACTTAAAGATTTGCAAGGTTGACATTTTAATTTGCCATTTTTAGGTATTAAAGACATGAAAGCCATCAGCTACCATTTATCTTTGGCCGAGTTGGGCATGGACTCTATGACAGCCGTCGAAATTAAACAAACCCTAGAAAGAGAATTCGACGTGTTCTTAACCGCACAAGACATTCGTAGCATGACATTCTCACGTCTACAAGAAATACAGGACGAAAAATCGACCCAACCTAGTATGGTAGTAGCTGAAAAGAAAAGTGGGTTTTGTGGAGACGACAATATCATAGACGCTATATCACTTAAAAATAAAAACTGAAAAATGTATATTCAATACAAAAATTGTTTAAAATTGATTTATTTTGCAACAATATGTTTTTTAAATCACCAACTTTTTTCCAGTATTTAAAATAAAAAAAATATGACACCAAATTACAGATTTATTTTATACATCATATAAAACCCTTCACCTTTGTCTATATAATTTAAAAAAAAATCTGTTTTCTGTTGATCCCCCTACTTGTATTTTTATTATTTAACATGTCATGCCACTATGGTGTCATGTTTCCTATTGCACTTATAACCAATTTTGATTGTAAGTACGAAAATAAAACCTATTCAAAAACCTAATCAAAATTAGGTGGATTGCAGATTAAAATTTACCTAATTGGCCAGAAGATGAACAATCAGAAAATAAAGAGGTACAAACAGATGTCGAAACTACTGATCGTCATATTTGCCGCACCCAAGATGTTTACTGCAAAAAATGTAAAACGCTAAATCATTGTTAAATCGCCGACGGTGGTCTAGTGGTTAGTGCTGCTGACTACAAGCTGGAGGTCGTGGGTTCGAATCCCACCAGGGGTATGGCTGTTTATTTGTGTTGTCCTATTGTGTAATAGTCCTTCGGAGGGGACTTTAAGCCCGCGGTCCGTTCCTACCCCTAACCCGCACAAATGGGACTTCTTAAGAAGTAAGGGTGGAACTAAAAGAGCACTTCTGTATATAAACTTCTTCTGTATAGACTTAAAGAAGAGATGCACTTTTTACCAGAAATGAAGAAGGGTAAGGCTCTTGCTTTGTATGTTGATATGAATCTGGGCAAGGCACAATACAATGTCTTCGTAATACTTGTATTATCGAGGACGTTCTGTTGTTTCTATCATATTATAAAATTTAACAATTAAAACAAATATTCCTAGTCGTTTCCGAGTTATAAGCCCATGTCCGAAAAAGTATACTTTCGTTCCAGTGTGCCGAGAGAGGCTACCTCATTTGGTCAAAATACTCTCTTCTATACATTCAGTACATGGAAATTTTTCGAGCATTTATATAAAACGGTGTCTGCTTTAGCGCAAAAAATGTCAAACCATAATGTATATGTATGGTATATAATAGGTATATATAATGTAAGTCCATTGAGGACCCACGCAATCATCAATATAAAAGTACGCGTACACCAAATGTTATTTAAGTGTATTTGTTTTTTTTTAGAACGTAGAGAGTTATTTTAACAAATCAGAACCATTCAGCATCATAGCTCACTCCTTTGGAGCTCCGGTGGCCTTAGAAACAGTCAAAATTTTAAAGGAAAAAGGGTACAACGGTACATTATTCTGCATTGATGGTTCCCCTGCCTATTTAAAGACTGTACCCTTCTTAATGCAAGCTAATAACAAGACTCCTTGGCAGAAACAGTTGATGTTGCACTTTTTACTTCTCGTTACTACCAAGGATGTTGTAGAGAAACATAAGGTAAGACATAACAAAATATGGTAATAAAATACAAGCTTAAAACGTCACAGAGTTTTGACAAAATTAATTTTTATGTTTCAGGAAAAGATATTGGCGGATGAAGCATTTGATACATGATTAAAGCTTTAGAAAAAGTGGTGAATATACAAAAAGTCCACTCAATCGCTCATATTAAATCCATGCTTGATGGCTCATGGCACGCTATGAACACATACGAATTAGAACCAAGTCCAAGGTGACAATATTAAAACCAACCATACAGAGTAGTAATGCCGCCGATACAAGAGATTCTCGCCTCTCGTCTCGTCTCGTCTCGTCTCGACGAGACGAGAGGGCGATTTTCTCTCGAAAAAAGGCTCGAGACGAGACGAGAGAATGCCCTCTCTCGCTCGAGAATTTCTCGTTTCTCTCGATCTCTCTCGTTCTCTCGATTATAAAGAACAATTTTTTTTTACATAAAAATTATAATTTTGCACATAAATGACGATATTTATTTGGACCAATGAGAACATTATTCGCATTTCATAATAAACAAAATTTGTTCCTGGTTAAAGTTTTATTATTTTATAACACAACTTAACGTTAACCAAGAAAAAATTACTTACAAAATAATAATAATTTTTAAAATTTACCCTGTATAAGCACATCTATGGCACTCCTTATACTATTAAAAAAAACCCGCATGCTTAATAAGCATTGCTTATTCAATAAAATTATCAACAACATGTGATTTTTGAGGGCCTGATTATAAATTTGATATCCATTTTTTTTAATAAAATGGCTGATCCAATATGACGAAAATTCGTCGTTCGGCTTTAATGCTTTGGGTAAAATTTAGTATTCAGATATTTATGGGGTCCCTGATTCAGAATTTGATATCCATTAAAAAAAACAAAATTGCGGATTCAAAATGACGGACCTGCGCAGTAGGTACAAGATGGTTGGATCTATGTGGAGTAGTTACATCATATATGCGCAGTAGTTTTCAGATGGATGGATCAAATGATTTGATCCATTGAAAACTACTGCGCCGATACAGGCTGTTTCTTTTAACTTGAGACAGCTCAATATCTCGAGAAATACGCATTTCACGGAAAAATGTTTTAAATAAAAAATTAATGTGACCAAAGGGGACATTATTTGGTGCTACCGCTAGCCACCCCCTACCCCTCCTTAAGGGTGAAACGGGGGGTAACTTTGGAGAGTCAAGTAACCCTTTTTTTACAGATTTTGGTAGTACATAAAAAAATTAATAACTTTTTTTAAAACTTTTTTCAATTTATCAACAGATGGCGCTGTAATTCAAAATTTAAGAAAAATGGGTTTCCCTGTAAAATGTATTATTTGAAACGTTTGAAAAACAAAAATTAACATTAAATCAACAATAGTCGGCTCTGAAAACAATTTATAACAAATGTTCGAAATGTCGTCCTTCCATTTCGACAGCAGCGTCCCTGGTCGGTAAACGTTTGGTGCGGTACCTTTGGCGAACGGCATTAAATGGTGAAAATTACCGGAATTTTCTAGAAAACGATAAGCCAGACTTCCTGTGGGGTTACTTGAAAGAAAAAGTTTACGCTGCAATTCCTACAACTCGGGAGGACATGGTGGAGCCAGAATTCATTACCCGCATTCAAAAATGTGTCGAAATGAAAGGATGACATTTTGAACATTTGTTATAAATTGTTTTCAGAGCGGACTGTTGTTGATTTAATGTTAATTTTTGTTTTTCAAACGTTTCAAATAATACATTTTTCAAGGAAACCCAATTTTCTTAAATTTTGAATTACAGCGCCATCTGTTGATAAATTGAAAAAAAAGTTTCAAATAAAAGTTATTCATTTTTTTATGTAATACCAAAATCTGTGAAAAAATCGGGTCATTTCATTTGACTTTCTAAAGTTACCCCGCATTTCACCCTTAAGGAGGGGTAGGGGGTGGCTAGCGGTAGCACCAAATAATGTCCCCTTTGGTCACATTAACCTTTTATTTAGGACATTTTTCTGTGAAATGCGTATTTCACGAGATATTGAGCTGTCTCAAGTTAAAAGAAACACCTATTATAATAGGTGTATAATACTAGATGTAACTACTCCACATAGATCCAACCATTTGATTCAAATGCGCAACATTTTCGGCGTAAAATGTCTTACTTTATTAGTGTGGTCTTGGCACACATTTTTTTATTTCCAGTTTAAATTTCTATATAAAAAAATATAAACGAATTTGTATTTCATTCCAAATAATTTTTGTATTCATACTTAGGTACTTTTACCACGAGAGAAACGAGACGAGACGAGAGAAAGGCACTCTCGAGCGAGAAAATAGTATTCTCGACGAGACGAGAGACCCATTTTCTCTCGCTGCACGAGACGAGACGAGAGAAGGACTTTTCTCGTCTCGTCTCGTCTCGCGGCATCACTGATACAGAGTGTTATCGGGCTTAAGGAAGACTACGGTTTTCCGAGTTTTTGGGCAAAAAAATCAAAGTTAATGTTTTCAAATCCGACCATTTGAGTATTTTTTCGAATAGCGATGTTGCCAAATGTATTAACAATCACGTAACCCCAGCGAAATTACTAGCCTTAGATCCGAGGCAACCATTTAATTTTTAGTTTTTGGTTTATTTTATAATTTGTTGATCTTCTTTTTAAAATAAAAAGTATTTTTCATTCCGTTTAAATTTTGTTTTGGATACCCTGTATAAAACATTAACAAGTTTTACAAAAAATGTATTTATAGCCTATGTATTAATAATATTTTATTTATTAATCTTAATAAAGTTTTTAATAAATCTAGTAAATATCTCATATGGTTTAAGGTAATTATGTATCAAAAATGTATTTAATGCATTTTTTCTTAACCTATTAACAGGGGCGTGCTGGGATCAAAACCTTTACCAGGATTTGTTCAATATGTTGTAACCTCAACTCGAGGGCTATGGCGAACGGCAGCTCTTCAGCGGAGAGATAGGTCGATGGGCAAATGTTGTTTTTCAATACTTTCGTGTATACAAATATATTTACTAAATTTAAATAAAGGCAAATTAAAATTGGGCGCCAGTATCTTATTATGGCCAGTTGTTAAAATCTAAGTAAGTCAGACACAATCTTACTAAAGACTAAGGGTGGTTATTAAAAGTCAAGTAACTTGTCAACTTGACATTGGCGGCTGGTGGATTTTGGGCACACCCATATCTCAGTTATTAGACATGGGACCCACATCAAATTTATATGAGTTTATAATGACATTATATAGACAAGTTTTGCGCAAGCAGAATTTAAATTAAAGTTTGCGAAAAAAAGTTAGTTTTTAAGTGCAACCCCCAGCCTCCTGCCCCTCCAAATTAAGATAATTCAAATTAAAGTGGTACAATATTTAATTCACTGAAGTTTATCGACAAATTTCAAATTTTATTAAAAAAATTCAAAAATTACAGGTTTTATACCATTTATAATTTTTATTAGGTATTTCTTTTACTAAATTTAAAAAAATTTAAAATGGTATAAAATCTGTAATACTTGAATTTTTTTAATAAAATTTGGTATTTGTCGATAAACTTCAGTGAATTAAATATTGTACCACTTTAATTTAAATTCTCTTAATTTGAAGGGGCAGGAGGCTGGGGGTTGCACTTAAAGACTTTCTATGACCAAATTAACACACTCTTCCAAATAATCCACTTATTTATTTTGGTCAAAATAGATTTTTCTAACCTTAAAATACAAAATTAGATGAAATTTTTTGTTCTAATACTTTTTTTTTTAATCAATTGTAATTGATAAATAAATTTGTATAGGTACCTATTCGTTTAGATTTAGTAAAAACCAATTTCCAAACAATAAATATTGTTTTTTTTTTCTTGAGAACCAACCGATAAATTACAAAACTAACTATACAGTTCTATTGCAAATTAAACGAGCTTTAAAATGATGTGCCACATGATACTTTTTGCAATTTAGGATTTTTGAGTTAGGGGTTGCAGAACTCAAGGAGGTTAAAGTAACAGTAGCGCCAAAAATGTGCCCCTCGATATAAAACTTTATGTGTGTCCGCCATTTTTCCAAATTCTTCCAGTTTTCGAAAAAGTTTTAAAAGCATATTGCATGGTTTTTCTAAAATATCTCAAAAATAAACAGACCGATTTTAAAAAATAAAACATTGATGTATAGGGATTTGAAAGACCTTTAAAATGATGTATTGGTCGATACCCCTTCCCTATTCAAATTCTTAAGGGGGTAGCTCCTGGGCGCAAGGGGTAGGGGTGAGAAACCAAAATTTGACATGAAAAGTTGTCCCCCTCGATATAAAACTTTATGTGTCTCGGCGTTTTTTCAAAAAAATTTCAGGTTCCGAGAAATTTAGGATGGTTCGTTTTAAATAGAACACACTGTATAATATAAGTCCACTCCTATTGCATAATATTTTTTTTTTCGTATATAACATAAAAATTCCCTGCCTAACAACAGGAGCAGCAGTGATTGGGAGAAGGCGACTTTAATAATATTTAAAATTGGTAAAGAGTGAGGTTAACCATCTACAGATGTCAGATTTGTTTTTTTTAAATCATTTTATTATCTACTTATTGAAGTAGATAAAGTATATTATTACACTCGAGATTATGAGCATTTTTCACTCGGTTGATTTGAGTCTCTAACCTGGCGACTCGAGACTCAAAGAATTGTTCATATCTCGTGTATTGGTGTTAATAATTCAATTTCAATTGAAATCCAAGCGATTTTTTTAATTTTATCTATTAGCAAAAAAATTCCAGCTGTTGCAAAATCCTTGTAAGACAGTGTAATTGTTGCAGAAGAAACAAACTGTTTATTTCATGTCTAAAAATTGTAAATAGAATTGTATTATGAAAATTACAAACATAATATGCATTAATGTATATTATTTATACTAATTAGTTTAAAAATAATAGATGTCTCTGAAGTTTAAAGTATTTAAAGTACTTATTTATTTTAGTTTTGTTTTAACAGTTTTTATTTGTGTTTGAGTGGACGCCAGTGGCGGCTCGTGCCTTCCGCGCTGGGGTAGGCGACGGCCAACAAAACAAACTCTGTTTAAAAAAACTACCACATAACCATCGATGATTCTCATACCATTGCTTTTTAAACGATCGAGAAAAAGTTGAACCATGTTTTTTATTAGGTTTTAAAAGATTTAGATGTGGAATAGGGCGATCATTAATCATATCATCTTTTTGATCGTTTTCATTAAGGCGAGAAAATGGATTTTCAAGTAATGAGCAAATAATGTCATGAAATGGGCCCTCCATTATTGCAAAATAATACCCTTGTTTATTAAACAAGGCTAATAATCAACGCTAATACTACCTACCTATTAGGTAGTAGGTACCTAATTCTAATACTAACATAATAAATAATGATACAGTAATACTTAGCGGGTAATTAATTTCCTGACACAGTCACAAAAATAAAGTGAATTTGGCTTAAAACAATAGAGTAATTGCATCAAAAATGAAAATCCCTAAAAACCTTTTTATTGTAATCTAGAGGTAAAAACACATTGCGAAAATATTTTTTTATATTCCAAAAGTTCAACCCGGCCCCAAAATATCAAATTGAAAAAAAGGTACTTTTCAAACGTTCCGAACTCCCGCCATATTGCATGACGTCATAAGCTTTACCAGCTGTCAGAAATCAAGATGTCAACAAATAATAAACACCGATAAAGTTTATATGGAAAACGCGAAACCAAAAATTGGTTGTAAATATTGTTTTGTGCCTTGTACAAATACAACCTGGAAAACTCCTGGGAAAAGGTTTATCACCGTGTTAACAGGGAAAATAAGGATAAAGTGGATTAAAATAGCTCGGCGCGATATCAAAACATCGTCACAATTTTATTGCTCATTTTAAGGATCATTTTAATGTAAGTAAAATAAAATGTCCTTTACTAGGTATATGGTTTGAATAGGTATGTTAAATATTAATAAATTCAAGAAAATACGACTGAGCCGTAACTACTCTCAGTGTAGGGTCATAAACTTTGCTTTTGATAATTGAAGGGACAACTTTCCCAGGAGTTTTCCAGGTTGTATTTGTACAACAAGGCACAAAACAATATTTACAACCAATTTTTGGTTTCGCGTTTTCCATGTTAAACATAAACTTTATCGGTGTTTATTATTTGTTGACATCTTGATTTCTGACAGCTGGTGAAGCTTATGACGTCATGCAATATGGCGGGAGTTCGGAACGTTTGAAAAGTACCTTTTTTTCAATTTGATATTTTGGGGCCGGGTTGAACTTTTGGAATATAAAAAAATATTTTTGCAATGTCTTTTTACCTCTAGATTACATTAAAAAGGTTTTTAGGGATTTTCATTTTTGATGCAATTACTCTATTGTTTAACTCAAAAACATCTAATTGACAGAACTAAAATGTAAAAGAAATCTGCTTAAAAGCCCTTTATCCTTCGAATTTATCTCAACAGATGTCACTATTTTAAATTAATTATTTATTATATTAATATATTCTTGCAAATGATGTTATTTACAGGACTTTTAATATTAAATTCATATTATATTCTGAACCTCTTGAATTGAGATCGATCATTTTATCGATTACTGGCTTAAAAAAATAACTTACTGGCAAAACAAGTCGGAAGCCGAATCGGCTTTCGGATTAGCCGAAGGCGAACAATCGTGTCGCCTATCCATCGCAATTTTACCACACGTCAACGGCGTTTCTATTGGTCAGCGGTATAGCGTTCTTCACTTGGTTGACGTGAAAGAATCAAATAAATAGGCGCTTGGGATAGTCGCCTTTGCCTGTTTTAGATGCTGATTTAGAGCATAGATAAAGGTGTGAACTAGCTACTTTCGTCATGACGCATCACCCAACAATTCAATAAAAGGTTTTATTTGCGATAAATAAGATTTATGAATGCAAAAAAAATTAAATTTGGTAATTTTATTAATGTTAAATTACTTATTATTTTACATCCATATTTCCAGGGTAGGCGGCGCCTACCTTGCCTACCCCGACGAGCCGCCACTGGTGGACGCAGGTAAGGATAGGTCCTAGCAACGTACTAACCAACCCAAATTGAATGGAGGGTATTACTAAATCCCTGGTTGAGGGGGATTTCGGATTATACTCAGTCGAATACCTCCAAAAAAACAACATGTTTTCCTCCCTGTCCTGCACTCTACTAGCCTAAATCGGGCGTAAGGTCCGGTCCATCCACTACCTCCTAAGAGAGATTTACCAGCCGCGGCCGGCGTGAACATTCGTATCCCTTAAACACAGGTAATGCTGTGCAGTTGTGGGTTACGTATGAGAGCTAAAAGATGGTAAAAATAACTGTGGGAGATTAGTGCGATGCCGAGGGGGCCAGCCATACGTTCCTTATACTCATAGTCTTACTCATACTCATTATTAAAAGTTTATTAAACTTGAATAGTTTTAATAATACTTTGGATATTTAAGATAGTTAATTTAATCTCCTATTAGCGTGATATGGCGTTAGCGCAGTGGCGGACCAAAAATCGGGCCCCTTAGTCCCATTAAACTCAGTTTCTCTCTTAAATCTCAAAATCATGTGACCTACTCATAGCAGTTCTAGATTAAAAATTTTACAGATTTTGTTTTTCTGAAGGTTTTTGACGTGCTGAATCCAACCTGAGAATTGTTCCATCACAAAAAATTCCAATACAAAAGTAAAAAACTTAGATGTTTTTAATAATTTTTAAGCATATATTACTTTACCTATATGGTTCTGGAGGCCCCTTACAACCGAGGGCCCGGTGCACTGCACTGCACTGCCTAGCACCAGTTACAGGTTTGGATTAGGTATCATTAAACTTTAGCTATAACTAGATTCGAGTAGATATGGCATTGGCATGTCCAAATAATATACCCTAATAATATATAACTACGATTATTTTATATGCGTTCGAAGGCCCACAATTGCAAGTGTCTTTTCCTGAACAAACAATTTCAACGTTATTTGGGACACCAGGGTCGGCGCAGACCGACCCCTCCGCCCCCTTATTAGTCCGCCACTGCGTTTAGGAAAACTATGTATAATTTAAAATGTTAAGCAATTGTTTAAACAACCATTGTAAACAAATATGCGCTACATTTCCTGTTATTAATTAAATTTTAACGAATAATTAAATTGTTTTAAATTTACAACAATAACATGATTTTATTTATAAAAGAGCCAAGTAGAAAAAAATTCAGTGCGATTTAATTTGTTTACGAGAAAAAGTTGTTATTATACAATAACTAATTTAGTTTATCATAAACCCAATTTTTTAACTCTGGTGTGGTTTCATCATAATTTATTTTATAGTTTTGGTTATTATGGTTAATTTAGTTATTTTATATTAAAGGTTTTTGGTTTTAATTTATATTGTTATATAATTAAAGTATAGTAATAATAAGTAATAATGAATAATAAAAACGACGAAAGTGATTTTGCTCACCCCACCCCTGGAAAAGAAGAGGTTATATTAGGTAGGTAATTTATTAAACCAAGTGATTTTTACATTCTCTTGAAACTAAATGTAGGTACACCGCTAAAAGAGTTTTGCAGAGAACGAAACAAATTGTAATTATAAGTCTGATGGTGTAACCTTTAGTCGCAGGGAAAACATACCTTAAGGTTTGGACTATAAGGTGGATCCCAAGGGCTTAACCAGGATTTTTGTTCATGGGAGGCAGGCAAGGGAAATTTGGGTCCGCAGATCCAATTTTTTTTTCAATTGGCTCTTTTTTTGTTATATTGTAAAAAAACATCAAAATTCCTATATATTTTGTTAATTTTGTTAATCAAATACTTTAACCTAAAAAAAATAATTATATACATTCATAAAGTTTTTTTTAAAGTCATGTTTTTAACAAAATAAAATTGTTTTTAGCCAAAATTAAACAATTTTTGTCCGATTTGAATGAAATTTAAGAAGTTTTGTAACTTTATCTATGTATTTTATTTTAAAGCAATCAAATAAAAATTGACAAAATGGCACTCAAAACAACCGCGAGTGTACAAATTTATATTTACGGTGATTTTTGCTCCTGGTTGGACTTTTTTATTTATAAAAATAGACTGCTAAAATTTTGTACATATTGTAAAAGGCCCCGCCCGCGACTGCAAAGTTGACGTTTATAAGTGGACCACCTGCGGATGTTATGTAAAAAAAAATTTCAATTCAATTGAACAATTCAATAAGTAGTGTAGCAATACATTACTCATTAAAAGTTTACCCATTAAATTTTTTTCCGTCAGCATAAAAAAAATCAAATTTTGGAAAAAATATGTAAAAAATTCAAATTTTGACAACACAAAAAAAATGGACGCAATTCTGCATAGCACATTCAAAAGGATACATCAAGATGATAAAAACCCCAGCTTTGTTTTGCGATATTAGCTCGCAGTTTTATTTTATGGCTCTTTGAAGTTTTAGAAAATCTGTGAATTAACCTGCTTAGTTTTGGCCAATAACTATTGAAGATAGCGACATACTTTTTTTATAACAATTTTAGCTAAGAGTGTCAGCAGCAAATTTTATAAACACATTATGCCCCAAAAATCACATCTTAATTAATTTTTTGAGCAAAATATTGTAAAAAGTTAATTTTTTTGCTCTTTCAAACACAAGTTGCAATTTATACTTTTTGTTAAATTTATGTGGCAAAATAATAGCTTATGTAAAAATAATAGTTATTTATATCATAAGGCTAAGAAGTTGGTCTTTTTGCGCTGAACTCAAATTGAGCTAGCACAAAAAGACACTTCTCAGTCGAATGGCATACAACATTTTATCTTTAAGGCAAAGTCTTATTTGTTAAACGATACATAAAACGTACTATTATAATAACAATTATTAAAAGTATAAAGTGAGGTTAGATCACTTTAGAGCTGTTAGCACTATTTGAATGACTAGACTAAATTATTTTTACAGCCTAGAAGATTATCGAATACTTTGGTAGTGAGCGTTAACAATAATAAAGGTTTTAATAATAATAATAGAACTCTTAAAAATGAACAATTTTTGTGAACACATAACCCGAAAAAAACCTAATCTGTGCTTTGAACCAAAATTTAGAGATATAGTCAATTTTTGACCATCACTTCCCAGTAGCCAATTTTTTTAATAGTCTCTTTAAAGAAATATTGTGGCATCATTAAACAATAAAAAATAACGTTTAAAGAGAAAAAATCCCATATACATTAATATTTATCGATTTATGATCAAAAGCTTATATTTTGTATTATAAATTGTAGTGTGTCATTGTTGTTTCTATTTTAAAGTTTTTGTGATTATAGTTACGATTGTACGCTTTAAAATTTGTTGATACGTTGTTGTTACTTTTTTATTTTACGTTTGTTGTTTTTTTCGTTTTTACCTTTGTTGTTGTTGTTGTTAAATTTGTCTTGTTGTTAAAACGCGAAAATGGAAAAGTGCAAGGGAAACATAAACAATTTTTGTTATGTTTGTGATCATTTCACCCCTATGGTTAAAGAAAATAAACAATAACCCTTAAGTTTGTTATGTGTTATGAAAAGTACTATTCTCAAAATGTTAAAAAGGATGTTCCGTGGGCTCCAAAAGCGTGTGCAGAAACTGTTACAATGGTTTTTTGGCCTGGAAAGCAAAGAAAGTTCATTCTCTTCCATATGGTATACTAATGTTATGATTTGATCCTGGCCCTCATGATTTTCAAAATTGTTATGCGTGTGTAAATAGTGTAATTGGATTGAACAAAAAAAAATCAAAAAATAAAGTTTATGTTTCCGTTCGAAGTGCACAGTTGCCGTTGCCCCATTCCGATGTTGTCCCAGTACCATCAACATTTCCAAGCCCAGTTATGTTTTCATGTGCAGCAACTACATATACGCAATATGAATCTGAATATAATCCTGGGTCTTTTAAAAGTGATCCTATTCTTGTTACGCAAGCTAAATTGGATCATATTGTATCTATGTTGGAGCTATCACAACGGAAATCGGAAATGTTGGCGTCATTCCTAAATGCAAATAATTTGCTAGCAAGTAATACTAAAGTGACTGCCTACCGAAACCGAAATAAAGAAATGTAACAATTTTTCACTGTAATTGAAGAAAAAACGTTCGCGTATTGTGAAGACGTCGGGAAGCTAATGAAGGCTATGGATATTATTTACGAAAAAGATGATTGGCTCCTGTTTATAGGTAGTTCTAAAAATAGTTTGAAAGCCGTACTGTTGCATAAATTAAACGAAAAACCTTCAATCCCAATCGCCTACAGTACAGACACAAAAGAAACGTATGATAAAATAAAGTAAATTTTGGAACTGATCGAGTATAAGCAACATCAGTGGAGAATTTGTTGCGATTTAAAAGTTGTCGCTATACTCTCTGGATTGCAAGCTGGCTACACGAAATTCATGTGCTTCTTGTGTAATTGCAAAGAACGATTGGAAAGATAGGAAGGGCAGCGAATTTAAAAATTGTAATGTTGTACGCGAAGCGCTTGTAGCACCTGAAAAAATATTAATGCAATTTCTTCATATTAAACTTGGAATCGTGAAAAACTTCTTAACAGCTGTAGCAAAAAGAGAGGACGTATTAATATGCTTAATCAAAATATTTACTGGAATTAGTGTCAACAAATTAAAGCATGGAGTTCTCAATGGTCCAGACATAAGGAGGTTAATGAAAAATGAACGATTTAAAGTGGTTTTAGTGGGCGATGAATTGGTTGCATGGTATTCCATAAAGCAAGTTATAATGGAGAAAGCACCAGATGCTATTCTCGCTGAGATTTGTTGGTGGAGCAAGCGCAGGTTTGAAGACCGTGACAGTAAAAAAAATGATGAAGAGGAAACGGAAAGATTTATGGAAGATTTTGTTGCTTCGGACGATGAAAATTCTGATGTTAAAGTTAAGCCTGCAGCCAAGAAAGCACGACATTAATATATATTTTTCTTTTACTTAACTTTTTTCATTTTCTTGATTTTGGCTTCATCAGGTGAGATTTTTTCGGGTTAATAAGTTTACAATAATTATTTATTTTTACATAAACTATAATTTTGCCACATAAATTTACAAAAAAGTAGAATACATTGCGATTTGTGTTCGAAAAAGTAATAAAAATTGACTTTTTACGATATTTTCCTCAAAAACTCTATTTAGATGTAATTGTTGAGGTATAATTTGTTAATAAAATTTGTTGCTGGCACTGTTAGCTAAAATTTTTCTGAAAAAAGTATGTCGCTATCTTCAATAGTTGCCGAGTAATTAGCCAAAAACTGAGCAGGTCAATTCACAAATTTTGTAAAATTTTATAGAGCCATAAAATAAAAATGCGAGCTAATATCGCAAAACAGAGCTAGGGTTTTTCTTATCTTAATGTATACTTTCGAATGTGTTATGCAAAATTGCGTCCATTTTTCAAAGCCCCCAAATTGTTGCACTGTGTTATTAAAAATTCAAAAAAAAATCAAATTTTCCAAAATAATTAAAATTTTCAAAAAATATTCAAATTTTTAAAATGATTAAAATTTTCAAGAAAATCGAATAAAAAAAATTTTAATTTTCAAAAGAATAAAAAAAAGTAAAATTGAAAAAAAAATCAAATTTTTATAAAAATTCAAATTATGACAAAAATTCAAAAAAGTAATGTAAAATTTAATTTAAAAATCTCTAAATACCTATGCATTTTATAATTTTTAAACGATTAACAAATATTTTTTATCTTTATTCAATAGATAAATAAATAATTCACTCTGCGGAGTTAATTCTATTAATAATATCGAATAAATCCTTCTCGGAGTATATTTTAATCCTGGTTAGAGTGAATCAATTTAAAATAATCCACTCCGGATTTACTCCACAAATTTTTTTACAGTGTACTGCGACTTTTTGATTGTTATTTAAATAATAACACTGTAGAGAGGTGAAAATATCACAGCTAAACACTCGGACACGTAAACTTAATTTTTGGTCGTAGATTACAAATCCGTGCTTGGTTTAGCTGTATCCGCCCTTTTGGCACAAAACCCTATCCAACTGCTATAGTGTGCCCTTTTGGCATTTAAAACGCGATATCTTTAGAAGAAATATTTCTCTAAGTTCCATAACTACAACCAATTTTCGTTAAAAATATTTCGTATATTATTATGATATCCAATGCAAATCGTGCGAAAAATAAAAAACAAATGTTATCTACAACAAAAAATAATTTCCGTACCTAAAGCCTAATAATACCTAATAAGCAATGAAATAATCATTTTTTTTCCAATTAAAACAAAAAATGAAATAAATCCACATTAATCATTAAAATAAAAAATGTAATGTAAATTCTTACATTACTCATTAAAAATTGAAAATGAGAAATGTACAAGTAATTAATTTCATTACTTATTATGATAAAAATGAGCAATGAGATATTATTGCATTAAAAAAAATGCGTTTTTTGCAACTCTGGGTATGTCTAGCAGACAAGAGAACCGAATGGGGAGTGTAGACTATTTTCTTTAGGTTTGCAGTTGACTTAAAAGTGAGAAGTGTTGTATTAATATAAAATATAAATTATTGAGTAAGCTAACAATATATAGAGTAAATTGAAATTATTAATTAAATCGATTTTTTTATTTGGAGTGTTTATTTTGATCAGTTTTTATTCCCCGAGCGTTATAAAATTAATGTTAAGCTGGATGGCTCAGATGGTAGGGCGGTCGCTTGGCTTCGATACTAGAAGTTGTCGAACTTTTTATTTTTATTTTATAAATTTGTTGTTCCTTTGTTAAAAAGTGTTGGGTTGAGTTGGGTTGAGTTTGTTGGTTTGGTTGGTTTGTTTTAGTTTTATCGTAAAATAACAAATCTTAAAATTATGACGTCACTCGGGACTGAACTTAAGTCCCGGGACGGGAGTCACAGCGTAAAAACCAAAAAAAATATTGTAACCCAATTTTTTTAATCGAAAACAAAATATTATTTTAAATTTAATTAAATGACAGCATAAAATTAGCTGCAAAAATATATTTTTTATTTACCGGGTATAGGTAATACATACTAGGTATTTATGTATATATAACATTTATGTGCGGTTATTTAAAATACAAAAAACGAGATTTATGCTTAGGTTCCTATAAACGTATATAAACAAAATCGGAAAACTTTAATTTTTTTAAGTCCGCTTGAAGTTCGCACAAAGGGTAAACCACTGATTTTTGAAAATTTAAAATTTACTTCGAATTAACGTCTAAGGAAAAAATCTCAAGAGTATATAGCCAATCGTAACGATTTGCTAATAGAAAATTTTTAATAATAAGGATGGGATCCTTAAAAAAGTTGCTATATGTCCAAAAATGCCTTCTGGGGCGCTATAGGCATTTTAAACTGTTTCGCAAAATTAGGTTTTTATTAATTATTTTAGAAACGGAATAACTTATTAAACAAAGTAAATGAACTACAACAATAACGCAATTTATTTCCAATTTTCAACAATTCTTATTTTACTAAATGCACATCTACACTTTACATTTACATTTTACTAAATGCACTTCTACACATCTCCTAAAGCGTTTTTCATAGATCTTGTTTTTTCGAAAAATTCAAATTTATTTCTTCTGAAATCACAAGCATTTACAACTCGTGGCAGTGGCGGCTCGTGGCAGTAAAATTTGTGAGTTCTGCATTTAATTAAATGGTACCTACAGTTTTCTTCAAAATAAATAAATAATTAAAAAACATGGTTTTTGGTTCTAAAATGTGAGTGCATGTGTGATAAAGTTCGTTTATTTTGAAAAGGTTAGCAGGGGCTCACCAGGCTAAGAAAATCAGTGTGCTACCTTAACATATGAACTTACCAATATTTTGCCTTGTATTTTCCTGACAGCTTAGAACCCGTACTAGTACACTATTGGGTGGAACTTGTATGAGTTTGTTTACTTAGATTTATTTGTATTGAACTTTTTTCATTTTAATTTTAACATAAAATAGTCACTTTTTGAAGATTAAGTTAATTCTTCGATTTTTTTTCGCTGCAAATATGTCTATAACTTTGTCGTTAAAGTTTATAGTTTCGGTGATAATTTTTTTTTTCCATCGAAATCATTGATAGAGCCACCAGACGTTCTTCCACCATAGAATTGCGTAAAAAAGTCTTGATGCGATTTAAAGTAGAGAAGGAACGTTCGGCTTCTGCTGTTGACATGGGAATGGTTATCAGTATTTCCAAGAGCTTTTAAGTTTCTTGAAGTGAATTTGTTAAATTATTTTCAATGAGTAATTTTAAAAAAGGTATTGCCCCCTTCAGGTTCCTGCAGTCTGATCTGGAGTATACCACTGACAGTTCTGTTTTTAAACGTTCCTGATCAAGGTTAGGGTACGACTCGCAAGTTGCTTTTAATTTTTCATCAGGAAAACAATTAACGTAGTTAGCAAACTGGTCGGAATAAAACAATGAGGCTGCCAACAAATGATTTTTGTAATCAAATCTATCCTTAGCGCAGTTAATAATTATATCACAAACTTCTAACGCAGCAGTACGGTGATCAAACTGACTGTCATTGGTTCTTTTTCTTTTAGAAGGCATTGCTTCACAATCAACCGAAAATATTAAGTTATTGGCTTCGTTAATAATTTCTTCTATTGAATTTCTTACTGTCATAATGCTCTGCTCAAAAACTTGTATTTTTTGGTTAATTTCTACAGGATCAATTTTTCTTTTTTGTAACTCATTAAACAAAATATCGGCATGTGGCATGATACGGTGAAAAAATGTTAGCCAAAAAATAAACTTTGGATCTTGCAGCATCCTTCTTATTAAAGAAGCTGCACTAAATGAATTTTCTATGTCTTCCATGCATTCAAGTATAGACTCTCGGTGTTCAAAAATAACGTTAACCGTTCTAATATTAAAATTCCAACGTGTTGGTGCACCATGTGGAATTCTTTTTCCAACAATTCTACTTAGAACAGCTACGCGTTGCGGAGAATTTTTAAAAAATGAAGGTATTTCTTGAAGATTTACAAAAAAGAGTCGAACTTGGGAACTTTCAGATGCTGCCTTAGACATAATTAAATTTAGCTGATGCGCATAGCAGTGAACAAAATGAGCGAACTTGTATTTTTCTTTGACTTGTGCCTGAACACCAGTATTTCTGCCGCTCATTACAGCAGCTCCGTCGTAACTTTGGGCGATTAACTTATCTTTAGAATTTTCTAAAATAGGGTCTAAGACACTAAGAATATCAGCAGTCAAACTCTGTGCATTCAAATTTTTTGTCTCCAAATAAGTCCAAAACCGCTCTACGGGTTCTCCATTTTGAATGTATCTAAAAATTACAACCATTTGAGATTTGGCTGAAACGTCCGTTGTTTCGTCTGCCATAATAGAAATATATGAAACAGTTCGAATCTCCTCTAAAATTTTTTCCTGACAAACCTGCAACATGCAATCCAAAATGTCATTTTGAATTTCTTTGGATATACCTTTAAACACGGTGGAATCTAAGACCACGAAAAATTCCTGGGTTTTCCTAAGCGCAAGTTCGAACAATCCACAAAATTTTATGCAATCAATGATTTTGGATAACACATACCTGTTTTTTAAAACGTTTTCGTTAAACAATCGAATATTCGTCCAATATGCACTGTCCAGCTTTTCACAAATATTAACATTACCCATCAAACCCAGGTTCATAACATTGTTTAAGTGGTTTTTCGATGTTTCATGACGTTTAATTTTTTCGCTTAGGTGCACTAAGTCGGTTACACCAACTATGGTCCAAGTTTTTTCTCCACCAAACAAAAGGCACGGAAAACAAAAAAGGGAATTATTTTTATTACATCCGCATATCCAGTCGTTTCTGGCATAAATGTCTCTTGTAAAAATCCTTTTATACGATTTTCCCCGGCTTGAACCACACTTTTCTATTAAAATATCGGGCAACGGCCGTCCATCTTCTTTTAGTTTTAATTTTTCTTCATATGTATAGAGGGAGAATTTTTTAACATTAATTAAATCATACACCACATTCATTCTTACAAAAGAATACAACAACAAATACAAAACACAAAAATACACAGAATTAACAGTCTTCTAGTTAAAATAACAAACGTCTACGCGAAGCGAAAAACAAACGACCGGGAAGTAGGAACTGTATGTTGGTGCAGCTCCGGTTTGGCTTAAATTTCGTTATCTCAACCCAGGACCAAGAGCGGCGCGGAGCAAAATTATGGTATTGAAATGGGAACCAGAACTCGAAAGTGGCCCAGCTTTGTTGTGTTGTAAGCGTTAAGCGTTAGAGATCTTTACCGGTCGTTTGGATGACTGTAGTGGCCAAGTACGGCGAATGTTTATAATAAAAACTGTTTATGCAGCCACAGGGGCGGCTAGTGTATAAGGGCTGCAGAGCTGCAGAACTCCCAAAATTTTCTTATTACTTGACTATTTTTTTAATTATTTAATATTTAAGTGCGACAGTGTACCTATAAATATTTCAAACGCAAGGCTGCATAAAAAGTTTTTATTATAAACATTTGCCGTGTCGCCGTACTTGGCCACTACAGTCATCCAAACGACCGGTAAAGGTCTCTAACGCTTAACGCTTACAATACAACAAAGCTGGGCCACTTTCGAGTTCTGGTTCCCATTTCAATACCGTAATTTTGCCCCGCGCCGCTCTTGGCCCTGGGTTAAGATAGTGAAATTTAAGCCAAATCGGAGCTGCACCAACATACAGTTCCTACTTCCCGGTCGTTTGTTTTTCGCTTCGCGTTCACGTTTGTTATTTTAACTAGAAGACTGTTAATTCTGTGTATTTTTGTGTTTTGTGTTTGTTGTTGTATTCTTTTGTAAGAATGAATGTGGTGTATGATTTAATTATGATTTAATTAATTATCTGTAGGTACCATTTAATTAAATGCCAACTGCGCCACATTTTTTTAAACTCCACTGGCAGAACTCACAAATTTTACTGCCACGAGCCGCCACTGTGCAGCCATGCGTTTGAAATATGTATACACTGTCACACTTAAATATTAAATAATTAAAAAATTAGTCAAGTAATAAGACAATTTTGGGAGTTCTGCAGCTTTGCAGCCCTTATGCACTAGCCGCCCCTTACTCGTGGCATTAATTCCTCAACGTTATGAATTGGTACTGCATACGAATAGATATTCTACACCGGTGCACCGGTCAGGCACCACTACTTCCATTATTCGTCAACTGATGGCGCCACCAGTCGATGTTCGTCATCTTGGTCGATATTGTAGAAATCCTTGTTTTTTGGCCGTCATTTTGAAATTAAAAAATAGAAACCTGTAAACTAATGCAATAGGTACAATCCACAGAACTGTAGATGGTTTTAATTTCCAGGTGGAAATTTTAAAATTTGCTTAATAAAACGAATATAATGTTGGATTTTTATTAACTAATACACATAAAAAGCTTTATAAATATATAAAATAAACAATACAAGAACAACCAAATAAATATTATGTAGGTTATAAATATAAAGAAAAAATTAAGTACACTAAAACTAAATAAAAAATACTAAATAAATAGGTATATAAAATAAATAATATATACAGGGTGTTATGTAATTAATGTTATATATTAAAATGGGTTGTTCCTTAGGGTCCATAAAGAAGCACCTGAAACTTTTTTTTTCTAAATTCCAAAGTCTAAAAATAATTTATAATAACCTTTATCCTACCAAAAAGTACGCCACTGATCGACTAGGAACTTTAGGTTAATCTGGTGGATTTATTATGTTATGGTTGGTAACAACAGTTTTTCCAAAATCTCTCAAAAAAGTTGACAAACATTGTTTAAATTTAGCTTAATTACAAAAATGACAAAATTAACAATGCAAATTGTCAATTTGGCGTTTTTATTAATTGTTGGTTATTTCATTTTTTTACTGAAGGTAAATTCAAACAAAATCTGCCAACTTTTATGACAGAATCTAGTGCATTTCTTTTAAATTTTAGGTTATGTTTTCAAATTGTAAATATCTTAACTAAGGGAAGTGCTTTTGGATTTATTTACACAAATTAAATGTTTAAAGTTTAACCTGTGAACTGGTCCCAATTTCATCTGAGTAAACAGAGAAAAAAACTGATGAAAAAATTAATTTTGTGGTTATGGATTTCAAATTTCAAAGGTACTAAATTTTCTAATCATTGCCTAAGCTACTAGCTGGATCAGTAAATAAATACAGAAGGGTATTAGAGCTTTAAGGGCATAAAACTTTTGTATTTATTGAGTTTTTATTTATTTTTTGCAAGAAAAATTTTTAGTAACAATTTTTTACATCTGGCAACGCATAGCTACTTTGTTGGTTGGTATCTATGTACTCACAAAATACAGGTGTGCAGAGATAAACAAGTGTGTAACCAGTGGCGTATCACAAAAAATATAAAAAACTTCTAATGCATATTTTTTCTTTATCTTTGGAAAAATGCTTTTTAAAATATTTTTCCTTTATTCCTTATGTCAAAAGGTATTCAGTATTTTAAAAGGGTGTTTCAAAAAACATGCGCCAATGTTCGGCTGGAGATTCGTCATCCAAAAATAAGAAAAAAGTTTATATAAACGTAGGTCTGGAAATGCTTTCACGATGCAGGGTGTTTTAAAAAATTCAGCTCTTAAAATATCTTAATTGTCGTTTGCCTGATTTTGTTGAAATTTGGCAACGTTATTTATAAGTTTTGTCAATGTTCTTTAAAACAGCTTGATTTATCACAAAATAATAAGAGTTAGCATTTGTTTAACTTAAAAAAGGTGCAAAATATGCGTTTTTTATGCAATAATTTGGTTTTTATTTTTTCTGTCGAAACCGAGGTAAGATACCAAAACAAATTTTAAGAGACAAAAAAGTTGTATTTTTGTTGGCTTAATTATACAAAAAATGAAAATTGCAAAAAAGTCAGTGGCGTAAATTTTTTTGTCATTAATATTCGTTAATGTGCCTCCCGGGACGCCACTGGGCTAATAATTTTAATCTAGTTAAAACAAAATTAGCTCCTGATTAGTATAAATAACGTTGTAATTTCAATAAAATCGAGCAAACGATAATTAAGATATTTAAAAAAAAACGTTCTTTTTTAAATGTAAAAAATCAAAAATTACGTGTATTTTAAATGGAATGGAGTACTTAGAGTTATAATATTAAGGGCTCAAATTTTCAGGGAATTTTTTTTGGAACATTTTCAACAAGATTTTGAGTGGGGAGCGAAAAATTAAAAATAGTCGTGAAGAAAAGCACATATATGAACTTATTTTTGAACGCATGTTTTTTTAAACACCCACTATAATTCTGCAACACATAATCAACAAAAACTAATATTAATTATAGATATCAACAAATAAGCAAAGCTTTAAACAAAAAACATATAACAACGCACAGAAATTGTATGAGTATGAGTATAAGAACCATAATACTAAATACTTATGTAGTATTATGATAAGAACGTATGGCAGGCCCCATCGACTAAGCCTTACACACAGCAGCAGCAAGACTTGGCTCTTTTTTAGTGTATTCCATGGACTCTGAACAAAGAAAAAAGTAATATTTTATAACATTTTTGGTGCACTAAACACAAAGCGCGTTTTAAGCATTTTCTTTGAAATATCAAAAAACAATTAAATCGGTGAGAATAAGAACAGTACAAGTGCAAAAATTTAATTTTGTCAAGTCATTTTTTAAAATCAATTTGAAAGTTTAAAATACATATTTGTAGATATAAATCATTTTAAAGAATATGAATATTATATTTTATAAAATAGTTAAAACATTCTCACAAAATAGTAGATTATGTTATAAGGAGTAGAAGTGACTCTTTTTGTGGTGAGTACATAGATTGACGGCCGAAGCGTAGCTGAGGCAGGCAACTGTACGAAGCACAAAAAGAGCTTCTACTCCAAATAACATATACAATTTTTTTTTCAAGGGCATAATATAAATAGGATAAGCAATAGAATTATTTTATTTACTCCTAACTCGTGTGGGATAAAATTTTGGCTAAAAGCATTAGAAATTATTATACATTTTTTTTCAAGCGGCCATGATATACAACCTTATATGCATGTATAGAGATAGTTGAAGTGCGTCTTTTTCATTAGCGGCAGACAAAAAACTCAAAAAAGCCTAGGGATAGAAGTAAATCCATAGGTGACTCAATAAACGTCAAATAATAAAATTAATTTAGCATTTCATACAAAGCAATCACGATGTATTAATTATATTAATTATAATCGCACGGAATATTTAGTGATTATTTATTAAATTTTAATTGAACGAAATAAAGAAAAACTAGTTTATTAGTATAATATTATGATGATAGACGAGTCGCCAATGTCGAAACTTCAAACAAATGTCAGTACGTCAAAATTAATTCAAGCGCAGCATTTTGACAGAGCACTGCTCTGAGAGCAGTGTTTAGTTTTAGTTTCGGATATTTATCGGCATTGTAAGTAAGGTTTATTAGTTTTTTTAGTTTTTATCAATAATTTCTAATGCTTTTAGCCAAAATTTTATCCCACACGAGTTAGGAGTAAATAAAATAATTCTATTGCTTATCCTATTTATATTATGCCCTTGAAAAAAAAATTGTATATGTTATTTGGAGTAGAAGCTCTTTTTGTGCTTCGTACAGTTGCTTGCCTCAGCTACGCTTCGGCCGTCAATCTATGTACTCACCACAAAAAGAGTCACTTCTACTCCTTATAACATAATCTACTATTTTTTTCAAGCGGCCATGATATACAACCTTATATGCCTGTATAGAGATAGTTGAAGTGCGTCTTTTTCATTAGCGGCAGACAAAAAACTCAAAAAAGCCTAGGGATAGAAGTAAATCCATAGGTGTCTCAATAGACGTCAAATAAAAAAAATAATTTAGCATTTCATCCAAAGCAATCACGATGTATTAATTATATTAATTATAATCGCACGGAATATTTAGTGAAAATTTATTAAATAATAATTGAACGAAATAAAGAACAACTAGTTTATTAGTACAATATTATGATGATAGACGAGTCGCCAATGTCGGAACTCCAAACAAATGTCAGTACGTCAAAATTAATTCAAGCGCAGCATTTTGACAGAGCAGTGTTTATTTTTAGTTTAGGATATTTATCGGCATTGTAAGTAAGGGTTATAAGTTTTTTTAGTTTTTATCAATAATTTCTAATGCTTTTAGCCAAAATTTTATACCACATGAGTTATGAGTAGTAGTAGTAGTACGGCTGGGTAGGCTCGAAGCCTGACAATTAGACTCCATGGTCCTTTTTATCTGCCCCTCCTAAACCAACCAAACTACTCCTCATCTTCCTCTTCGCCCATACCAGCCCTTTCGAATCTTCCAGACCTTCTTATAAAGGTCAGGATATCCTGCCAGGCAAGAGAGGCCAACTCTTCCCTTTGGAGTGTCATCACTCCAAAGATTTTATACCTTAGTCTGCCGAGGGCCTCACATTGTCCCAGGAAGTGAAAGGAGGTTTCATCCTCCCTTCCGCACTGGGTACAGGAGGAGATGGTTTCAGCCCCTATTCTCGTGAGGTGTTTCCTTAGGCCATGACCCGTGAGTATGTTCACAAGTGGGCCCAAGGAGGTTTGGCTCCTACCTAGAAGCCAGATGGATTTGGGTTTGCTTAGGGTGACCAGGAAATCCCTGGTCTGCCTACAGCCACCGCTTCTTCTCCAGCTTTCGTTCGCCCTTTTATCAGCCCAATTATTTAGGGCTGATTTGACCTGCTTTCTCGTAATTCCAAAAATTGGTTCGGGTCCTACACAGGGGGTTTCAGATCCCAATCTGGCCAACTCATCAGCCCGTTCGTTACCTTCAACCCCACTATGACCTGGTACCCATACGAGATGCACTCTTTTTGTGCTTGCTAGCTTTTCCAGCGCTTCCTCACACTCTTGAACCAACTTCGATGTGGTTCTCGCTGCCCAAAGCGCTTTCAGAGCTGCTTGGCTATCTGAGCAGATGTATATATCTGTCTCGCTCCCTGTTCTTATATCCTCACAGTTTGCAACCTCAAGTATGGCAAACACTTCCGCTTGAAAGACAGTAGTATATCCTCCGAGCGGGTAGCTCCTTTGGATATCCCTGTCCTCCACGCAGAACCCTGCCCCTGAAGACAGTGTACTCGCCATACGAGAGCCATCAGTGTAGCACACTAGTGCATTTTGTGCAAAGTGTACATCCTTTTTCTCCCACTGCTCTCTTGTTGGTATCGTAAGGGAAAACTTCTTTTTTAAAGTTAGGCGGTCTTTTGCTGGCATCGTTCTAATACTGCTAATTGGGACCTCCCTCTCAGCCATATCCGCGATGCCCTCATGACCATAAGTTATTCCTTTTCCTAACCAATTGTTGGCATCCCTCATCCTTAAATGGCTCGCCATTGCTTCTCTCTTTATCCAGAGGGAAAGACTAGGCAAGCTCAGCAAGGCCTCTAATGCCGTCGTTGGAGTAGTCCTCATTGCGCCTGTGATACCGAGACATGCCAGTCTCTGTATCTTGCTCAGTTTTTGAGCGATGGTGGTTTTGCTCACACTGCGCCACCAGACCACTGATCCATAATGTATCCGCGGTCTCATGACAGCAGTATAAATCCAGTGAAGGACTTTGGGATTTACTCCCCAGCGTTTTCCCACCACCCGGCGCAGCTGCCAGAAAGTTGCAATCGATTTGTCAACAACTCTGTCGACGTGTGATTTCCAACTTAACTTCCTATCTAGGGTAACACCTAGGTACTTGACCTCTTGAGTAATCTCAAGAAGTCTTCCATACATGACTGGTGCCCTGAAGTCCTGTATCTTCCTTCGTTTGGTAAAAAGAATCATGTCAGTTTTTGTTGGGTTAACCGACAGACCGTTTTCTTTGCACCAATTTTCTATTATTCTGCATGCTGTCTGCATTCTGTCGCAGACTACACCTAGAATGCCTCCTCTGATTAGGACTGTACCATCATCTGCATATGCTTGTGCATACAGCCCTTCGGCCGTCAGTCTCTCCAGAAGTCCATCCATTATTAAACACCATAGGTGGGGTGATAGGCAGCCGCCTTGTGGGCAGCCGCCCCTCACACCGATGTCCAAATGGCAGTCTCCCAGAGATGCACTGACCTGCCTCTCCTCCAGTGAGGATTTAACCCAACTAACCAGGACTGGGGGAGTGCCTCTGGCTTGTAGCGCTTCACAGATTGTAGATGTCCTCGCCTTATCAAAAGCCCCCTCTACATCAAAGAAAACAGCTAGTGCCATTTCCTTGTAGTGCAGTGCCTTTTCGACTCTATGCACTATAGAATGAAGAGCCGTTTCGGTCGACCTTCCATTTCTATAGGCATGTTGATTCTTATGGAATGGGTACCTTTTCAGCACCCCTTCTTGCAGGTACCGGTCCACAATCCTTTCTAATGTTTTAAAAAGAAAGGATGTTAGGCTTATTGGCCTGAAGGACTTTGCAGCCGAGTAGTCTTTTTTCCCTGCTTTGGGTATAAAGACCACTTTAGCTGCCCTCCAGGCTCTTGGGACATATCCCAGTGCCAGACTGGCTCGGAATATTCGTTCTATTCCTGGGAGAAGAATCTCCAAGCCTCTCTGTAGCAATTCTGGGAATATTCCATCCCGTCCTGCTGCCTTGTATGGATCGAACGCATTTACTGCCCATTCCACCGATCCCTCCTTCACAACGTCTTTGGCAAGGCCTAAGTCCCAGGTAAGGATCTCTGGCCCCTCCGTTGTTGACGTGTGGGAAGGAGTTTCGCCGGGGACTCTTCACTGGTGTTCGTCCACGATCCATCCAACCTTCTTAGGATTCCTACATTCCTTTTTGAGTCACAGCTAAGGATCTTCATCAGCCTGGTTGATTCCTGAAGTGACTCTACAGTTCCACAGTATGTCTTCCAGCTGATATCCTTGCTGCGCCTTAACTCTTTTTTGTAAGACTTTCTAGCCTCCCTGTACGTGTCCCACGTGGATTGCAGCCCATCCTTGATAGCCCGGTTGAATGCGCGCCTTGCCTTCTTTCGAAGGTCGTCAAGCACGTCACTCCACCACGGAACCTTTCGGCCCTTAGCCACCTTGGCCGGGCAAGCAATCTCGTAGGCTGTGGCAATCGTACTATTTAGGTGGTTAACTTCCTTCTCTAACTGTTCTTTGGTGGTAATGTCCACAGGAGGTTCCCAAGTTTGACTTTTTAGATTGGTGAGACATTTCTCCCAATCTGTAGCCCTTGGATTCCTCCTTGGGTTAGGAGTGACCTTGTCGACATTTAACTCAAATCTAATCATCCTGTGATCAGACATGGTTATATCGTTGGTCACTCTCCAGTTAGAAACATCTTCATATACTGACCTTGATGCCAACGTTATGTCTATTACTTCCTTCCGGTTGCAAATAACAAACGTTGGTTCTTTGCCTCTGTTTATTACCTCTAAGTCTGTTGATGCCAAATACCCTAGCAGAGATTCTCCCCTGCTATTGGTGTTGGTACTGCCCCACACGTAGTGGTGGGCGTTGGAATCACATCCTAGCACGAGGTGTATGCACTTGTCACTCGCGAACTTGATTAAACGAGTTAGCTCCGGAGTAGGGCACGGTCCCTCGTACGGTAAATAGACGCTTCCTAATATAATCCTATTTCTAATGCCTCTTACCTTATATTCCAGCAGAATCGCCGTAACATCCCTGGCCCCCAATTGTGATAGTGGTAGCACATTGAGTTCCTTGGACGTCAGTATGCATGTTCTGCTGCTCTCCTCCTCAGTGCCGACCATGATGTTTAGGCCAGTGGCACCCATTCCTCTAACCCCTTTCCTGTAAACATACGGTTCCTGTACCAGGACAATCTCGCCCTCCCTCCCTGCCAAGACGCTTGCCAGTTCCCCAGCAGCATCCTTGCAGTGATGTAGGTTGATTTGGCTTACCCGTATGGTGTCCATGACGGAGTGTATCATGGTACGGCCTCAGCACCTAGTTTTCTTCAGTCTGCTTCGAGGTTCCAGCACCAGACGAGCCCTGGCGCACCACGCTACCCCAAGCCGAGACCCTCTTTACAGAGAGGGTCACCAACTCGAAGTAGAGGGCCCACCCAGACTCCTCCAGGCGCTTCACCAAGACGCTTGCCAGTTCCCCAGCAGCATCCTTGCAGTGATGTAGGTTGATTTGGCTTACCCGTATGGTGTCCATGACGGAGTGTATCATGGTACGGCCTCAGCACCTAGTTTTCTTCAGTCTGCTTCGAGGTTCCAGCACCAGACGAGCCCTGGCGCACCACGCTACCCCAATCCGAGACCCTCTTTACAGAGAGGGTCACCAACTCGAAGTAGAGGGCCCACCCAGACTCCTCCAGGCGCTTCACAACCTCTTGGCTAACCAAGAAGACTAGATGCCATGCTCCTGGTCCCCCTGTGGTCTCCAGATGTTTCCAGTACCCCACGTTAAGGGAGTGGTTCTGGAGATCAAGCATCCTTGTGACCTCTGCCAGGTCCACCTTTTCCTGCCTAAGCCAGAAACCAATCTTCACTGGCCATGGAGCTTCGGCAGCCTTCACCGAAGTGAAAACCACCCCCTCAACAGTCAGAGAAGACCAGCTCTCCAGCAGCCAACGCATCGAGGTGTCGTCCCTAGCCGATACCAAGTACCAGCCCGGGTCGACAAGGCCCGACTTGATGAATTTGAGTTCCAAGCGGGAGGATCCCTTAGTGGAATCCTCCATAGCTCGCCTCATTTCACTGATCAGGCTTGCCCTGATGCATTCGCTTTCATTTGGCAGAACAGTACCTCCAATCCTGTTCGACAAGATGACCACTTGAAGACTTTTGTCGATTGTTGGTCGACTAGGAGCCTCCTGTCGAGCTTCTACATTTCCTCTACTTTTCGGTCCCCTCTCCGACGCCTCGACAATGTCTCTCTTTAAGGGGGAGACATACCGCCTAGCATCAGAAAAGGGCCTCGCCCTCTTTTTATTATATTCCGGAGGTGTCCCCTTATCCGCCCTCTGCCTTTTGCTGGAGGCTGGACCAGGGGTTCTTGTTTGAGCCCCCGTTTCCTGCCTCCCTGCATTAGCCGGCGCCGATGGTAATGGGGGGACGTTTTTACCCTTTCTCAGGTATTCCCTCCTTTTCGGACCTCTTGGAAGCTTGCCAGGTTCCCCAATTCGATTTGGCTTTACCCTTACCTGGCTTGAGCAGCTTGGTTGGGGGTCAGCCATCTCGGATCCGGTTGCCTGTTGAGGAACGTCAGATACTACTAGAGAACGTTGGTCCTCCTGTAGCCTCTTCAGTTCCTTTTTAGCCTCCTTTTCCTTGATTCTCTTCCTCTTATTTTTCTCTCTAGTCCTCTCCTTCCTCCTTTGGGCTTTGATCTCCAGAGCAGTGGCTTTGGCCGGCTCTGGTGATCCAGCAGAAGAGTTGAGAAGATCTACCTCTTCTACTGTCAGTGGTTACTACTCGCTTGCCACCACTGTGGAGCTGAGGGGCTCCGGTGTACGTTCTTTTTGCACGTTACTAAATTCTGTTTTGTCTTCTTCCATGATTGGTTTTTTGTTTTGTTTTCCTGACCAACACACACGCGCACACACTTATTTGGGCAGATATCTTTGGACTTTGGGCCTCCCAAAACTTCTCCCAGGGCCAACATAACACAACGTGGATCCCGATGAGGAAGGTTGTCGGCCGCTTTCAAAAAGTGAAGCCCCCCGGAACATGCAGCAGGCCCTCGCCCAGGCGCTACCTGGAGCTACTACATGTAACGAGATTATACACCGATTGATAGGGCAGCCCCCTGGTACTAGCTAGGTAAGGGTGGGCCCCTGTACTACTCGGCGGCACGGGTGTGCGGTCCCGCTTTATTTCACCGCTACCGAACCAACTCGACCTCGATACGGGGTCGCGTAGCGTTAGCCAGGTATTGGTGTAGAGCGTGTGTGAGCGCATGCGTCAATCAGGTTGGCTATCTGCAGGAACAAGTTCCTGGGCGATGGGGTCGCCATATCCCGACGCCAGGGGTTACCTTTTAGTCGCCTTTTACGACAAGCAGGTATTACTGTGGGCCAATTCTACTTTAGTGTCCCCGGTGCCACAGGGGATGAGTTATGAGTAAATAAAATACTTATATTTATAATACGCCCTTGAAAAAAAAAATTGTATATGTTATTTGGAATAGAAGCTCTTTTTGTGCTTCGTACAGTTGCCTGCCTCAGCTACGCTTCGGCCGTCAATCTTTGTACTCACCACAAAAAGAGTCACTTCTACTCCTTATGACATAATCTACTATTTGAACTTTAAAATTGATTTTAAAAAATGACTTGTCAAAATTAAATTTTTGGACTTGTACTGTTCTTATTCTCACTGATTCAATTGTAATACATAAAAACACACACTTTAGCTGGACGAGAGACAGCTTGTACTAACATTAACAACTTAGATTGACTACACAACATTTTATTTGACATTTCGCGTCTTTAGGCAAAGTATATTGTTAATTACCTAAACTAAAACTACTGATGTCATATGGGCACCTTAAGATCTACTCCAGATTTTGCTCATAAAATAAGGCCCCTAAAAGGCACCTTTTCTGCATATGATAAAATGAAATAAATAAACAGTATTTTAACTACCCAGATCTGTATACATTTTTTATAGTGTATCATAGGAGTGGAAACAGGCTTAATCCCTGCCAACATACACTTGAAGACGGAAGGCTAAAAGTCGTAGTATACAAAGGGGTCCTATATGGGTCATGTTTTGTTAAAGTGAAACGAAAAGGTCAAAATGAATAAGCCTTATTCCATAAGGCATTGTCCCAAAATTGGCACCTGTAAGTGCAATAACGGGGAAGTCTATCAGAATTGTTTAAACATATTTCACCACCTCATATTATAGTACAGTCTGTCCATTATAAGTTGCCGTGCAAAGGAATGTTTATGCAGTTTAGATAAATAATATTAAAACAATTATGTTTTTTAATATAATTTATATACATATATATGTATAAAATATCTACGGTGTAAAGAGTAATCCTAAAATGGTGTCAAAATCCAACACCAAGTGGTGTTAATATAACACCATGAATTAGGGTTGAAAATGAACACCAAAACGGTGTTTATCTAAAAATATTTGAGAAGTGCACCTACCCAAAAAAAAAGGAATAGTTCATTTAACCCAGTTGACCCATAAGTATTTATATTTTTGGGGATCACGTGATGTTCTTAAATCTCGCCTCTGTTGACTTACATGAAGAATATATAAACTAGTCCTTTGCTTTGGTGTGACACTACAAGTTGTTCGATATTAAAGAGACCTTAAATAGGTGGAAACAGCTGTCAATACTTGAAGTATTTTAAGTTAGTGGAACGCACTAAAAACATTATCTCTAGCGAGTTAAAGGTTTAATTTTCTGGAATAATACCACTGGTAATGCGTCAAGGAATTCCTGTTTCCTTCTTTTTTTCCTTTTTTCTGTGTAGTATGATAATTTGACCACAAACACATAATATTTAACACTGAAAAGGAGTTCAATTTACACCAGGTAAAATTTATTTTAATACTGTGTGAAAGTTAAATTAACACCATTTTAGTATTTGAATTTACACCGCCAACGAACCTTATTTAACACAATTTTAGTATTTGAATTGACACCGGACCAACGAACCTTATTTAACACCATTTTGGTTTGTATCGATATAGACCACGTATGGTGTTAATTTGGTGTTAAATTGGTCATGAAATTTTGAACAGTGTGTAATATTATTATTTATAATATAAAAAATACGTTTTAAAAGCAATTGTTTAATAACTAAATAACTTCGGCCGTATAGAGGTTTCATTTTGGTCGATAAAAAGGTGATGTTTGTGAAGAACTTTTAATTTTAATTCAAAAATTCTTTAGTGGATTAAAGCCTAAAGTTATAATGGCATGGAGCTTTTGCAAACAATTGGCAAAGCATTGCAAAAGGTTTAATGATTATTTAATATTTTATAAAATAATTCAAATAATTGACAACGTTTTACTATCCATAAACATCAGCATCAAGACAATTATTAAAGGACGGTCAAAAATAGCATTAGAACAAATTTTGGGAAGAGTGTAGCATTAATAGATATTTTAAAAGCTATTGATATAAAACTAAATGGTTACTTAGGGTTTTCCACTGGGTATAATATAGTAAGAGCATCATCATAGTAAGCTGATAATTATAAGTGGTTTTGTCCACTTTTATAAATGTTGTGTATTGCAATAGCTTGAATTTGTAATTTTTTTGAATTTTAGATCAACCAAATTTGACCAGAAGACACCTAAATCATCATGTGGTATCAAAAAACATTGATTTTTTAGCAGTTAAAACTAACAAAACCAGTGTTGAAGTGGAGGGTTTAGGCAATGATTTATGGATTGACAGGAACCATTCAGTCGCCAAAAGTATGTAAAAAAATAATAAAGCTGTAAAAATTTAATAATAATTTATTTTTTTAGAAAACAACTAAGAAGTTAAAGGAATTATTTTTTACGCCCACATCATTGGTAGGAAACCTGATAAAAATTTGCAGTATTTAAAGGACATTCTAGAGATTCTTTGGTTAAAATTTCTTAAAAATCATCTCCAAAAAATACTATTATAAACTGTCTAGAACTTTCCCACATCGATGATCAAGATTTTAACTTTGTACGCTTGGCAGAATTCTTTGGTAGATTATACAAAGGTGTCAACTTTTCATTAGACAAATTGTACCCCAAAGTTTATTATCCAGTCTCCAGAGGCACACTCACGATTTCACCCAAATATAATAGGTATAAATACTATTATCAAATTTGGAGAGCGAACAGTTAAAATAACTTCAAAGGACGAGCAGTGGTACTTTATAACTGGACATGTAGTTGATGATAGAAATCTTGTACCGGCTACACGGTATTTGCAACTGGTCTGAGAGACCCTTGCCCATATCAAAGGCATTATGATATCAGACATAAAAGTGGTTTTCGAAAATTGCAAATTTCATTGGGCCATGAACTTGACCAAAGAAATCGTCTTAGAATTGACCTTTATGTTGCAAAGAGGCTCTGGAAGATTTGAAGTGGTTGCATAGTAACTGGTAGAAGAAAAAAACATATTTTGAGTGCATGCACACTTGACTGCAGTCAAATATTCATTGTTCAAAACCTGGAAGGTGATCAGATTGATTTGAACATACCAGTTGGTAGAAATGATAAACATTATTTAGCAATGTCGAAAAAGGATGTGTACAAAGAGCCAAGTGGCTATAACAATTTATAAGTAATTAATATTTCATCTTCATTCATATCAATAATTTTTGTTGTCAATTCTTAACGTTTCTTTCTTTTCTGGGCTTTATGGCCCCCCTTCATATGTTTTTTCTTCCGTGGTGGTATTCCTTTATTTCACATCTTCATTTGTATCACCTATGGTATCTAAACTATTTACTTTGTTCTCCAAAGTATGTCATATCTTTTTTCGTACTTAATGCTTGACTTTTTTGTAGAGGTACCTACCTTTAGAAGAATTCAAGAAAGCAATGCAGAGGCTAACTGGATCAACTTTATGAATAACATGTTACAAATGAAAATTTTGCAAGTTTATACAAGACTGTTAAACGTTGTATGAAAAGCTTGTCTATAGATTTCCATAAGCACATACAAATCTGTAAAAAACTTGGGGAGAATCGTGATGTCTCAGTCTATGTTTTGAAGAATATGGCAATTATAAGGTATGTTGGTTGCCTACATATATCAAAATCTAGATCAAATGTACGTCTTTTTTAGATGCGGTGCTATAGAAATTCAAAGTCTTCATGCATCTTCAATAGCTTTAAAATTATACAAGTTTAAAATAACATCAATCCATTAGGGTTGATTTACATATTCTACTGGAAAATTTCTATAGTAAGTTGTTTTATTCTGAATTTTAAAGAATTTATACAGAATTATTTTTTTAGATATTAAATTTAAAGTGGTAGAGATTTAGAGCCCATATAAAGTTTGATTTTTGAGGCTCTAGGAGACCAACCTTTAACAGCCCAACATTGTTATCTTAATGAAAAAAAAATCATTTAAATTTGAAAAACATTATTGTGGAATATATAAAATTGGTCACTGAATCTGACTGTCATATGGTTGTGGGGTACAATCTAGATATAATGTAAGTACTTTTTTGCAAAAGCCTTACATCAATGATTTTGATTTGTTTATCATTATGTTTGTTTGTTTTAGACTTAACAGCAAGTTTTTTAACGCCCTAAATGGCGTATGCGTACATACAGGCATTTATTATGAGATGAACTGCCGAAATGGGAAAGTGTAATGTAACCACCAGAGGGAATTTGTCACAATATTGAGTCCAGAAAATATTCTTGTTCCTGTAAGTTATAAAGCTGTGATTTTTTATGTAAATTCTTGTGTTTTTTTAGAATTACTATGCTGCTCTCAACTTTTGGGATTATTAACCGCCTCTGGTAGAATCAACATGGATGTAATAACTCAAGACAGAACTGACAAGAAGTTGTAGAAGGTTTCGAATTTTTTGAAAGAGATATCAGGATTGAAGAAAATTCAAATTGTTGAGACACTTTTTATATGATTTTTTTTATTTAAAGTGGTAAAAAAGTTATCGGTATGGTAGTACATGGAGCCATGTCCACCATATTAGCAGTTGATATTATATATTTACTATGGGATGTTGCAGATGTTTGGTCTCTGGAAGGAGCTTGCACTATACCAGCGGTAAATGGAACTATACTGTATTCTTTTGTAACGGTAAAATAACAAGGTTTTTATTATTTTTTCATTTACTTCCACGTTTATATAATTTTTTGTCTTTAATTTTGACACTCTTTTGTTTCGCATCTTTATTTTTATTAAATAATGTGTCAAAATTATCTACTACATCATATAAAATACCTTATTTAGATTTTTCAGGATTAGCTTTATCCCCTTTTTTATTAATTTGTATTTTTTCTTTGGGTTTTATTATACTTGTCCTTAGTTCTGATGTCTGCTTTCCTTTTTCTTGGCGTTAAGGCCCTCAATTGTATTTTCTTTTGTTTCACAGTTGTATTAACTAAGGTGTCTAAAGTTTCTGCTATCATCTAAATTATTTAATTTTATTTCTTCAGCAGTGGATTTTTCAACTTTTTAGATTTTCTCAAGATTTATCCAAAAAAAAGTCGATCCTTAATTTTTATTTCTTTCGTGGTGGTATTTTCTGGTTTTATTCATATTGCCTTGAGTTTTATAGAAATGAAATTTTAAGTTTAAAAACTCTGTATATTAAAAATATTGTTATTTAAAATCTCATTTGTAATTTTGTCTGTAATCATGAAAAAAATTATTAACATACGTATACAGTTTTATTTAAATTTTAATAAAACTTTAACCTTTATATACAATGTTTCATACAAATGTTTAATACATTTACATACAATCACAACAATTAAATACATTGTGTATACTTTATCTTTTAACTATGCAACAAAAATAACGGCACGACTGGAAACTTCCTGGGTCCCTAGCCCTTTATTAAATTGATTGTAACAATTTTTTATCTTAATTTTGGTTCTTTCTTTAGAAAAGCCCTTTAATTTCGAGCCAATCCTTACGTATTTGCATTTAAGATTCGTCAAGGCTAGGCTAGAATGCATAATATGCAAATATATTATATTTTGTCAAATGCATGGGTCTCAATTTACAAAGCTATTTAATTTCGAGCCAATCCTTAAGTATTTGCATTTAAGATTCATCAAGGCTAGGCTAGAATGCATAATATGCAAATATATTTTGTTACATGCATGCAATTTACGGTCATTTATCCAGGGTGGTTCAGGTTATAGTAGGAATAATTCACCATTCCAAGATCCATCAAAAAATAAGTTAACATGCATAATTTTGTTTTTTTCCAAAACGCTTTGTAAGGGATTTTAATTTTAAAAATCTTTTTTGTCATAACTCTCAGGTTTTTGACCAAATTTTGTACAAGTACTTATGAACTAAATACACATTACTTGACGCAAGTAATTTTTGTCAAAATTGTCCAGTGACAATGATCTGTAAGAGTTTATCCCCCCTTTCTCAATTATTTCAAAAGCAAAGTAAAATAAAATAAGTGCTGTATACTTATAAGTCATACAATAATTTATCTATTCATATTGCATGATATTGTTTTTTCTTGTGAATAATGATAAACATAATAATTTCCCTGTCTAACAACGTAAATAATGAACTCATTTTTCACATTGTTAGGCATCAGTGATTGGCCGATTCCAATATTCACTGTAATTTGAACCAATCGTGTTTTAAATTGGGAGAAGGCGACTATAATAACATTTAAAATTGGTAAAGAGAGGTTAACTACACAGTTTAAAATATTTCGGTGTAAAGTTACCAAATGGAGTGGTAAAATCATTTTGTGTTAATTTATACACTAAAATTGGTCAAAAAATTAAGTTCTTATTTTAAATTGTGATAAAATTCATTCAACACAGCACCGTGTCAATCTAGTGTTAATTTAAAGATAAACTCGACGCAGTGTACATTTGACACTATTATGTGTTGAAAGCTACACAAATTGTGGTAAAAAAAAGTCACGTAGTCATCACCATTCGGCAAGGGCGCGATCTGTGGTGCAATGTGACAGTGGATGCAATGTGACAGTGGATGCAGTGGATGCAACTTGTGATATAACATGTTTTTTTACCTGTGATTTTTAAGTGGAATATGAAATTTAGTAATATTTTAAGTTTTTGAGCTAGTGAAAAAAAAATTATTAACACTTCTTGGGTATAAGAATAATTACACCTAAGTAGTGTTAATCATTTTTTTAAATTTTATGCCAAAGCCTATTTGTATTCATATCTAATAGTTTGTAAGTAATATAAAATATACCTTATTTTACATTACATGCTGTGTTTAATATTTAAACACCTACCATTTTTAACACCTACCTGTGCAGTAAATTACACCAAATTGAGCATTTTCTACTCTTGAAATGGGGTTCTTTTACCAATATTTAGAACTGTTAGAACTGTAGGTGACGCAAAGCAGACAGTCAGTTGTGCGCCTCGGACTTGCGTTGAAATCTAGAAGACAAGAAGACGCGTAGCGAAAAGTTCACTTTGTGGGGGTACCCCACACTCATGAAACTTAATTTATATGTTGACAGCGCAATCAGTGTTGTCAATTAGACTCCATGGTCCTTTTTATCTGCCCCTCCTAAACCAACCAAACTACTCCTCATCTTCCTCTTCGCCCATACCAGCCCTTTCGAATCTTCCAGACCTTCTTATAAAGGTCAGGATATCCTGCCAGGCAAGAGAGGCCAACTCTTCCCTTTGGAGTGTCATTACTCCAAAGATTTTATACCTTAGTCTGCCGAGGGCCTCACATTGTCCCAGGGAGTGAAAGGAGGTTTTATCCTCCCTTCCGCACTGGGTACAGGAGGGGCTGGTTTCAGCCCCTATTCTCGTGAGGTGTTTCCTTAGGCCATGACCCGTGAGTATGTTCACAAGTGGGCCCAAGGAGGTTCGGCTCCTACCTAGAAGCCAGATGGATTTGGGTTTGCTTAGGGTGACCAGGAAATCCCTGGTCTGCCTACAGCCACCGCTTCTTCTCCAGCTTTCGTTCGCCCTTTTATCAGCCCAATTATTTAGGGCTGATTTGACCTGCTTTCTCGTAATTCCAAAAATTGGTTCGGGTCCTACACAGGGGGTTTCAGATCCCAATCTGGCCAACTCATCAGCCCGTTCGTTACCTTCAACCCCACTATGACCTGGTACCCATACGAGATGCACTCTTTTTGTACTTGCTAGCTTTTCCAGCGCTTCCTCACACTCTTGAACCAACTTCGATGTGGTTCTCGCTGCCCAAAGCGCTTTCAGAGCTGCTTGGCTATCTGAGCAGATGTATATATCTGTCTCACTCCCTGTTCTTATATCCTCACAGTTTGCAACCTCAAGTATGGCAAACACTTCCGCTTGAAAGACAGATCAGATTAAGAAATTGTATGTTTTCTTTATTCATTATTTTGATTAGAATTTCGTTTTTCCAAAGGGGTGGTTGTTTGCTGATTATTGAGTTTAGTTAGCTTTAATTATTGGGATTTTAGAGTCCCATGCTTGAATAAAGTAGATTTATAAATAGAACCAAGTCAAGTACAATTTACCCCCCCAACAATGTCCAAACATGTTATAACATGAATATTACTGTATACCAACCGTTTTTTCTCGTAAAGTAATTATTGCAAAATGGTATGATTATCACTAATAATAAATGCAACAACAACTTCACATCTATAACCTGAAAGATATACCTTGCGATGTGCAGAAGTTGAAACAAAGCTTAACATCGGTATACCGGTAACCATAGTTTATAATATGAAAATCAAATTGCTACATGATTATTGGACAACGCAATCACCTTGTCATCTTATTTTCAATGAAATCTCGTAAACAATTCCCCTTTATCTCTACGGTACGATAATTTAGACAAAACCATCTTGCCGTCAATCCCTACTGACACCGCGCCAACCGAACCAACGCGTTGGTTCGAACCAGGGTGGAAGAACGGAAGTATACTTCCGTTCTTCCACCCTGGTTCCTATAGGAGCACACGGTGTGCTGCTCAGTGTGCTGCAGTGCACACTTGGTGTCACTAGAGATTTAACAGTTCGTCCAAGTGGGTGGTAGGTAGGTAGCGTCCTTTGACGACAAGATGGTTTTCTCTAAATTATCGTACCGTAGAGATAAAGGGGAATTGTTCACGAGATGTCATTGAAAATAAGATGACAAGGTGGTTGAGTTGTCCAATAATCATGTAGCAATCGGTATACCGATTGTTTCAACATCTGCACTTCTGCGTTGCAACGCCCATAGCGCTGATTGGTCACTGCGGTGTTTGGCAGCAAAGGCTTTCGCGTGCTCTGTTTAAATGTGTCGCGGTCGAATAATATCCATACCATCAAAGCAGCTAGATATATAGTTATATAATTCAAATAAAGATTTTAAAGAAGGACAACACTATATCATTTTAAACCTGGCAACATAATGATTAAATGTTTATTTAACGAATAGGTTTCTTTAGGTGCAGCGGGCGTCAAACTAGAAACAAAAATTTTTCCACATTTAAGAAGGGTTGCTCGTGAAACCGTCAAACTCGCCTTCGGCTCGTGTGACAAACTCTTCGCTCGATCGGAATATGCTTTATTCCAAACTTTTTACAGAATATACTGCCCTACTATGGAGAAAGGCAGTAACTACAAAAAATTGCAAAATGCTATGGATATGCTATGGTAAAACTATGGATATTTTGTATCCAAATTCAACACAGAAATGCAGTCAAATATCTCATAAGTTAAAAAAATCAATTAAATAGGTACCTACTGCTTTTTATAAAAATGTAGTTTATGCTAATTTCCCACAAATTTCTTGTTTAACAGTTACTGCTTTTCTCCATAGTACGGCAGTATACTATTTTGTGTTCTTAAAAAATACATATAGGTTAAAGAAGTATCACTAGTAGCGCCACCACTCGGCTGTTATCATCGTAACAAAAGTACGACTTTAAATAATCAGCTGTCAAACGCTTATGGTACAAACGAGTGTTTTTGAGAATAAAGAATATCGGAAAAAAACCGTTGCACGATTTGTGGTGTTGTTCGGTGTATTTCGAGAGGAAATCCAATAAACAGTGTTAATCCGAATGAAATTGCATACATTCTCTGTAAATATAAATTGTACCTATTAGATACAATAAATACACATTTTATTAGTGATTAACTTGAAAAGTGTAAACATTTCAATTCAGTAAAAATCGTCAAACAAATAAGTCGTCTAAATTTAAACAGCATTTAGCATTATTAAAAGCGTTGATTAAGAAAGTCTCCACTTAACGGTAAAATACCATTATATTATGTATTATATATAATATTATGTTGCCATGAATTCGTAGGTATATTTAGTTGTTTAAAATGCAGTTGTCGGCGTTTTTTAGAGAACTCAAATAAAAAAATGCTTGAGGTTATGTTTGTGCAAAAATTATTTTTTACTAATTCCTTAAAAATGTCCAAACTTAAGTATAAATTATATTAGGTAAAGTTATCATTAGTTAATTCTGCAAATAATCAATTGAAATTGAGTACAACAAAAGTTTTTTAATTTTTTCCTTGCAACGTAAAACAAAAATAACGTGCGCAATTTAGCTGTGCAATTGAATGAAATTTATCGAGTAAGACTTCTTCTGCCTTTTTCTCTTTTGTGAAAAAACTACCTATTTATTTAAAAGTGATGTATAATCTGTGCTTTAAATGTATTGTTGACATTTCTTAAATTCAGTCCACCAGATGGCGCCCGCGTTGCGAAAACCCGATACTTCTTTAGCATATATTCCATTATTTTCAGAAAATAGAATGAAATTATCATTCACATGGTGGGACTTTTGAGTGGGGATCATAGTACAAATAAATAGCTAAATTAATACCTAAACGAAACTAAAGGCCCAAAAGGCTGAACAGTTCCGTTTTAGCTCTCAACTGCCCCGAGACTGGTAGGCATAACATATAGGTAGTTATTATTATAAATAATATTTTAAACAGTATATTTTTTACCATGTATGCTAGTAGCGGGGAAAGAAGTGATCAATCAATCTAAAAGAAAAAAACAGTAAAACACATGAGCACTCAACAAGTGAGCACAAACATTAAATATTAAATTTAAACCCGTGTTCGATACACGCTAGCCGAAACTCTTTTAGGTTGTTGTGTCTAGTCTAGTTTTATGTTTTTATTAATCAAAATATAACAATTCAATAATTGTAAAAATAATATTATTTATGAAATGAAATATTTAAGCTGGCTGCAGAGTTTTGAGTGGGGGTCGGCTATCCGTCAATGTGGGCCCTCCAGCTAGCCCCCCTGCCGTGCGGGGTTTGTGAAGAAGTAAGTAAGGGGGCATCCATTAATTACGTGAGGTGTTTAGGGGGGCGGGAGGGGGTCGAGCCAAACCTCACCCCATCTCACGTGGGGGAGGGTGGTCTCGGCAAATATCACGTAATTTTTTCTTTTCGAATGAAACAGTGTAAAATTGCGAGAAAACTGGGTTAAATTAAGTAAATAATTATAAGCAAATTGTTTTTTTTAATAAATCTAATGGAATCAAGCATAGATTAACTTATTTACATTAAAACCATGCATTTAAAAAAATCTCACGTGAGATTAAGGGAGGGGGGAGGGGGTCGAGTAAAATCTCACGACATCTCACCAAGGGGTGGGGGGAGTCGAAAAATCGCCAAAATTGCCTCACATAATTAATGGATGACCCCTTAAGTTGACGTTTGTAGTTCGTATTTTTTATAGTTAAAATAACCCCCCTACAATGAGGTATACGGTGGGTGTGTCCAGTATATATCTAAAAAATACTATTTTACCGTTAAAACTGATATAATTGACAATAATAAAAATTCAAATATTTTATCCAAGCTAAAATTTGAATACAATAATTTGCGAATAAATTATAATTTAGAGTTTCATATATATTAGAAGCAAAATATGTAAATCAGTCAAAGTGAGCTTAGGTTTTTAACTTGACAGTGCGTTTTTTGGGGATTTTGTAATAATCTTATAAAAGTGATTTTTTGGTGTTTTGGGTTATAATATAAGTTTATTTCTTTAAATCACTATAATCATTATAATCGGGTTATATAATTAGTTATTTTTTTGTTTTAAGTTTATAATATTTTATAATAAGTAAGTATAATCTAAGTTAGTAATAATAATAAGAACAGAAGGGTGCTTTCAATTTAACTGATTTAAAAAATCTTTAAGATTTACTTGCACCTTGTACGTATTGAAAAAAATTTATAATAATTTGGTTTTTATACCCTAAACATTCATTAAAGGGTCAATTCATATCGAATCAATCAATTTAATTTATAAAGGTTGCTGACAAAATTTAATATTTTAATATTAAATTTTTTTAATTTTATTATTTTCAATTTTATATTTTTTTACAATAATTAATTGGAAGTTCAGTTTTTTTATGAGCTGTCATTTTGTATTGGTGCGTCAGCCTATTTTGCATTTTACAGAGGTTTGTGTCAAACCCTGTAGCCAGTAGCGTAAATAACACCCCGCAGACCCCTTTTCAAGGGCGTCGCCAGGCAATGGTCCAAGATGATAGATAATGGATATGAATTGAAGGTTAAATAAATACAATATGTGGTGTCTAAAAATGCCACCTTCAGCCAAACATTCGGCTTTGTCTAAAATAAAACCGAAAGAAGGACATTTAACATACTGCCTCTAAATTCCCAAATTTCCTGGTTCACGGAGAAACAGTATTAAAGCGCTGAACAGTACTGCCATGCTAAGCTAAGGACAAAAGATTATTTTTATTGTTTTTTTACATTTAAATGTTTGTTTGTCCTTTATAACTTAATATTGTACGTACCGTCGTTTGGCTTATTCAAAATAATAATTATTTTGCAGAATATTTATCACTACAGTTCCTGACACTACTAATTGATGCTACAAAACTAACTCTTGCTAAACAACATTGTCAAAGTCACCCGTGATTATAATGTATGATTTTAAATAGTACACTGACACTGTTATTGATTTGATTATTGTTCTGCCCATCAATGGTTACTGTTTTCTTTTCTCCAATTTTAGCCCGAATCGAATGTTTGGCCGAAGGGGCCATTTTTTATATATTTATTTAATAAAATAATACTTCTTTGGCTTGGGCCAAAGGTCTTAAAATAACGGAACACTAGCTTAGGCCAAAAAACTCACATTCGGACGGATACTAACATAGATGGACCATCGAATGGCTTCATACAGTCAAGGGTCTTTATAAAAGGTCCTAAAAACTGTAAAGAGGTAAAAAGATTCCTTAAACTTGACAGGAACTAGGTAAGGGCCACCACAGGAGTCCTAACAGGACACTGGATAGTCAAATACCACCTACACAAAACCGGTTTCAGCAACGAGACGGCTTGTAGATACTGCAGCGAGGTAGACGAAACTACTGAGCATATAGTCTGCAAATGCGACGCCCTAGTCAATAGCAGACTTAGACCCCTCGGGGCATGCCCGACCAGACGCGCGAAAAGAAATACTTACATAAGTGAAGGAAACAACAAAACGACCCGAAGGGGGTAGCGATACTTCTCAAGCGTTTTAGGGCTCTCCAAACGAGGTCATTTTACCCCATTTCGGACAGCACTGCCCCGTTAGTCCTAGACTACAACAAAAAGCGACTTTGCGTAATATCCACACATAGAGCGCGAATCCACCAAAAACCTACAACAGCTTATTAACCTGTCAGCTGTTCCAACAGAATACTAAACACCTTTTCAAAACCCAACTCAGTCCTAACAACTTGGTGCAATAAAACAGCGGACTCCCAAATTGACCACATTCTCCGAAACAACACAAATGGTTACTTATACAAACCCTGCAAAGTTATCTGCCACTCGACATAAAGCCAGCCCATAAATTACTTTGTTGCGACGTGCGGCTGACACCAGCCATGACTGACAAAGACTATCAACGCACCATAATAAAACCGAAAAATGGTACATAGAACGCTTAAAAGACCCTACGGACAATCTAAATTACAAAAACGCGGTAAAACGACCGAACCGCTACGTAACAACCAAACAAACGACAATATGACGGAAGAACTCAGACGCAACATGAGCACACAAACTGCCCAAAAGAAGCGCATTCCAACAATACAGCCTCGCCAAATGTTACATCTTTTTTAACGAACCCTCTAAAATAATCGCACAAATATACAAATACATCAAACAATTTAGACGGACACACAAACAAGTAAACTACCTACATTCCTTTCGCTACCTGGGAAACAGAGCTCACTCAATAGGGGGTAGACGAAAACGCTCCTTTTAAGAGCTTCGTGGCAGAACACACGTCCACAGTTAGCCCTCTTGAAGGAACCATTATCACACAGGCGGTGCAAAACTGCGCTCAGACTCCGCCTTAGGCATTAACCTTTTACAAAGCGAGGTTCTTAAGGAAGGACGAGGTATTCGACTTACTTAGGGTCTTGCTGGCAAACCACAAAACTATACCGGAAAACCAAAGAAGTAAAACAAGAATAACCGACAAAACCACATACTATACCAACCTTAAGACCCGACCTCATTGTCAAAAAGTCGGCAGACCGTGCTACACGTTCCACGACACTCTCGCACAGACGATCCGCTTCTCACAAATTGACCGCGACCGATGGGAAACCATCAGCACCCAAGAAAACCTAATGCGGAAAATGACTAAAGCATTGTACCAACTTCCGGAATCCGATTTGGATAGAGACACAGACACAGATGAACAATAAGTACTCCATATCAGCAAGGATAGGCCCCAGCAGCTTACTAACCAACTAAGCCCTATTTATGAACGCCAATTGAATTATTATTACTAAATCCCTGGTTGAGGGGGACTACAGATTGTACTTAGTGGGTAGTGGGTCAGTCTAATGTCCTCCAAAAACCAAAAATGATTTTCATCATTGTCCCAAATTCCACTAGGCTTAATCGGGCGTATAGCCCGGCCCGGAGACAAAATTCCGGGAGGGGTCTTTACAATCGACACAGTCATCCACGACCTCCTTGGGGAGATTTACCAGCCGGGGTGAAAATTCGTATCCATGAAACACAGGTAATGCTGAGCAGTTGCGGGATGCGTAGGAGAACTAAAAGAGGGTAAAACTTTGGGAGATCAGTGTAAGGCGATGTCGATGGAGGCCAGCTATACGTACTTATATTTATACACTCATCGTATTCTGTCCATGGACTAGATATTGAGTATAGAGAATAAAATTACAAACGCCATTGACCTGGAATAAGTAACAAATTTGGTCGCATCCAGAAGACGTCGCGGTTTATTTTAACGATTTTAAAATATAAAATAAAAGGTTGATTAGAAAATATTTTTTTTCATACTCTTTTGCCTTGACGCAAACGTAGGTATTTGGACAAAGGTGGTCCGTATAAAACATTTTCTTAATCCGCCTCTACTTATATAAAGTAGCAAGCAGCAAATGTTTTACATTGCGTCATCAATTTCCGAACCAAGCACAGACATTACAGTTGTTGTTTTCTTTTACGTATACAATCCAAGGAACCACTAGGTTAGGGCACAATCTCTCGAATCTAAGACGGGAGTCACGCTCACGCAGCGTGTATAAATAAGGACAGAGCACATTAGATTGTTGTTGGAGTGGTTAGGTTTTTGTGACGTGCTCAGCGGCGTTCGTCATTGACATTTAATATTTGTTCTTTGTCAAAATGACATTTGATATTACAGTATTGTGCGAATTAATGTGAACATTGGGAGTTTCTATATTATTTTAACTTTGAACACTGCTGTGACAATTTTGATAGGTGTTTCTTGACATATCCCATAACCTATCATTCTGCATTAAGTTATTGCTAATGTCAGTCATTTTGCCGGTTATTGCGACTAATTTACACTAGGACAAAAAAGTAACCATTCTAGACTGGCCTGTAAACTCACCGGACATTAATCCTATTGAGTGTGGGCTATATGCAAGGCCAGGTTTCTGAAAATGAATTCTACAACAAAAACTAGGATGATTTAGGCTGTCATTCAGGTATGGTTTCGAGATGACAAAATAAAGGAAAATTGCAAAACATTGATTAATTCCATGCCAAAACGAGTTGAACTTTAATAAATGCCAAAAGGGGGACATATTCCCTATTAATTAATACTAAAATATTTATAAACTAGTAGGTACTGTTTGTATTTTTTTTCAAAAAATAATATTTAACGTCACATTAATTTGCACAATACTGTAGTTTGTATATTTCTATAATTTTTACATTTTTTTGCATCAAATAAGATATTTTTATAATGAAATTAGTGTTTCAGTATTCGATCTAGGCAAAAAACGATTCTGATCATATTGCCCGGAATTCAGTTAGATGGGAAACAGCAGCAATTTGAGTAATTTGTAAATATGTTTTTACACCAAAATCGTTTCTGTTAATAAATTGGTTAAGGTTTACATTGACCGGTACAATTGCATACGGTGCTTTGTCAGAAGAATATGTTCTTTAACAATTGTACAAAATTAATACAGGTATAATCCAAAAAACATGGGGCATTTCATTTAAAAAACCAATGCATAGTTTACTTATTATTCGAAATGTCGCCCGATAATCAGGTCATCCACAATACATGCGTGGACCCCTTGGAAATGATAGTCCACAGCCCACCTAACCTAACCTAAAATTTACCGGGCCAACTATACGTAACGGTTATTGACATTTAAATTGATGACGAAATGTAAAACATTGGCAACATGTACAATACTGTACAAGCAGTTGTTAGGGCAAAAATAAGAAGAAAACTTTTTACGAACATTGGTCGGCAAATGGCCCCTAAGGTACCTACAGCCTCTTAAAAGGGCGCCCCTGAAGATTTATTATTATTATTATTTATAAAACGTTTTGAGATAAAATAATGTAATTTCGGGTAACATGTACCTTTTCATTAATATTTCTGGGTTGTTCCGACGAATTTGTGCAATTTGAAGTCTCGGACTAAAATCTCGAATTTTACTTATTAAATTTTTTTGTTTATTTTATGCTTTTAAAGTATACGATATTTTTAAAAGGATTGTAAACTTATTATTTTTTTATTTTTAATTTAAATAGTTTTTATTCGCTTAACTATACGTGAAATCTCACGTTCGTTAACTGTCCCAAGTAAAGGCCTGATGAATATAAATATTATTTCTGACTAAGCAGTAATTGTTAAAAAAAATAGTGTATTAGTAATCTTAATAACATTGATTTGTGCTTTATTTGTTTACAAGTGATAAGTCGTTTACTAAAAGCGTTTGTTCTAAAAACCGATAAATATCATTGTCTTTCCTATGTAATCTCAGTACCGTTAAAACAGTTTAAAATTTACAAAATGGAAATACAGGTGGAGCTTTACCATTTTTATCGAAGGCACAGTGGTGTTGTGTGGTTTTTAGAAGTTTTATTTAATATTTTTTTTCGTTTTAAGCGTGTTTTTAAAATAAATTCCACATAGTAAAGCTTAAAACTCACTACTGTTAAGAGATATAATCAAGGTAAGTTCATAGTTATTAGTAATTAAATTGATAGTTAATATTTATTTTGTTGAAATGTTTCGCGGGGTCTGTAATATTGGCAGTGTGCCAAAAAAGCGAAATATTTAAATGGAATTCTCACAACCGATAATCTCACATCCTTTAATAACTTTCATTAACGGGTGTGAGGGTCAGTTAACGGTTGTGAGAATTCACTTTAAAAGCCTCTTATTGACCTAGTTTTTTTCTACAGGGGAGTAAATACATTCTATATATGCTATTAAGTTATAATTGCCAAGACATCTACGAAGAAGAATAAGAATAAGAATAACGGATAGTTCTCGGCAATTGCAACGAGAAGGTTCTAGGGAAAGTATGAGAAGGCTGCGTGAAAAAATTAAAAACGATCCAGTTTTGTATGAGGAATCAAAAAGGAAAGAAAAAGAGCGGTATTTAGCTAGAAAGGCAACAGAAAATATTAAAAAAATAGACCAAATGATTAGAAAAGAGAAAAACGAGAAAAGAGTGGAGAGCACGGAGTAAAAAGTCATATAATAAAAAAAGGAGATCAACAACTGGAAAGAGATCTTCGAGAAAACATGCCACCTGCATCTCCTATTATGTTTCAACCCATAATTCCCATACCGGCTGGATCTCAAGAAAACTTGTCCAGACAAGCTATTCAAGGCAAACTTATACAGAGACGTAATAAAGAATCGCTTAAAAAGAAATCAAATTTCTAAGAGAACGACTACTTGAAAAAGATAGAAAACTTGCCAAATACAAAAAAAAGGTACAAAGAATAAAAAAGAAACAGCCTGATTCACCAAATTAAAAAGTTACTACTGAAATCCAATTTTAAACAAAATAAAAGTCATTTAGATAAACGGAGTTTTACATCAACCATTTCAGGCGACATTATCAAGAAATATAGGTTTAAGTGTTTGTTGGGTTCATCTACGTCTAGAAGACTGCTCCTTAAAAATGGCAAAAAACAATGATTTGTCTAAAAAAAGGCAAAATGTTGTCCAAAAAGTAAAACAAGCTGTGAAAAATTTTTATGAGAAAGATTTAATAAGCCGCCTATGTCCTGGCAAAAAGGACACCGTTACTTTTCATAAGGTTAAAAAACAAAAAAGGTACCTAAACGGTACACTTTTTAGCACTTATATACAATTTAAGAAGTTCCATCCGCTAATAAAAATCAGCTACCAAACATTTTGCAATTTTAGACCATTTTGGGTTTTAAAACCAAATGCCAGGCTTCGAGATACGTGTTTGTGTATGCTGCACGATAATATGACACTATTACCGGCTAAGGCAAAAACATACGACCTAATAGAAACTAAAGATCGAGAAGAACTATCAAGACAAATCTGTTGTGACAAAAAGACTGATGACTGCATTAACAGGTCATGTCCGATCTGTCAAAGCAAATCCATTAGGATTAATAAATATGAAAACAACGATATAGTAAGTTATGAAAAATGGTACTCAAAGAAGGTGGAAATAGAGATAAAAGGTAAAAAGAAAATGTGTCAGAAAACAGTTAAATGTTTTTCTTAATAGTTAACTTTCTTGCCAAAAAACTGGGTGTTTAAAGGTTACGTTGGATATTTAGCGAACCTGGCCCTGGTAAGGGGGCACCTGACGGCGTAGGTGGCTGTTTAAAAAGAACAGCTGACAATTTGGTCAGCCAATGCATAGACATTCCAAATTTTGAGGTTCTTATTTTAAACCTAAAAAAACACTGTAAAGGTATAAAGTGTCCAACAATTGAAAGTAGCCTTTTAAAGGGACAATGGCTATCCGAGAGCTTACATGGTCTGAACGAGCGCAAAATGTTCTCCAGGCAAGAAAACTTTGCTGCTTGAAATGCGATGAGTCTACTACTTGTAGCCATTTTCCATTGGGCTTGATTCAATTACCACTACCAGTTGAAGTAACTTTTGAAAAAAATTTATATCCAAACTCAATGGTTTCGAGTATCCTTTTATTATAAATTAAGTTGCATATGTTTTTTATACGCCAAAACTTACTTTATCCTTATTTAGAAATATACTTTCATATTTTTTTTAAATGAAATATTCAAGTGTATAATATACAGCTCAACTATATGTAAGAGGTCGTGGATTCGAATTCCCACGGCGCCTAAAATTTTCTCATCTTTTTTTCCTTAACAGTTTTTGTAGCTCCAACTTGTTGTTGTTCAATTAAAAGGAAAAAAGACTTTAAAAAACTTGATTGGTGTAATTGTTGAGGTTTATTACATAGAAGAAGAGTACACAGTAAAGTTTTTAAGGAAGTGTGGTAAAAATAAGTTTATTTTTCCTGACAAGGAAGATGTTTCTGTTGTCATGAAAAACGAAATTTTGTTTGTTCTACCTATGCCAAGAGTTAACAATAGACAGCACTATTTGTTTAAAAACCTACCACACGACCTTAAAATACTATAAAAGGTAGAACTAAAATCTACCTACATTTATATAGTTTGTATTCATTTAGTTTAAAAATACTTACTTTAATAAGGTAACTTACATTATTATTTTTATTTTTTTATTGCAATTTGAAAAATTACGATTTTTTTTGCTAATAGTGTTTTACATAGGTACCTTATAGATACAAACTTTAAATTTTGTTGTTATTTTTAAGTTAGGTGAGTATAGGTACCGTTTCGGAAATAATAATAAAAAACCATTTTCAGGGGCCCCCATTTAAGAGGCTGTAGCTCCCTTAGGGGCAATTTATAAGAAGATTGTTTCCTATTTTTGTCTTTAAAAACCACGTATTGGGTATTGCACACTATAATCGGGAAACCCTGTAAAGGCGTCATCAAAATTTAGCGGTGGGGACCACACTTGCTTAGTTACGCCACTATATGTAGCTTCTTGGTTTTTAAAGATGTTTAGTATATGATTCTTTCTCGTTTACAATTAAAAATGCTATAGATACAACTAACATTCACCTTAAATTTTTTTCTGGATAAAGGTTATATATAGTATACTACTTTATTAAAAAGTTTTAGGCTATTAGCTATAATAGATCCATAGCCTAAAACTCTATAGAGTTGCCTCTCTTTTTAATGGGCATTTAAATATTACAATTTATCTAAAATCGGTTATTTTCAATCTGAAATATCTCATTACCGGAAAATTTACAATTTTTTACGGATAATATCTGTACACTAATATCGAGAAACAAGTGAATACCCGACGCTGATTAAAATCGTATAATATTAGGATTAAAATAATTATTTCATTTATCTATTCCTACACCGAGAGAAATAGTCTGGGTATAGTTAAAAAATGATTTGTTTTATTATATTTGGTAAAATATAATAAATAATTCTTTTATATACCAAATCAGCACTTCTTAGTAACTATATTCAGAATTACTCAAGTTTATTTTGAAAAAATGATTTGGTTCACTGTATTTGGTTATAAAAAACAAATATAGTTTAATAATAACAAACCATTTTCAAATAGAGTTTGTATGAATAAATCGAGTTGTTGCTTGCTTATAAAAAACAAATGCAGGATAAAACACGTTGATTATTCGCCGTAGATGCTTTAGTTCGGCCATTGTGTTAGTTTGTGCAAAGGGAATGGACGCGTCCGGACGTGCTGTATAGTTTATACCTAAATTAGGTAAATATGGATACATTTTTGATTGAAAATAATTTAACAGAGTTATGTTTTTTAAGTTTAAGAATTTTAAATTAAGATGTTTAGTTTACTTAAGTTTAAGATGTTTAGTTTACTTTACCAAAAAAAAAAGTTTTTGTTTGCAAACATGTTTTTTAAGGAACATGTTTTTTATTTTTTATTAAAATAAAATGTATTGTTATCAATGGCCGAGTGTTATTTAATATAGAAAACCCTAATTTTTATAAAAACGCTAAATTATAAAAATACATGTTTTGTTTTAATAATTCAGGGTGTTTCAGACTTGTGGTGCCAAAAGCTCGAAGGAGATTCCTCTCATCAAAATATGAAAAAAAAGTTCCTATGAACAAGTGTCCGAAAATGCTTCGTTACCGAGATACAGGGTGTTTTATTTAAAAAAAAAAGTTTAAATTTGATACTTTTTTGTTATATACAAAAATAATCATAATAATGTATAAAAAAGTTTTTTTAAGCTATAAATAAAAAACTCAATTAAAAAAAAAACAAACACCCTGTATCTCGGAATCGAATCATTTTCGGACACATGTTCATAAAAACTTTTTTTCATACTTGAGAGGAATCTCCCCTGAGCTTTTGGCACCACAAGTCTAAAATACCCTGTATATTACTTATTTTTTAAAACAAAACGATTTGTTAACAAAAAAAGATGATTTGTTTTTTATAAATAAATATATTTTTTTTAAATAAAAATTTGATTCTTATAAATAAATAACTTATTTATTACGACTAATTGGTTTGGTTTTAATAACCAAAAACAAATTATTAAGTAAATATGACCAAATGTCTTGAAGCTAATCATTTGTTTTTAATAACGTAGCCGTTTGTAAGTCAAATACTGAATAAAGCATTTGGTTATAAAAATGCAGATTTGGTAATAAAAACCATTTTTTTCTCTCAGTGTATTGCATATTTTTTTTGTGAATAATGATAAACTTATAAATTCCCTGCCTAACAACGGGAATAATGAAATCATTATTCACGTTGTTAGGCATCAGTGATTGGCCGATTTCAATATTTACTGTGATTTGAACTAATCCGTTTTTAAATTGGGAGAAGGCGACTATAATAAAATTTAAAATTGGTAAAAAGTGAGGTTAACCATTTGACATATTTCAGATTTTATATATTTATTTTTGAAAATCATTTAATTTTCTACTTATTGGAGTAGATAAAGTATAGTATATATTACTCGAGATTATTACTCGATATTACTCGAGATTATGCGCATTACTCATTCGGATGATTTAAGTCTCTCGTCTGGCAACTTGAGACGCAAACCTCATCCTCGTGAATAATAACCTGCATTATCTATCGTATAATAATATACTATTATTTTAATTCAGAAAAAATATTTTACCGGTCCTCAAAAAAACATATTCGGTGTTGTATTAACAATCGTTTTATTTGACACATCGATTTATAAAATTATGATTTTGTAATTTAACTTTATAAATCATTTATTATTTTGTAAATGGATATTTTGCAAAAAGAACCCATATATATTTAACGTTTACCGTTTATTTTCAACAAATTTCAATTCAATGTTTAGTTTTATTTGCTTTTTTTTCTGTAATAAAGGATATTTTTTTTTAATTAAAATAATCTTTAGTGGTTAATTGCTACTTTTTACAATAGCCCGGTAACGGGAACGGGAACGGGAATCCTAACAATAAAGGTGGGAGAGACTTAAAAACCACTGTTGATCGATAGGGTTCGCTGAGTCTCTCCCAAAGATAATACACCCCATAGATTGGAAACTGCACTAGCGCTAGCGGCAAAAGGTTAAAGTAAATTAACGCCATCTAGGTCTACAATACCCTTAGCAATGCCAAAAATTGAAGTAGATTTCTTTAACATATATTGGCGCCATATTTGAATGTTGATGCTTCGTAGGGTGCCTTTATATATTGTATTTACTGCTGTATTTTAAACAAGTATGAATATAAGATTTATTTATTGTATTAATAATATAATATAAAATAAACTACATGCATCTATATGTACATATTAAATACATAATCGGTATACATGAATATGTTTTTGTTTGTGGAGTGCAAACCCAAAAAATATTAGTCTTAATTCTTCAATAATAAGAGAATATTGCAAACTTTGGTAATTTAGTCCAGGCTACTTATACATATACATAAAGGAATTTGTACAAGGTGTTTGAGTGTGGACTTTTGGCAAGTTCTAACCAACCGTGAAAAATCCACAGTACCAACTACACTGTTCAAAATTTTAGCTAATTTTTACCTAAAATATTAGACTATATAGGACCATTGATTTTTTAAGGCAAACTGCTTGAAATGAATTCAGAGGAATATTCCCCTTTTAAATTAGTGAATTCTTTAACTGATATTTTTAAAGAAAATGATAAAATTAATTAAGCAACATTACTTAGGTTTCAAAGATGATACACCTTAGATCGTAAGGGATATTGCCTGAGAATAAAAGAATAAATTTCCTATTTTTAAGGCAATTTGCTTAAATTTTAAGGTAGATTTCAGCTAAGTTTTCAGGCAAATTATATATATTTTTAGTGAAAATCCTAGCATAGGAATATTCTTCCAAGTTAGGACTCCTTCATCTGTATGTCCTAGGCGAATTAACAACGGCGGTTCCGGTACTACATGTAGTACGGAACCCTTTAAATAATCCCAACCCTGTAGGGTTGGGATTATTTAAAAATAAATTGAGGTCAATGGGAAATTTCATTTACTTTGGATTACTTAACTATAGCACTATAGCACTATAGCACTATTGTATACAAAATGTTCACTTATAGCACAATAATTGTTAACTATGTTGTTATATCAATAGCACACAACGCGGCCTTTAAGCTTTCGTTGATTTTGGCATTCTGGTGGACAATATAGGCGCGAATATTTATTGTAAAACGTCGGTATTAGCGATCGTAGCCGATTGCAAGTAAGTCACTAATATTTAAAGGAATTTACCTAAATTAGTTCAATAATTTGCCATAATAATTTAGAAGAATTACCTAAATTAAAAACAAAATTGTCGTACCTAAAAGTAATTGAGATTTTGACTAAATATTTAGGTAATCTGCATATCTTTTTTAATTTGACAAGTTTATTAAGTAAAGTATGAATATTTATCTATAAGTTAGTAAATACACCATAGAACTAAGGCATTCGTTTCTGCCTAATAAACGAGAAGGTAAATTGCTTTTCTCGTTTAAGCATATTACCTTATTTTTCCGTAACTAATTCTGATTAGGTATTTCAAAAGGCTTGATTTTGAACAGTGTATTGGTTTTGAAACAACCATAAGTAGCCTGTGCTTGGCCTGGACTAAATTACCATTAAATAAGCAATCCTAAATAATTCATAATTAACAAAAAGTATTTTTACGCTAGAGCGATACTGCCGTGCTTAGCCAAAAAGGCGCAACTCCACATTTTTACTTTATAAATTATAGCGCTTTATTTTTTTTTTCTAAGATGCGTTCAATTTAATTAGAAATTTTTAGGAGCTATAGTACTTAAAAATGTATGTATAGTTAAAATGCGTCTTTTTTCTAAGAGAATAATTTAATAATAACGAGATGAGTCTTTTTGGCTTAGGACGGCAGGATAGTCAATACTTACAAAATTTCCGCGCCCAACAACAATACATTTTAAAACCATTAACACGTTTTATCACTTTTAAGGCCCAAAAATGTATTTAATAATTTAAAAATTCATCAATAATTTTGATTGACATTGACATTTGCAAATAGCGTTTGTACAGATGTCTGCAATTTACAAATAGATATAGTTCATGTATTGTAGCTCTAGAGGGCAGTGGTGGGAGAGTTTCCAATCTATGGGGTGTATTATCTTTGGTCTCTCCCACCTTTACCGCTTAGTTTCCCGTTCCCGTTCCCGTTCCCGTTACCGGGCTGTTGTGCAGCGGGCTTTAGACATAAAAAAACCAAAATTTATTGTATTGTAATAAGTGATTAAAATCTTATCACTGAGACTCTTAGTTTTATATTTTAACATTTTTAATTGTAAAAAAGTTTTTACATTTACATATTATTTTTGTTTATTTACAATTGGTCGGCCTATAAATACGGCAGAGAAAATATTGTACTGTACTAATATTGCTCTTTAGCGTTGCACCAATGCAAAGTGACTGCTCACAAAAAAGTGAACATCTAAAAAATTTAGTACCTATTTTCAATTCTCTAGAATAGTATAAAACATAGGTAAAACAGCAACCATCATTTGTTGATTTAATATGGATCGAACCTAAAATCATTTGTTTGTAAACGTTACATATTTTGTTTTAGTAACTTTAGTACTTAATACTAGATGTCTTCCACAAACGATAAAAAAGTCGATCCAAATGAAAACATCGCTTTAAAATTCGGGAGGTTTTTATCCCACCCTGAACCTGGCGAAGAGGTTTGCATCACTGGTATGTCCGGGTCTTTCCCCGATTGCGAAAACGTCGACGAGTTAAAGGAAAAATTGTTCAATAAAGTCGATCTTATTACCGATGCTGGATTGAGATGGGCTACTACCAACGAAGAAATCCCTAAAAGAACTGGGAAAATGAAGGTTGTCGACAAGTTTGATCCAGGATTTTTTGGTAAGAATACCAAAAATACATAGGTAATATTTTTCCCTTATCGAATCAGAATGGGCATTTTTGATTAAATTTTTTCATTTTTACGCCAAAAATTACTTGGAAAAACCAAAATGTCCCCTTTTTTGAAACAATCATAAAAATTATCAAATTTTACCAGTACATTCCATAAATCCACTTTTAGAACAAAATTATACATCTTCAAAATCCAAAATTATCCATGCTGAAATGTAACTAACTAACATTTGCTCTTAACTCTGCTAAATGCCACTTTTACACTAAATTTACACAGCTGCAACAGCCACAACTAGGTTAATATTAGTCGCATTTGGATGCGGGTTTTTTTGCAGTCGATTTTTATAAAACAAGACTTTTATTTTGGTTATAGGTATTAGTGCTCAACAGGCAAAATATATGTGTGTCATGGTAAGAATGTGCCTTGAAAAGGTCGTCGAAGCTATTTGCGATGCCGGTATAAATCCCAGAGATTTAAAGGGTACCAGAACCGGAGTCTTTATAGGAACTACGAATTCAGAAACTGAAGAATTGTGGTTTTTAGAACGTGTTGAGAGTGCAACAGCTCTTACTGGGTAAGAATCCTTAAAATAGTTTATTTATTTTACATTATTAATCATATTTTGAAATTATTTTGCAGAGTATTGCGTTCCATGATGACCACAAGGATTAGTTATTTCTTGAAGCTACAAGCACCTTCACTTGCTTTGGATACAGCCTGTAGTAGTTCTATGACGGCTATGGACAATGCGTTCAGAGCCATAAGACAAGGCAAATGTGATGCCGCCATAGTTTGTGGCGCTTGCGCAGATTTGCATCCCAATCCCAACTTGCAGTTTGCTAGGTAAGTTAGGGGTTATTGTGTTTGATTCCTTAAATTGCCCTCTATTTATAGGTTGGGTGTACTAAGTAAAGATGGCAGATGCAAAGTCTTCGACAAAGACGCCGATGGTTATGCGCGTTCTGAAGCTATAGCCTGTGTATTTTTGCAAAGGTCCAAGGATGCCAAGCGCATTTACGCCACTGTTGTACACTCTAAAACTAACAGTGATGGGTACAAGGAGCATGGTATTACTTTCCCATCGAAGGAAGGACAGAAAACACTGTTGAAGGAGTTTTACAGTGAATGCGAGGTTGATTCCAATGATTTAAGTTATTTTGAAGCTCACGGTACGGGTACGAAAGTTGGTGATCCAGAGGAGTTGAGTGCTACTGATGAGGTTTTCGCTGAAAGGCGTACTAAACCTTTGATGATTGGTTCTGTTAAGTCCAACATGGGACATACGGAACCCACATCAGGTCTTTGTTCAGTTATTAAGAGTATCATTGGGTTTGAGTCTGGATATATTCCTCCAAATATTAACTTCAAAGAGCATAGAGATGACGTACCAGCCTTTAAAGAAGGCCGTTTTAAGGTTGTAACTGAAAAAACACCATTTGAAGATGATAACGGACTCATCGGTATAAGCAACTTTGGTTTTGGTGGTGCAAACGGTCACGTCCTCATCAAATGGCACTCAAAGGTCAAAAAAGATGTCTCCCTAAAACCGGAAGACCTCCCACGTCTTATTTGCGTAAGCTCTCGTCTCACAGAAGGTGTTGAAACCTTCTTCAATGACGCCAAATTCAATCAAGATAAAGAATATATCGCCCTCCTTCATAATCTCTTTGAAAGAGAAATTAAAAATCATACACATAGAGGTTATTCTATTTTTTCCAATAATGGCGAATTTATAAGGTCGACAAAGCATGTTGGTAATCCCAGACAGCTATATTTCATATTTGGAGGCTATGAGAGTTCGTGGAGAAATGTTGGGCAGGACTTTTTGGGGGTGGAGGTGTATCGGAATGCTATTAACGAGTAAGTATCAGTGGATGCTCATGATCTATGAGAAAGGACGTTCACAAATTTTACAAAGCCACAGGGAATTTTTTTGTAGCACGACTATTATTACTTTTTTAAGCTTATAAAATAATACAAAATATTATATTAAACTTTGATATAATATCATACATATTATGTATTTATTAAAGAAAGAACAGAAGGCTATTTATATTTTATCATTTTGTTTAAACAGCCTCATTACTCAGTACTCCACCGTAAAAATGTAATAATTGATGAAATAAAATATATATTTATAAAATCGGTAAACGTAGAAAGGCACTTATTACAATTACAATTACGAAATTTAAACAAGGCAATCAGTGGCAAACTGGTTTTGGAGCACACTATATCGCCACCAATACTTTATCACACGTGCGACCGTTCTTTTTAAAAGATCCTTTGTTTCATTCCGTTTCGACGTAAGCGAGATAATTATTAAGGCGCTTGGGAACGGTTCGATAATAATTATTTAGGAGGCTCGGAAACTTTACAAAAAATAATTATATTAATTATTGAATTCTGTATGGGGGTGCACGTGCTCATGTGCTCCTATAGAGAAACCGCCACTGGTAAGTATTATTTATCATAAATTGTAATTTTTTTCGTTTTATTTGCCTCTTATTGTTATGCTAGATACAAAAAATACTAAAGTCAATTATTTTTTTCCACAGAATCCAAAACATTCTGCTCTCATTTAAAATAAACGTCCATTATTTGATTCAAAACCCAAGCAATGCAGTGTTTGATAATGTTTTGGGATCTATCTTGGTAAAACTGGCATTAACTAAAGTCCTGAGTGCTCTGAACGTAAAAGCTAGTGGATATATAGGTCATTCTCTAGGTGAAATAGTGGCTGCATATTATGATGATTGTCTCACTTTGGAACAAGCTGTATTGATCGCTTTCACCATCTCCAAAAACGTGGAAAATATTGATCAAAGTGCTGTTTCTTACATGGTTAATTTGAATCTGGAACAGTTAAACCAAATTTTACCACAAAGGGTGTATGTTGAAGCCATTAACTCTAAGAATAGTGTTATTATTTCTGGACACCCTGAGTCTGTAAATAATTTTGTTGGTAAATTGGTTGCTCACAACATTCAAGTGAAAGATTTAGGAGCTAACATTATTGATTTTCATGGTGATAACTTCTTGACACTAAGTAAGATGTTTTAAAAAAAGTTGTAATTTAATTACATTTTTTTTTTTAATTTTTGTAGAACCTCATATTATTCAGGATCTCTTCAAGATACTTCCACAACCAAAATCATTCTCAAACAATCATCTTTTAAAGAGTAACACTAAGGCATCCGCTGAATTCTTTGTGAATAGTTTAACTAGTACAACATCTTTGAAAGACTTGGCTTGTAATATTGAAGTAAAGAGTGCTATTTTCGAAATTGGCCAAGGATACCTTCAAAGCTCAGTGGATGAAGCTACAGAAAACTATACCCTCTCTGTTAATATTGAAAATTTCAACCAGAGCTACTTTGTTGGTTTCCTAAAAGCCCTGGGAAGGTACTGACAAACAAATGTTTAACAAGTGATATGAAATTTATTTTAATATATTGTTTTTTTTCTTCCCCAGTTTGTATGAAGTAGGTTCAAACTTTAGCATATCCAAATTGTATTCTCAAGTACATTTTCCAGTAAGCAGAGGTACAAGTTCCATTTCACCAGCAATTCGTTGGAATCATTCCCAAGAATGGGAAACAGCAAACTTTAAAAATATTGGACACAAAGAAAATTCCCGTGCCATCATTTATGAGGTTATCTTTGGCAAAGATTGTGTATGGAATTTTGCCCTTGGACACGTTATCGATGGTATGTATATTAAGTTAACAAAGTTAAGGTTTACATGCGTAATAAAAAATCTAAATTTATTTTATATTTTAAGGTAGAAACTTATTCCCAGCCACTGGTTATCTAAACATCATATGGGAAACATTAAGATGGTGTTTCGGCTACGAATTAGCTCAAAATTGCGTGATTTTCACCAACTGCAAATTCTTGCGAGCGGTTAACTGCGTAAAAGAAGGATCAGTCGAATTGACTGTCATGATTCAGAAAGGAACTGGTGATTTCGAAGTAAGTATCTGGCAAGAAATTTTTTATTTGTGCATGTTTAATTTGAGTTTAGAATGTTCAAGTCCAGTATTTATTTTAAGGTTACATGATATTAATTATTTTTAGATTGCTGAAGGTGGCCAACCTGTGGTAACAGGAAACATCCAGTTCCACAACAAAGTTAAAAACGAACAACTAACCTTACAAACGGTTTCAGTGGATGACGAAAAAGTTCTTCCACTCAAAACTAAGGACATTTATAAGGAACTTCGTCTTAGAGGTTATAACTATAGCGGTCTTTTTAGAGGTTTAGAAGAGGTTAATGGTGAAGTCAGCAAGGGTAAAATCAAGTGGCAAAACAATTGGGTTGCTTTTATGGATAACCTCCTACAGATGAAGATTTTGGATTTCGATTCTAGACTTTTGTACGTACCCACGCAGATCAGAAGGTTGACCATCAACCCACAGCATCATTTGGATTTGATTCAAGCTAATGGAACCATGGAGGAAAGTCATTTGGATGCTTATGTGTGTCCACATTCAGGAGTAATAAGGTAAATAAAAATGTTTAAATAGTTTATGAGATAGTTTAACACTAAATTTCTTCTAATTCCAGATCAGGTGGTATCCAAGTGGAGGGTCTCTCAGCTTCTGCTATCCCTCGTCGTAAACCATTAGGTGAGCCGGTTCTAGAAAAGTATGAATTTGTATCCAATGTAGCCAACCTAACAATCGAAAACTCAACCAGAGTCAACATGCAAATCGTGTTGGAAAACAAATTCGAAATAAAAGTCAAAGTTGTGGAGCTAATAGATGAAAATACAATGGAAGATAGTTTACCTTTAGGTCCTTTGATTTTTGATGTATTAGGTGACCAGCCTGTTATTCAAGCAGAGGTTACAGTACTGTCAAAAACACCTTTAGAATTAAAAAATGTTACTGTTGAAGACAATAAGTTAAAATCCCAAACCGATTGCCTCGTAGTTGTACTCAGCAATGCTCTATCAAACCCAGAACGTCTGGAAACAGCCTTTAAATCGCTCAAAGAAAACGGTTTTATCATCTCACGCGAAAAAGCTGACTGCACATACGCAGACTTTAATAAAAACATGCAAATACTTACCACACATAACACCAAAACCGAAAAGTTATACCTCTTAAGAAAATCTGAGCAATTTAAGAGAGTTACGCCAGTAAATATAGAGAATGTTAAGGAGGACTTTAACTGGGTACAAACTTTACAACAATCGGTCGGTAAAGAAGAAAGTGTTTTGGTCTATGCACTAAATGAACCACAAAGTGGTCTATTAGGTAAGTTTTGTTTTTTGACTAAAATTATGTCGATAATACTAATTGTGAGTTTTTTAAGGTATGGTAAACTGCCTACGTAGAGAACCAGGTGGCAACACCATCAGATGCATTCAAACCTTCGAAGAAACTCCCACTTTCGACCAATACCATCCCTTTTACTGTGAGCAACTGAAAAAAAATTTGACTGTAAATGTGTACAAAAATGGTACATGGGGAACATATAGGCATTTAGCATTGGAAGAAAATCCTAAAGTATTGACTGAACATAGATACGTTAATATTGCAACTAGAGGCGATTTATCTTCCCTTACATGGTTCGAAGGTCATCTAAGTGCTAAATATGTGATGCCGTCAGAGAAAACATTAGTTTTTGTAAATTAACAAAACTATAAAGCTTGATAAATATTGACGAACATTATTTTAGACATACTATGCTGCCCTTAACTTCAGGGATGTAATGACAGCTACAGGGAAAATCACACCTGATGTTATCACAAAATACAGACCTGAGCAAGAAAATGTTCAAGGTTTTGAATTTTCTGGAAGAACAAAATCGTAAGTTTAAATTTATTATATTTTTCCATAAATAATTCTTTTAAAACATTTTTTTAATGTTGGAATATGCATTTATTTATCGTAGTTTTAAAACAATTTTATTTTTTCAGTGGTAGACGGGTTATTGGTCTTTTGACCAATGGTGCTTTTTCGACGATCAATATAGCAGATAACTATTTCTTATTCGATATACCAAATTATTGGACCATGGAAGAAGCAGCTACCGTACCATGCGTGTATTTGACTGTCATTTATGGCCTGTTTTATGTAAGAAATATTCAATTTTTGTTAAAAAGGTGCAAAGGTTTGAAAATTCGATTTAAATATTACCATTTTTGTTTTAAGAGGGCTGGTATGAAGAAAGGAGACAAGATTCTCATCCACTCCGGTACTGGAGGTGTTGGTCAAGCTGCTATACAGTTGGCAATACATTTTGGCTGTCAAGTTTTTACTACTGTGGGAACCCAAGAAAAACGAGACTTTATCAAGAAACAATTTTCTCAACTTACCGGTAATAAAAACCTAAAACCTGTCTTGGAATGTCAAACATAAAATAACTAATATTCTTTTCAGATAACCGTATCGGCAACTCAAGGGACACATCATTCGAGACCCTTATCATGCAGGAAACTAAAGGAGAAGGTGTAGACTTGGTGCTTAACTCCTTAGCTGAAGAAAAACTTCAAGCCTCAGTTCGTTGCCTAGGTTTCGGAGGAAAATTTGTCGAAATTGGAAAATTCGATTTGGCAAATGACAACAGATTAAAATTATTGGATTTCACTAAAGAACAGAGCTTTCACGGTGTGATGTTGGACTCACTTTTCACAGAGTCTCCTAGCACAAAGAAAAAAGTTTGTGTTTTATTTGATCAATGCTTAAAAAATGCAGCCATTAAGCCACTAAATAGAATCGTATTTAAAGATGACGAGCTAGAGAAGGCCTTTAGGTATATGACAACAGGTAAGCATATTATTAAACTATCCGAAAAGTCCTAAACCTTCTTAAAACTGTTTAAAGTATCTAGACAACATCAATAAACTCTATGCAAAACTCGGTTCTTTCCTTTAGGTAAACATATGGGTAAAGTACTGGTACAACTCAGGAAGGAAGAACCAGAAAAAGTTTTCAAACCTATTGTGTCCTTACACAAGGCAGTTCCAAGGTATTTCTGTGACCCCAACTTCTCCTACATCATCACTGGAGGATTGGGAGGTTTTGGTCTGGAATTAGCTGATTGGTTGGTTCTTAGAGGTGCTAGAAAAATTGTACTAACTTCCAGAACGGGGGTGAGAACTGGGTATCAATCTATGAGAATTAGGTATGTTGATGTAAACTGCTCGTCATAAAAATCGACGCACCTAGTTTTTTGGAAAATATTTGAAAGCTCGTTATTGGAAAATTACTGAATCGATTTTAAAAATCTTTGGAAATCCTGAATAGCTGATTCTTTGACTCTTATGTCTAACTTTGGGAATACGATATTTTGCACATAGCATTATACTACAGGGTGTTAAACGAAGGGATGTATTTTTTCCGAAATTTCAAGTTATTCCCATTCATGAGGCAGTTGAGTTTGATAGTCGTAATACCCCTTCCTAATATAAGTAAGGTAATCCCTCGGAACGTTTTCGAAATTTTGTGAATATCAAGGCTTACTACGATTATATGCCAATTTTTTGAAAATTGTCTTTATTTCCCACTTTAGTCCAAAAAATGAGCAATAGTGGATTCTTTGACTTCCATCTAATTTTGAGAATAAGATATTGTGCACATAGCATTATACTACAGGGTGTTAAAAAAAGAGTTGTTTTTTCCAAAATTCCATATCCCTATTCACAGCGCAGTTGAGCTTGATAGTCCTAATACCCCTTCCTAATATTAGTTAGGTAATCCCTCGGGACGTTTTCGAGATTTTGTGGATATCTTGGCTAACTACGATTATTTGACAATTTTTGTAAAATTGTCGTTATTCCCCAGTTGTCCAAAAATTGAGCAATAGTGGATCCTTAGACTTACGTCTAATTTTGGGAATACGATATTGTGCACATAGCATTATACTACAGGGTGTTAAAAAAAAAGATGTTTTTTCCAATATTCCAAATCACCATTCACAGGGCAGTTGATCTTGATAGTAATACCCCATCCTAATAATAGGTAATCCCTCGGGACATTTTCGAGATTTGGTGGATATCTTGGATAACTACGATTATATGGCAATTTTTCGAAAATTCACGTTATTCTTCACTTAAGTCCCAAAAATGAGCAAACTACTGAAGGTATCAACACAGCGTTTTAAGGTAGGTCACGTGCTTCCAGTTGATGTACGTTGCGTGATTCATTAAAAGTGAAATGTTTCGCACAAAAGCAATTTTTTTCGGTGTAATCCAAACAAAATTATTCTCGTAAACTTATGCAGGCTATATTCATGCAATTTTCTACAAACGGTTGACTATGAAACGGTTGACTAAGGCGCATATCTGGTTTTGAGTTTCCTCCCTTCATTTTTATCATCGAATATGAAAACATTTTTCAAACAGCAAAACACATTTAAAAAAAATGACGGATGTAAGGTTGCATACCACGCAAGACGAAGAGCTGCCTGCCCTCTTTTTCTGCTAGAAGAAGATGGGCACAAGAACTTGCAAATTGGGGAAACGATGTGTTGTTAATCGATACCTTTAGTAATTTGCTTAGTTTTGGGAATTAAGTGGAGAATAACGACAATTTTCGAAAAATTGCTATATAATCGTAGTTAGCCAAGATATCCAAAAAATCTCGAAAACGTCCCGAGGGATTACCTAACTGTTATTAGGTTCCTTCCAAGGGGTATTAGGACTATCAAGCTCAACTGCCCTGTGAATGGGGATTTGGAATTTTGGAAAAAAACATCTCTTTTTTTATCACCCTGTAGTATCATGCTATGTGCACAATATAGTATTTCCAAAATTAGACATAAGAGTCAAAGAATCAACTATTGCTCATTTTTTGGACTAAAATGAAGAATAACGTGAATTTTCGAAAAATTGTCATATACCTAATCGTAGTTAACCAAGATATCCACAAAATCTCGAAAACGTCCCGAGGGATAACCTAACTGTTATTAGAAAGGGGTATTACGAATATCAAGCTCAACTCCCCTGTTAATGGGGATTTGAAATTTTGGAAAAAAAACATCCCTTTTTTTTAACACCCTGTAGTATAATGCTATGTGCACAATATCGTATTCTCAAAATTAGACGTAAGTCAAAGAATCCACAATTGCTCATTTTTTGGACTAAACTGGGAAATACCGACAATTTTCTAAAAATTGGCATATAATCGTAGTAAGCCGCGATATTCACAAAATCTCGAAAACGTTCCGAGGGATTACCTTACTTATATTAAGGAGGGGTATTACGACTATCAAACTCAACTGCCTCATGAATGGGAATAACTTGAAATTTCGGAAAAAATACATCTCTTCGTTTAACACCCTGTAGTATAATGCTATGTGCAAAATATCGTATTCCCAAAATTAGACATAAGAGTCAAAGAATCAGCTATTCAGAATTTTCAAAGATTTTCAAAATCGATTCAGTAATTTTCTAATAACGAGCTTTTAAATATTTTCCAAAAAACTAGGTGCGTCGATTTTTATGACGAGCAGTTCAGTAAATTTTTTTTATCAAATTTTAAACCTTGTTTTAAAGGATCTGGAAGAGTTATGGAGCTTTGGTCAATGTAAATACTGATGACATCACAACCAAAGAGGGCTGTGAAAAACTTTTAAAATCAGCAAATGAATTAGGACCTATCAAAGCTATATTTAATTTGGCTGTTGTATTAAAGGATTCTTTGTTTGAAAACCAAAGTGTGGAATCGTTCAGGGAATCGTACAAACCTAAGGCTTTAGCTTTAAAATATTTGGATGAGTTGTCTAGAGAATTATGTCCAAATTTAAAGTAAGTTTACTACCAAATTATGGTATGTTACACAAGTTAAGGTAGACCTTATTATGTAGTAATGTTTTGAGAAAAAATGTAATCTTATTAATAATTTTTTACTTCTAGGGACTTTGTTATCTTTTCTTCAGTTTCTTGTGGTCGTGGTAATGCTGGTCAAACTAATTATGGCTATTCCAACTCTGTAATGGAACGAATCTGCGAAAAGAGGAAATCTGAAAGTTTACCTGCTCTTGCTATTGAATGGGGAGCTATTGGAGAGGTAAAATACATTTTTTTTTTAAATTTTTTAATTTATTTTTTTTAGGTTGGTTTAGTGGCTGACATGCAGGAAGAAAACACCGAAATAGAAATTGGTGGTACATTGCAACAAAGAATATCCAGTTGTCTACAAGTTATGGACAAGCTGTTAAGATGCCCCGAACCTATTGTGTCTAGTATGGTAGTAGCTGAAAAGAAGAGTGGGTCTGGTGGAGCCGACAATATCACAGACGCCGTAGCATATATTCTAGGTACATAATATTATACAACAAATTGTTTTAAACTTAAAGATTCTAAATTTGCAAGGTTAACTTTTTAATTTGCCATTTTTAGGTATCAAAGACATGAAAGCCATCAGCTACCATTTATCTTTGGCCGAGTTGGGTATGGACTCTATGACAGCCGTCGAAATTAAACAAACCCTAGAAAGAGAGTTCGACGTGTTTCTAACCGCACAAGGCATTCGTAGCTTGACATTCTCACGTCTTCAAGAAATACAGGACGGAAAATCGACCCAAGCTGACTCACCAGTCACTTCAAAGGAATTGAAAGAACAAGATTTTAATTTTATCGACCAACTGTTCACTCTCATGGGTGAAGAAGGTGCTGTGAATATACCTTTTATTAAATTAAACTCCAAACTCTCTGAAGAGCATCCTGGCCCAAAAATATTGCTATACCCTGGTATTGAAGGTGTAGCCGAAATCCTAAATAACTTGACTCTTAACTTAAATGCCCACTGTGCCGCTGTGCAATATTGTCCCCAAAATCATGGAAACACAATCAAGGAACTAGCTGAAAGTACATTACCCGTAAGTCATTTATTCGTTATTCTCCTTAAAGCGGGTCAACTACTGCCCATATAGCATTTGGAATTTTATAGAGCCCGCATTTTGCCACACGGCGCACACTGGAACGATCCCATGAAATTCAATAAAATAAATTTGACATTTTAGTCAATATCCGACTCTTAACATTAAGAGTCGGATATTGACTAAAATGTCAAATTTATTTTATTGATTTTTTATTATTATATCCAATTCTTGACTATTTATACTATTCCACACTTTAAAACGAAAGCGTTACGTATTTTTTAAGAAAACGGCGTAAAAATTACAATACGTTAATGAAACCTATAAATTTAATATTAATAAAAATAAGGTAAATATACTAAAATATCAAAAGTATATACGTAGATTGCAATTAAAAATTAAGCTGTTTGGTCTAAAAAAATATTTTAATTAGATTATTGTCATAAAATATCAAAAGTAGATTAAAATTTACCCAGTGGCGGCTGTTGGATTTTGGGCACACCCATATCTCATTTATTAGACATGGGACCCACACACTGTGTGGCACACAGTGTTGCCAACCTCAAAATAAAAATTATGGTACACATTTAGAAAAATTATGGTACATTATGGTATGCACCAAACAAATATTATGGCACAAATTATGGTATATTTTAGGACTTCAAACTTTGTAATAGTCCCGTCCGTTACGCTTTAAATTATTAGTTTTTAAGGAATTAAACAGTCAACCACGATACCTTATTTTGCCAAATAAAAACATTGTTAAACAGCTTTAGTTTAGAACTATTTATAAAAATTTGACATTGGTAATATAATAAAATATATATATATATATATATATATATATATAATATTTATTTTGTAAATAAAAACACGGCAACTGTCCTATCCGTTACGCGTGGAATGGCGAGCTGGAAGTTAATAATCCAGTAAGCCTAGTAAAGATTAATTGCAAAGCGTGACACGTTACACTTTTATTTTCACCTTTAGATAACGATTTTCAAATTTAAAATTTTAATTAATATGGGGTCTTTCCATCTTAAATCAACCCAGCAAAAAGGGGTAGGTCGTTATTTTTCAACGAATTTTTTTGTACAGTTTCTCTACCGAAGTTGTTTTGTTCACCCGTAGAAAATTGTTGAAAAATGGACAGAAACATCGATTTTTCTCTTTTTACGAGTGACATTTTTTCTTGAAAATGCGATAACTTGGACAAAATGTTTAGATCGTTTTTTTTAAATTGTAGGTAATTGTTTACTACATACTAAAAATACATAAAAAATTTAGTGAATTCACACAATTTTTTTAAATTGTTTTTTTCTAAAATAGGCAACAAAATTAAGGTCAAAAGTAAAAGTAAAAGTAAATTAAATTATTAAAGATTTTAGAGTTACTTTTAAAAGATATAAAAAGTATAATTTTAGTTAAAATAATAAAAGTAAGTATTATATAGCTAAAAGTAATGAATCGAATGCACAAGAAGAAACTTATAAAAATGCAATTTAAAAGAAATGTAGAACACAAACAATTCCGAAAAATGTTGGTATATGCGTGAGGCAGTCGCGAAACTCTTTTTGACTGAGGCTCTATCAGGAAGGGAAATAAGTATTAAGCCTAAGAGGTCCAGAAACTAATGCGCATATTAATTATGTTTAGAAATAACAAATTTTTATTTAATTTCATATTTCGTGTTTTTATTTATTGCCAGAGACTCCCCACAATGGCCACACTATTGGGCGGTTTGATATAACTTTTTTTCTACTCCCACCTTACTCCGATTATCGTACATGTTTCCATGACACAAAGTGACCTTTTAAATACACATTGACAAGTTGTGGCTTTACGGCATTTTAGTCACGGGCTAAAGTTAGCAACAGGTTTTTAGTAACGGGCTGAAGCATATCTGCAAGACGCGGCCTGGTAGTGAATATTGTCTGTCTTGCATATATGACAGACGTGGCCCCTCAGGAAATGGCACTGTCTGTCACATATCAGACGTGGCACTCAATAAATGCATAAACGCATAAATATTTATTGGTTGAATAATATTCCTTTTCTAAAAGTATACTTTTAATTTTAAACTTTTTTGCATTAAGATTTTTTATAATATCCGGTAAATGATTAATAGTATATTATGTATCAAGTTTGATAAACGCCATTTTATACACTAATTTAATTTAGGCACGAGCGAGCTTGCGAGCGATTTCTTAAATTAATGAGTGTATAGAAAAGTTTATAAACGAGGTGCATACTTTACTTTTTCTACGACAAATACTTATTATTATCTTAAAATGATTTAAATCAAAAATTTGTATAGAGCGGCATCTATGAAACAATAGGGGAATCTGTGTGTCACCGTCAAATGTCAATTTTTTTATAAACACAGATTATAAAGGTTACAAATCGAAATGTATTTCTTGAAAATTTACAGTTCTTCACAGTGATAGTAAAGAAAATGTTTTATGAGCACTTTACAGTCCGTGTCCGAATTTAAGTTATAGTTAACTGCCGGCAAAATGAAAACGTTAAATATTGGCGTTGAGAAACTATTTAATACTTTTGTATTTTTGTATTGAGATAATAAAATAATTTTCACATTTAGTAGCAATTTATTTTAACCATTGTATGACATTTGACAACTGTCAACTAACTTAAAACTAACTTCAGCCCGTGACTAAAAACCTGTTGCTAACTTCATCCCGTGACTAAAACGCCATAAAGCCACAACTCGTCAATGTGTATTTAAAAGGTCACTTAGTGTCATGGAAACATGTACGATAAAGGGCGTTTTAAAGAAACTCCTGCAATTAACACTATTGCTCAGAAACAACATGGTTCTTAAAACTCTCTTCTGCAATTTAAAAACCCTATTAATATTTACAGAGGTACCCCAGGCTATTATTCCGTATCTGATAATCAGATGTATCAAATGTATTACTATGCGCATGTCCATTCTCTAATCAGATTCTGATTAGAATAGAATGGACATGCGCATACACTGAAAAAAATAATTTGTTTAAGCAACTAAAAAAAAGTTGCGCCAACAAATTTTATTTGTAGCTATAGCCTCAACTAAAATCTTTGTTACAACAACAAATTTTTTTGTAGAGACATAATATGTTACTGTAACTAATATTTTTTGTTGACAAAACTATGGCGTCTTGTTTAAAGTAACTAATATTATTGATATCTCATACAATAATATTTTGTTGTTAAAACAGTTTACATTTATTTTAGGTAATAATTTATTTGTTTCTATAACTTTTTGCATTTGTTTTCATTATAAATCTATTTGTTGAAAAAGCTATGGTAATGAGTAACTACAACATTGTTGCTTTGTTATAACATTTGGTAGTTCTTTTAATCACCAAAAAATAATTTTCGTTAAAAGAACTTAAACAATATTAACCTATGCCTACACAATATTGTTAAAGCACCTCATTCAGTATGTAATACTAATTAATAAAAAGAGTTGCATTAACAATATTGTGTAGGTATAGGTTAATATTGTTTGATTTTTTTTTAACAAAAATTATTTTGGTACCTTTAAAAGTATTTTCTAATGAAGAAAATCCCCACTCGGTTAATATTTGGTTTACTCCTTCATCCATAACGCCCAATGCACAAAAATTAATTAACGCGAACCTGCTTCCTCTAGCATTTGCACAAAAATTTTTTGACAGTGACAAATTATTTTTTTATTATTCAATCACTATGACACCAAGACTTAACTTTAACCATGGCACCAAGTCGGTCAACTTTATAAAATAAATTTCAATGTCACATCATGTCAATTTTGGGCGAAAATTGACAACAAAAACATATTTGTTATGTTTACTAAGGATACCTATTAGCGGCGACGCATATTGTCACCCATAATATAACAAGTGGTATGATTATCATCGATGATATTTTCGAATTAAAACCGAGCTGCAGATTTCACGAGTCCGCAGGACGAGTGAAATGTGCTGCTTCGGTTTTAATGAGTAAATATCATCGATAATTAATCATACCACGAGTTATATTTAGTGAGAAAATATAATGAATTTTAGGAATTAAAAAAATTGTCAGATTGACATTTAAAATTAAAATGTGCTTTAAAATATAAAAAGACTTTAATAAACCTTATTTATTCAAACTTACCTTAATTTCATTATCGTTTACACCAACCCATCAATCTTTTAGAGTTTATAATTCATTATTTTATTGATATATATCAAATACAAAATTTAAATGACAACAGATGTTAAATCAAAAAAAGTGTCAAAATTCTTAGTAACGTGTAAACAAGATGATAAAAATTATTGCCGCTGTGATAAAATACGTCACTATGGAATACTGGCATTTTATTGGTTCTAATATTAATGAATTGTATTGTCAGTAGGGTAAACTAATTATTTCCAACAAATTCATTTTTGTTGCAAATACTAATGTATTAAACACTTTACTTGGGTTAACAAATTTTTTATTAGGACCAACAAAAACAATTGCAACAAAAAATTTATTGGTTGATAAAACAGATTTGTTTTTTCAGTGTAGTAATACATTTTTAAAATATTTAATTTAGTGATGCTACGGAGTCTTCTTATTGCATAACATGATTGTGATACATAATATATTATTATAATCATTTTTTATTTAGAAGATTTAAAACCAAAAAAAGTTGAGCAATTACTTACACCCGTTTTATTCTAACCACCTCAATTATTATTTTTATTTTATTTTATAAAAAGTTTTAGCATATGTTTTCAAAGCAAAACAAACTAACGAAATGTCAAATCTCATACTTCTTTTAAACAGAAGGTTTTGAAAGCCTTCTTAATTTATTTACTGCTGTACTCACTTTTAAACCTAATAAACATACAAATTTAATTAAGACTTTAAAAGCGATATTATTAAAAAATGCATTAATATTTGGCATCAAATTTTAAAAAAGTGTATTTTTATTATGACCATAAAGTATGGTTTTTTAATTTTTTAAAGCTTCTAAAAACCAGCATTGCAAAAAAAGAATAAAATTTTATTTTTTCCAGGCTACTTGGCCCAACATAAATCAGAAAAACCAATTCAATGCACTTTAGGTATAGAAATAAAATTTAATCAAAAAATGATTTGACCAGTCAAAAATTGACAAAATTTGTCAATGATATACATATGTATGTATTCAGAACTTTATTTTGAATCGAAATATGTAAAAATGCATATGGTGTTTCATTAAAAACTAAAAAGTTAGAACCGTTTCCGGTGAAACCAGAAGTGACAAAAATATGTTAAATATGTCAAAAAGTTCTAAATTACACTTTATAAAGGTCAACCCAGTTTCATGACCCTAGATAAAATACCAAATTTTTGCGATGAACCACGAATTTGCTATAAAATGGCATTTTCATTAAAAAAATAATAATTCCGAAAGGACGAATTTAGCCAAATCCGAACTTTTCACCAAAATGCGGCAATGTCAAAATTTTGACGTCAATATTTTTTTGCCTTTTTTTAGAAAAAACAATTTAAAAAAATTGAGTGAATTTACTTAATTTTTTTGATATGTAGTAATCATTTACCTACAATTAAAAAAAAATTGTAACGATCGAAACATTTTTGGCCAAGTTATCAATAAAAAATGTCACTCGTTAAAAGAGAAAAATCGATGGTTCTGTCCATTTTTCAAAAATTTTCTACGGGTGAACAAATAGTATATTACACTACAAGGGCAGAAAGTGTGAAATTCCTGCACTGCGCGCCATGACGCCCGAGGCGAAGCCGAGGGCATCATGGCGCGCAGTTCAGGGCTCTCACACTTTCTGCCCGTGTAGTGTATACTATTTTTCTTGCTACCCCGCAGAAAATACGGGAAAAATTAAATGTATATAAAAAAACTTGTGTCAAAATTAAAATCTGACGTTTAATTTAATTCTGACGTTTACATTCAAAATCAATCAAACTGTAGCGTTGCCATGGTAATTCAGCGGTGCCAATACAGTAAAAATTAAAGGTTGTATTTTAATTAACAAATTACTACTTTATAACAAATAAAAGTACCATTAAACACTTAAAACAACATAAAAAGTAAAAAAGTAAAAACATAAATTGTTTATTTGTTGTTATAATTGCAAAATTATGGTTTAAAACTGTCATATTTTTGTGTTTCTCATGTTGGCAGTACGAATTTTGAATGTTAAGCACACGACTAAAAAATTTTTACTCCCGCTATTAGAGTGTGCGCGTATAGCTTGACCAATGCAATAAACGTAAACTTTCTGCCGTGAAATCGGGGACGAAACAACGTATTTTGAGTCGAGGTAGTAAGAAAACAAATTTATGCAAAAAGAAAAAATATGGGTCTCATCCATTTCGGTAGAGAAACTGTAAAAAAAATCGTTGAAAAATGACGACCCACCCCTTTTTGCCTGGTCGATTTGAGATGGTATGTTGGTGTGGTCTAGGTCCAGGACTTAGCTATTAACCTAGTCCTATATTTTACAATTATTAATATTATTTTCATCTTTCATTTTCTTAAATACTCACCTACATTCTATAGCTTTATTTTCGTTTAAATCCTTTACACATTCACAAGTTTGATTTTCTTTTAATGCATTTACTTCCGCTTCTATTGCTTCTCTTCATTGTTTTGATTCTTTACTCTGCATAGCTTCTTCAAAACTATAAGGTTTCTCTTCAATAAGAATGGTTAAAAAACTTGTATCAAGATCATACTCGTTTAATTTTATAGATTTCTGCCTATTTCTTCTAACAAATATCTATTTTCATTTTCAGTTACTGCTTCATCTTCCAAAATACTTGTTTCGTTTTCTTGTTAATTTTTATTCTCAGGTTATTCATTAATTATATCATGATATGGACTTTCTATATATTTTTCTATAGAATGTATACATTTCCAGCTTCCCATGCATTTAATTTTTCTGGAAAAAATATAACGTCTCTTCTAAATTCAACTTTCTGCTCAGTAAAATATATTCTACATCCTTTCACTTCATCATTATACCCTATAAACATTCCAAGTTTGTTCTTTACATCCCATTTTAATCTTTTTTTTTATGAATACATATTTAAATTTTTGATCCAAAACTTTCAAATAATAATGGTCTGGAATTCATAAATATTGAAAAAGAGACAAATAACAAAGTAAAAGTTTTAAGAAGTGACAATTGTCACTAACCTTATACTTTTTTCTATGTTTTCTTTAACTTCAGACTTTTATGCTTCATAAAATACACATTTCTATATGAAGAATAATCATCCTTTAATAATAAAAAATATCTTGCTCCATTCAGTCTCTATCGGTCCACATACATCAGCATGAATCAATTCTATTGTTTGCCCTTGATGGCGGCGTTAGTGGGGCTTTGAAAGAGCCTTATATTACTTATTGCATTCTTCAAGCAATACACACATATATAGACATATGAAAAAAGTTGTAACACCCGAAATTTTTTGCGTGTTACAGTTTTTAATCAAGAAAAACACATATCAAATTAGTCTTATGCTCAGATAGTTGGTATTTTAAATCATTACCACCATAACGGTACTTTTACAAAATATTATTACCCTAATCAATCTGTAAGGTACTATAATAAAACATGATTTTTCGTTTCGGGTATTACAGTGGCAAAGTAACAAGAAAACAGAACGTGATAATTATGAATTTTTTCGGAACTGTGACGCAATCAACCAATACTACGATAAATAACCTCAAATCACAACGTGGCAAAACGGTTGACAGATTGACAGTCTTTTTTGTCGTACGTCCAATAGTTACAGGCACAATGGTCATTCATCCAGTTCACTTGAGTACAGATTTTGAAGATTAATTAACTTAAAAATTACGCGTTTCTTTTAGTTTTTTAAGAATAGAAATAATTCTTTAAATAGCGATAACGGACCGGTACCCAACTCTAGTTTGGATAAATTAGTTTTAGTTTCTCTTGACGTGTTCACTAAAGCGGTTAAGGTCCACGGTTTAGTAAACTGTGTCCGTTTACGGTTCATTTAACGTTATCTTATAATTAGTTTAAATATGGTAGATGTAGCAATTAGATTTAGTTACACTTCGTTGGAGAAAAGTACTTAAAGCACTTTGTGTTTTGTTTTGGTTTTGGGGAATATTTCTTATATTTATTTAAAAAAATACCCATGGATGTATTATATATATACCCATATACCCAGGGATGTATTATATAGATATATATATAAAAGGATACTTGGTGTACCCTGTAGATTCAGTACCTACTTTATTCCGCGCTTTCATGTAAGAGCATGTCTGCTTTTGCGCAAAAAATTGTCAAACCATCATACATGCATCTATAATGTAAGTCTATTAAGGACTCCCGCAACCCTTAATGAACGCGTGCGGCCCCACTGCGGGTACTATGCAGGTAAAATAAATACATTTTATCTAGGTGTGTTCATTTTTTAGCACGTGGAGAATTATTTCAATAAATCAGAACCATTCATCATCATAGCTCACTCCTTTGGAGCCATGGTTGCCTTAGAAACAGTCAAAATTCTGGAGGAAAAAGGCTACAATGGTTCAGTGTTCTGCATTGATGGCTCCCCTGCTTATCTGAAGACTCTAAGTTTCTTACTGCAAGCCGATAACAAGACTAGTTGGCAGAAACAGTTGATGTTGCACTTTTTACACCAAATTACTACCAAGAATGTTGTAGAGAAACACAAGGTAAGACATCAAAAGATGGTAATAAAATACAAGCTTAAAACGTCACAGATTCACATTTTTTATATTTCAGGAAAAGATAATTGCGGCTGAAACCATCGAAGACATGATTAAAGCTTCAGAAAAGGTGGTAAATATACAAAAAGTCCACTCAATCGCTCACATAAAATCCATGCTTGATGGCTCATTTAAGAGAGTCCACGCTATGAACGTATACGAATTAAAACCAATGAGTCTCAAGTCCAAGGTGACACTAATAAAACCAACCATACAAAGTGTTGTCGGGCTTAAGGAAGACTACGGGTTTTCCGAATTTTTGGGCAAAGAAATCGAAGTTAATGTTTTTAAATCCGACCATTTAAGTATTTTGTCGAATAGCGATGTTGCCAATTTTATTAACAACCACGTAACCGCTGATGCCACGTTTATTAAAGAATCCCTATTCAACGCCAGCGAAATTACTAACGTTAGATCCGAGGCAATCATTTAATTTAATTTTTTGTGTATTTTATAATTTTCATAATGTCCTTTTTACGATAAGAACGCATTGTTAATTTCTTGTAGATTTTGTTGAAGTTATATAGGGTGCCCAGAGTTATTTTTAGATAACCTGTATAAAACATTGATGACTTTCACAAAAATTGTATATTGTATATTAAAAAAATATTGTTTTCTTAACCTAAATAAGGTCATTATTAAATATTTACCAAAGATGTTTAAAAGGGTTTATGTTTTAATAAATAAATATGAATATTATACTAATTATTTTATTACCTATTTTATAAATTTTTCTAGACAAAATTTTTGTATACGTATAAATATAATTGGTTTCTCAAAAACGTTTCTAACGATTTGGATAAAATTTTGTATTTGGATATTTTTAGTTTTGTTGATTATGAATTTATACTAAAAAAATGGAGGATTTAATATGGAAAAAAATTTATGATTTCTCTAATGATTTAGATCAAATTTTGTATTTTTATATTTTCAAACGCGATAAAATTACTTCATATCAATTAATTGTCCAATATTATTAACATTTAATTTAATATCTACAAAATTTGCTTGACCTCCAAAATGCGTTTGAGTATGAGTATGAGTATAAGAGACGTATAACCAGCCCCATTGCCTCATCACTCCCGGACCCCGTACAGGCCTATGTTTACTTACGCCGATTTTTGTTCGCCCCCAGCAACTGCACGGCTTCACCCGCGTTTGCTGGGTGCGAATGTCCATTGCGTTTCGTACTGTCCCCTATTTGGGGCTCGAGAGCGACATGCGAATAGTTTTAATAGCCATTCTCGGGTTCGCCGAGCCGATGCTATACGCCCAGTAGGGTATAGAGGGTGAGGGACGGGAGGTGGTTTTTGGAGGACAATTACGCCGACTTAAAACTAAGTACGACGCGGAATCCCCCTAGACCAGTCGATTAGTATTACTCCAAACATTTGGGATTAATATTTGGAGTTGGGGAGTTGTTATTTCGCTGCAGGGGTGTAGTTTCCTAGTCGAGGTCTTCGTCTTGTTCGTTATTGTCATTGTCCGTGTTCTGTACTTGGTAAAGTGTGTCAGTTGTTTTTTTTTTATTTTATTTTATTGTGCCTTAGTTGCTTCCAACTGGTCTTGTTAATTTGTGAGAAGTGCATGTTTTGTGGTAATTTGTCATGAAATGTGAAGCATGTAGTCGTTAAGGTTTCTAAAGAAAGTGTAGCTTTTCGCTATGTCTTGTTCGCGTATGGCCAGCCGTGTTGCTGTTTTTGCCTCGCGTTTTGCCTGGGCAGTTTTTGTGCTTGGTTTGTGTGAGTGGTTCCTGATAGTTTTTTGTAGCTTACTTGCGCTTTTTTATGCTGTCGTGTGTTGGTTCCGTCGGTTTTGGTAGCGTGCGGTTGGCTGCTAACTCTGATACCTTTTCCAGGTCGGGGTTACTTTACATTATGTGTTTTATCACATGATTTGTCACATGATTTGGTCATATGTAAATATAACAAGTTTACACTGTATGATTTTATCACTTAAAAGTACTCATAAGTGCGGTCACATAGCAATTAATAAGGAATCACAAGTAATTTTGGCAATTAGAACCGTATCTATTTTCAAATGATATTTCATATGATTACCGTAAATTTCACTACCTTTATAATTGACTTTATTAAAAGCTTAACGTCAAAGTCAAAGTCAAAGTGGTTGTGTTAATTTTCTTAAGTTAAAATGGTAAACAAGGTAAGTTACACTCCATGTATTTTTAAATTAAATAGCTAATTATGTTGTGGTTTGAAGATGGAGTGGTCCAGAGACCTAACTTTAGCTCTGATAGAGCAATATGAAACTTATTCGTGTTTATACGACACAAAACATAAGTTTTATAGCAACAAACACGCCAGGACTTATAAACTGCAGAAAATTACGGATGAATTAAAATACATTGATGGGCGGGTAACAGTAGACGATGTTAGAAAAAATTAACCAGCTTGAGGCAGTCGTTTTCACACGAGAACACCAAAATGCACGACAGCCAAAAGTCCGGTGCTGGTACAGAAGAAATGTACGAGCCATCAGTTTGGTGGTACGAAAAGCTTTTGTTTTTGATACCTCATGTAAAAACACGAAAAACTAAAAGCTCTTTGGACCTATTGGTAGGCGACGACATTATACCGTTGTGATTCTTCCTCTACCGAAAGAAGTGTAACCGAGAGTATACCACCACAATCCTCTAGAGGGAAAAGAAAGCGCCAGGAAGTGGAAATATCCGATCCGATTATGACAAAGACCGTTTCCATGCTTGATATTTTAGGGTCGAAATTAACGGCTTCATCAACTGTGGAAACTTCCAAAAGTGATGTTGAAGTATTTGCTGACTATGTGGCCGGGAACTGCGGGCTATAGACGATGAAGACGTTTTAACTGACGCCAAACATGAGATTAACAAAATCCTGTACGACAGCAAAAAGAAATGGCTGACAATCAAGAAACAGAACGAGACAGCGACAATTCTTTATGTTGATCACCCACCAAATGCTATTAACCTAAATAAATAAAACAGTTTTCTAGAAATTAAAGTTTTTAATAGCTTCCCATTGCCAAGATACAAAACCTACATTATTAAAATATTGAACAAAGCGTTTCCTAATAGATATTGCATCGTCAGGAGAACGATTAACACTACATCTTGGTAAATCTGTCATACATACATTGGACCTCCGATCTCCTGCACTAAATGAGACATTATTCACGTTTTCAATGTCTACGCCTTTTAGGTAAACTCTTTTACCTTCCCTTTCTTTAATAAAGTTGTGGAGAGTACAGCACGTTAAAACAATACTTTGTACCTTTTCAACATCTAACCGGATGTCTCGTTGCAATATCTGAAATCGGTTCGCAAGTATTCCAAATGCATTTTACACAACGCGTCGAGCGCGGCTTAGTCTATAGTTGATCTTTGTGCACATGGTTTCATTATTCGATTGGATAACCGAAATGCATCATCCGCGAGAATAACAAACGGTACTTGGACTTGCAAATTTGGTAAAGTGGTATCTTGGGGAAAATTAAGTAAATTGTCTTGAATAGGTACTATTACTGTACACCCCACCATCACTAGCACGTCCATTACATCCCACATCCACATATAAAAAATTATAATCGGCATCCACAAAAGCCAGCAAAATAATGCTGTTGAAATTTTTGTAGTGGTAGTAAAAGGAACCATCCGATTTTCTTGCACGAAATGCAATATGTTTGCCATCAAGGGCTCCAAGACAGTTTGGAAAATTCCACATGGTCTCAAATCGGCTGGCGATCTTTTGCCATGCATTCGTTGTTTTTGGGGTTCGTAAATAATCTTTTTTTAAAACCGTATAAATTGCATTCACTGTTTTCGGAATTAATTGTGACAGTGCGGGTACTGAAAGTCGGAAAGCATAGCTTAAACTTCGGAAGTTGTCACCTGTTGCAATATAACGCAGAGTCACCAGTAATCTGCAATAGATACTTAATTATAGCCTAAAATAAAATAAATAAATTATTACTCACTGAGTTCTTACAGAGATGCTTTCACGAAGGACCGTGTTTTGACGCTTTAATAAAGGCTCTACTTTATACAAAAGTGTGTCAAACGTATTCGACGACATCCTACAATAATTTTTAAAGCTGGTAGGATCTTCATATTTTAATTCTTTAAACACGAAATTTGTAGCACCATAGCCATAGTCCCGCCGAAGAAGCCACTTACGTGCCCACAACTGCCTCACTCTTCTCTTTTTGCGTTTACACAATAATACGTGTCTTCGTTTTTGCACTAGCACTATAAGGCACATTGCAATAACTAATAAAGTGTCGTCCTTCATCATCTTTTAAACTGTCAACATCATGACAAGCAGTTAACTAAAGTCATAAACTCTATCATAAGCTGTCACATGGTGTAAACATAGACTTCTGAAGATCATTTCAAATACAAATCATATGATTTATAGTATGACCAAATCATATGACAAGTCATATGATAAAACACATAATGTAAAGTGTAATGTAGTAAGATGTTAGTTACCGCAGTCTTAAAGTTTAAATTGTCTTTGGGGTTATGTAAGCGTTCTATGTACCATTTAACGGCTTGTCTGTGGTGGCTTGCTTGTCGGTGGCGGCTTGAGCAGGTAGTTGTTTTATTACACAGTATAGTAATTTATGATCTGTCTTTAGGTCAAGTGGCCACGTGGCATAACAATTTTTGAAGAAAAGTCAGATGTATTGTTGCAGAGCATGTGGTCGATTTGAGAGGTTGTTTTGTTGCTCCATGTGGTAAGGACTATTTTGGAGATTGAGAATGTGTTATGAATTCCTAAATTAAACATTTGTGCCAGGTTACTGAGATCCTGGCCGTTTTCGTTACTATTGTTGTGTCTGTGGGGGTATTTTTTTTACTTTTAGTGTAAAGTCTAATGTGTTTACAAAATCCATGGGGTTTGGTTAGAGTGCTTTTTTATACTTTGTTTATGTTTTCTTAATTTATGAGTGTTATTTATGTTCTAAGTGTCAAATGTTTATCTGGTCTCGATTTTGTTAGACTTGGATTGTTTTGTTGACAGCTTTATTGCCCTGCTCAGCTTTGGTGTATGGCCGCGATAGGCTGATTGGGAAGATTGTTTTTTTGGTTAGTATTGACTTTCTAATGTATTTATTGTTACCGATGTTTATTGTTTTTTTTGTAGGGATTAGGCAATGTGCCTTGTCTTGTTTAATTTGCAAATTATGTGTTAGGTCATGCAGATGGCCTATTCCTCCCTTGTTTGACCTCTTTTGTTTGGCCAGTGAAAATCGTCCTGTTGACAGGTGGTGCGACCGCTCAGACGCTGACACTTGTCACTTAACTCTTTCTTGTCACTTAACACTTAACTCTTTTGACCGTTTCACTATGTTAGTTTGCACTTGTCACTTCACTTTTCCTTATCACTTAGCACTTAACTCATTCTTGACCGTAGAGTTGTCTGTACTAAGTGTATTTGTTACACTATAATTGTTTGTACTATGAGGGATTATTTGATGGTTATGGTTTTCACGTTTTACGTTTTAAGCTCTGACTCAGCTAACAAGTGTCCTACTCTGTCAAGTGCTGGGACGAAAAACCTCCAAAATGCGTTTTGTTCAAAAATTCAACTTTTGAGAAAAATATGTCTTTCTGTTCTTGAAACTACCGGTAGGTACACTTTAGTTTTATTTGTTGTTTAACTTTATATTTTTAATAAACAACTATTTTTAATTTAAAGTTTACGGACTTCTTATTCTTAAAAATAATCTAGCAACTAAATCCCTACATTCTAAACGTAGTCCTATGTAAATCTTCTGCGAAAGTTGCCCTGGATATCAAAACGCGTTTTGTCCTTTTCTACGCCAGTGTTGCCAAATCACACAGTAATGTAAAAGCACTAGAAAAGTACTGGGAGCTTAATTCTGAAATTGAAGAATAAGTACGTAAATTGCGGATGAAGTGAACAGCTGTTTGCAATTTGAAAGCGAATCTTAATTAAAAGGACATTATTGGAACTTGGTTTAACTTTCTAAAATGTCTTGTGTTTTAGTATAAAACAGCATAAAGTCTTTGATATTTTCAAACAAACTGAGTTTTGTCCGCTGTTGACAATGAAAGAGCATTTAGGATCCATCTTTTTTATATTTCTGAAACTCTTAAGGATAAATATTTTTGAAGTTGAGTTATTATTAGAGAACTCCTTTTCCAAATTTACTGTCATCTTAAATGCTGCTTCAAATATATCAATCACTTCTCATCAGACTTTTGTTTTTCCAATAAATTTGGACAAAACGCATTGTGAAAGTCTTCTCCTTTAATATTTAATTTAATATGCATGGTATAAAAAATAGATAAAAAGTTTGTAAAAATTGTTAATGATAATTTTAAATGATCTTTAAAAAATGACTATAACAAATATATTATATAAAATTATAAAATTTTATCATAAAATTTTATATTTAAATAATATTCATTAAAAAATATATTATTTAAATTATTTAAAAATTAATTATTAAATTGAATTATTATCGCTAAGTAATGATTGAAAAACCAATATTAACCATTTCTATAGAAATGGAAATTATTTTGGAAGCAGTAACTAATTATTTGGATATTAGGAAATGGAAACAATAATGGTATTAATTATCGTAATATTTAATAATTAAAAACCAAAATATTGTTAGTTATTTTGATATTTAATAGGAGTTTACAAAAATATGATTAATTTTTCTGCCGAATGTGGACTAGTGGTTAGTGCTGCTGACTACAAGCCGAAAGGTCGTGGGTTCGAATCCCAGGGGTATGGCTGTTTATTTGTGTTTGTCCTATTGTATATTAGTCCTTCGGGGGGGACTTTAAGCCTGCGGTCCGTTCCCACTCCTAACCCGCTCAAGCCATTCAGTTGACTTCTTGGACTTTTTAGGAAGTAAGGGTGGAACTAAAAGAGCACTTTTGTATATAGATAGTTAGTAATCAATAGCCAAAATACAACTAATTACACTGAAAAAAATAAGCTGTTGAAACAACAAAAAAAATATTAATTCAACTCTTTATGCACTTTAAATACAAGCAATGGTTTTTGCACGTTTACTTAACCATCTAAAAATGTCAAATTGTATTGTTTAATTGAACAACAAATAACAGTCAAATGAACAAAATAAGAATATTTGTTCTAATCTGCTAATTTGGTTAATTTAACATTCTTAGGGTGTTAAGGTAAATTTCTTGAAATGTCCAGGTAACCATTTTAGCATATTCACTTAACACCAATAAAATGTTAAATTAACATTCTGAAAATGTAAAATTCTTTAAAGGTTGGTATCCAAAACAAAATTATCGAAATAATATATTATTATATATAAATAGAAAGAATTGAACCTTCACCTCGCCCAGAGTTTTTGTTTTGAGCGTGTTCCACCCATGATACATCTTTGTATCATGTGTTCCACCTACTTCAAATACCGACAGACTGTTTCGCCCTGTATTAAGGGTCTTAACAGTGTCGGGCAATATGGTGTAGTGAAAGTTCTACTGTGGAACACACCTTAAACAAACAGATATCTCATCTTATATACACCTAATCGTAAGCTAACTAAGGCGAGATGTAAGAAAACGTCATTGTCTAATGACGTGGCGTGAGTGTTCGAAGCGCCATTCTCGGCAATTTTATGAATGCAAATTTTACATTTTAAATTTTAAAGTAACATTTTAAATTTGTTAAATGAACAAATTTAAAGTTTTGGATTAAAGAGCAACTAAACGTTAATTTAATAGTTTTTTTAGGTAATCCTAAAAATTTCAGTAGTTGATTCAACAAATTCCAGCTATTAAATCAAAGTACGATAAACATTTTAATTCAAAATATTAGTTTATGTTAAATTAATATTTAAACTGTCAAATGAACAAATAAACTTTGACAAACTCTGACTTTTGCTTTAACACCAAAATATAGATTAATCCAATAGGTTTTTTGTTGAAACAACATTTTTAAAAATGACATTTAGGCAAATGTTAACTCAACTACATTATTTTTTTCGGTGTAGTTGGATATTTAATAATTAACAGTGAAAATGTTACTAAATATTTAAATAATTAATAATAAAAAAATTTCTAAAAATGTTACTTATAACTTAGACAATAGGCTACAATTAGAAACGTCAGATTTAAGATTTAACAGGAACGGAACAGAAACGGGACAGGAACGGTACAGAAAAGGTAGGGAATTGAACGGGATCGGGACAGAAATGAGACGGCATCAAGACAGAAACAATAGGAACTGCACAGAACCGGGACAGTAACGAAACAGGAACGGGACAGAAACAGTTCAAAATCGGAACAGAAACGAGTCCTGGATAGGAATGGGACAGGATCGGAACAATATTATTACTATTTTTAATTACTCACTTTAATAATAATTAGCAATATTTTTTGTAGATACTAAATTTTTTAAATAAACTGCGCACCACTCAATGTGTCGCGACCAAAAAGTTCGTCCTTTTTCAAAACGACATAACTTTTTTTGTTTCTTGAAGGATTTTATTTTGGTCTGTGATGTCTGCTAACCCCATCCTCTGGCAATTCATGCTATAGATATTAAGCCCACAGTTCTTCAAGTAAATTTCCTACAGGGTGATATGTAAAACGGTGAAAAATTTCAATAACTTCATCCAAGCCCCGTTTGTAAAAAAAATTTTTTTTTTCGTTTTTACTTGAAATAATGAAGTATTATGTGTTACCTTAAAACGTTTTTCAAATTTTTCGAATTGGAAGCAACGAAAATATGATTTCTTTTCCAAAAGAGTACATTTAAGGCTTTTTGGTAGGCAATACACTCAGTCTTTTTAAGAACAAGAAAATAAGATGTTGAAAGATTGATTATTCCTTGAATAATTCTGAACAAGCGGCAAGCAACAAACTTCCATTATTTTCAGAGGGGCCTAAGCAAAGACCACTTTTTCAAAATGACATTTTGGTGAAAATTAGCGAAAACTAAACCTGAACCGATATTTACGTTCGTGATATGTTTTCTTTATAATTTTGTGATTGTGATTCAGTTGTCAAATTTAAGTTTCAGATATAACCAAAATCACTTGCTGTTAAATTTCTTAATAAAATCGGATTGATAGCGTGTTTCTTGCATATTCATTTTTTGGGCGAAATTACTGCAATTTGTTTGAGTGGTTAGGATACATACACATACACATTTACATTGCGCAGTAGTGATAACATCATTGATAAGTACCTACCTAATTGGTAATAAAGTTAAATAAAAATATTTTTGTTCTTTTTTGAAAATTTTATGCGTAGATATAATCATAATCAAAACTTCTACATTCAACAGAAAAATATAACAAACAATAACAATAATAACTTTCAATATTTCGTTAGCCCTCCCCTAACCCGTAATAATTCGTTAACCCTCCTGGGCATTCCTGGGGTACCCCATTCTTCCTGAATAGCATTTACCAATTCATCTAAATTTTCCATGCGTCCTTCCCTCTCTTTCAAATTCAATTTCATCCTGCTCCACACATGCTCAATAGGATTCATATCCGGAGACCAAGGGGGCCAATTCATTCTCTCAATTTGGCGGGCATTGTCGTCCACCAACACCAATCATTGGCATTATTTTGAGCATAAGGGACCACGATATCAATAACAACCAAATCTCTAAATCTCTCAGCATTCACTCTTTCCATTCATCGGCATTCCAACCCAAACAGTCACTCCTCCACTTCCAAAAGCCACCATTACCTCCCGTTTCGTGCAATCTTCTGCGAACCGTTGATTTGGAGATGTTAATTCCCGTAGCTGCAGCAAAGTCTGGCATTGGCAATTTAATCATTTAAAGGAAGAATAAAAGTAACCTGGGTAAGACAGGTAATAGGTATGTAGGTAGGTAGGTAGGTATAACTTATGCAAAAAAAACTTCGAAATTTGAAAAAACACAAGCATACTAAAAAAATCAAGAATATCCCTCATAATGCGTTTTGAATGTTTTTCAAGAACTAATTTTCATCATTTGATCCTCGATTTGATCATTCAGCGACATGATAATAACGTACTAATGATGCAAAACACAGTAAAAAAACAGTAAAAACCAGCAATCGGATTTTATTGAGACATTTAACAGCTGGAAATTGTTTTCGAATCTTGATTTTGGTTTTATCTGAAACTTAAATTTGGCAACTGAATCACAATCAGGAAATTAAAATTATGAAGAAAACATATTACGAACGTAAATATCGGTTTAGGTTTAGTTTTTGAAAACTTTCACAAAAATGTAATTTTCAAAAAGAGGTCTTAGCTTAGGCCCTTTGAAAATAATGGAAGTTTGTTGCTTGCCGCTTGTTCAGAATTATTTAAGGAGCAATCTTTTACCATCTTATCTTCTTGTTCCTAAACAGACTGAGTGTATTGCCTACAAAAAAGCGTTAAATGTACTCTTTTGGGGGAAAAAATTTTCGTTGCTAAGATTCCAATTCGAAAAATTTGAAAAAGGTTTCAAGGTAACACATAATACTTCATTATTTCAAAGTAAAAACGAAAAAAAATATTTTTTTACAAACGAGGCTTGGATGAAGTTATTGAAATTTTTCACCGGTTAACATATCACCCTGTAGGAAATTTACTTGACGAATCGTGAGCTTCATATCTATAGCATGAATGGCCAGAGGATGAGGCTAGCAGACATCACAGACCAAAATAAAATCGTTCAAGAAACAAAAAAGTTATGTCGTTTTGAAAAAGAACGAACTTTTTAGTCGCGACACATTGAGTGGTGCGCAGTTTAGTTAGAAATAATGTTTTCTCGAATAACTACAATTTAAAAAGTTAACAATAATTGTTTCTGCAATTACTAAATATTCAGATAATTAGCATGTTTTTTAATAAGTCACAAATTTTTCAATAGTTAAATATATGTTGTCTTCAATTATACTTATAGGTTCTAACACTGTTATAAAAATCAGATTTGTTAACATGAGTTTGTAATTTGTCAATTTTATTTTGTTAAATTTTATCAATTTTTTTTTGTATAAAACCATGGTTCGTAATTATTTTGTAAAGGTAATATGAAATTTTGTAAGCATTTTGTTAATTTTTAAAGGTTAAGTTATCATCTTCATCCAATTCTTGAAGAAGATGATTTTTATAAGAGTGCCATTTATTATGTTTCAGAATTCTCTGTACGGTGGCCAGCGAAACTCCCGTTACATCAGGAATTTTTCTGGTACCTACTTAATGTAGGCTACATTGTAGATTCCAAAGTAATTTTACCCAGAACAGCTACTTCTACTGCTTCATTTCTCACCGGATTTTCAATATGTAGTTTTTTATTTGCCACTGAACCAGTTTGCTGGAATTTTGCTAGTAATTCTGGGGTAGGGAAAACCGGGGCAGCGAGGTCCACCGGGGTAATAAGGACCACCGGTCTACCGCACAGTACGTTTTAATTTGGCGCAAAATTACACATTAGTAGATTGCCAAAACTTCATGTCAGTGCTGTGTTAATGGCGTCCGACCATAAGCAGCTGTTTGAAAGTGCTACAAAGAAATCAAAATTTCATGGTACACTCAAAAACAGTAGTTACTAATTTTAACAAAAAAAAATTGTTGCAAGAAAATTCTTATTTGTGACAGATCACATTGTTATTGCAAACGTTTGGTTGTAAATATGAACAAATTGGAATCTGTTGTGGCTACTTAAAATTATTTTTAACTGTTTTTTTTAGTAGTAACTAATATACCTACTTGCTGTGACAACAAACTTCTATGTTGCGTTACCGAACGTGTTAAGAGAGAGGGTTAACGTCTTGTCTTCGCGGTTATTCATATAAGTAATTTAATTTTGATAAGCTACAGCTATATTGTAGGTACTACTTAACAAAATGATTTAAAGCGGCATCTTCGGCTTAATCTAACATAACCTCAATGTTTTAAATCCCAAATTTCTAAATTAATATGAAAATTTCTTTAAGTAAATAGGTACCTACGCTTTATTTAATATTTGAATATAAGTACCTACCTACATTCTTTTCTCGTTATATTTTTTACTAAATTTTTTTTTGGTTACTTAGTGTATTTACTTTAAAAACGTCTTATCACTTTTTCGATCAAGTGCGGCCAAACAATTTAGGTGCGGCCAAGTAAGTTTTACCAAATGCACCCCTAAATATTTTGTTTTTTTGCCTGTATAGGACAAGTCTAGTTTAAAAATGTTGTAAATTATGTTTAATACGTTTAATTTTTTATAAATATTTGGATTTTTTTTTAAATTTTGGTTTTGTTTAAACTACCTTATTATTTTTCATTACATAAAAAATATTTTAGCGTCTTTAATTACTTTTTTATATGTCGGTTCGGCGGCGGGGGCGAAAAAGTTTCGTGATGCAATTTATAAAACTCATTTGCTACACATGCGCTTAAGGGGGCGGGGGAGGCAAACATATTTCTGAGTGTATTCGATAGAACTCGGCCGTACAGAGTCTGTACGGCCAAGTTCTATCGAATACACTCAGAAATACAGACTGTACGGTACAGTGGCCGAGTCGGCCACTGTACCGTACAGGCCCGCCGACCAATTTTAGCATTTTTTATTAGGTTTCTCACTCGTGGTGGCGGCGCGCCGCGGCGGCATGCGGTATAAATATGTATGGGTAAATTCGATAGGCCGCAATTAAACTGTTTGGCTGCAGTCGATCAAAAAAGTTATATAAATAAATAAATATGATTCGCAAAGTACCAGTAGGTATAGATTATAATATAGATTATAATCTAGCCGTTTTATTTCTCTTCGCCCCCCCGATTCCTCTTCTCCATATTTTACGTCATTGTTTTATTTACATTCTGAGTCATTTTCAGAAAGAATATAAATTTATTTATATTTTATATTTATATATAATAAAAAATGGACGACTTTGTCAAAAATAAATTAATTTCTTATGGACTGGAAACTTGTTGAAAAATTTAAAAAAACATGCTATTGACCAGGATTGCTTTTATGATTTGGACGAAAAGTTATTAGCAGAACTAATTCCTACATTGGGGCTTAGAAAAAAATTTATAAAGCAAAGAAGTCTCGATAAAACACTAGAAAATGCTGATATTTTGATTATACAGTCAGGTCCATCAGCAGAAACTGAAGGTATAAACCAGGGCCGTAGCCAGGGCCTTAACCAAGGGGTGAATCAGGGACCCGCGGAGCGCCGCGGCGCCCCGTCCTGACAGACAAAAATTATAACCTGATTTAAAATTTAATATATTTTTATAATATAACATTTATAAATGAAGACAATAATTATTATTCCTAAACTTCTATATTGACCCTTTGTTTGAAATTTTTATGTAAAGTTTTTAATTTTATAAAACGTTTTGTAATAAATATCTTTAAATTATAGGTACCTGTAGTTTTAAAAAGACCTTTTGTTCGACTTACAAAAAATATTGTTGTCATAACAAATTTTACCATGTTGACTTAAGATTATGTAGTATTTATAATTAAGAAACAGAATAGTTCCTACAACAAATTTTTTTTGTTTCGAAAAAGAAAAAAATATTTGCTGCCAGAACAAAATACATTTGTTGTGGCAACAAGTTTTAACAACAACTAAAACATAATGTTATGTCAACAAAAATATTAGTTGAGTCTAAACCCAATAACTTTTTTTGTTGGGGTTACTAGGGTCTTATTAGAAGCAACTAAGTCATTTTTCAGAGTGTATGTTGATCTAACTTTTTCATCGCAATTTTGTCGATTCCTGAGAAACTACTGGGGAATTAAAGAAAACTCAGTTTATAATAGTGATCCATATTAAATGTGCTTCAAACCTTACCTATTGGTTTACCAATGCTATTGCATGGAAAAATTTTACGAGGTGATTTCCTGCCTAGCGACATTTGAGGTAATGAGGACCACTTAATTTGGGGCAAGCAGGACCTTGGATGATTTATGTATTTATTGTGAAACTTCGTAAAAAGAGAGTAAAGTTGGAGGAGACTGGGTCCAGTGCATAAGTTGTGAGCAATGGGCCCACGAAGAATGTTCGGGGGTAGAAGAAGACTTTTTCATTTGCGAGCTGTGCGAATAATTTTTAAATTTTCAATTTGTGCAGGGCGCAACAGAATTTGCTTTTTTTTTGTTTTTATTAATTAATTTATTTGGACCTTCTTACCCCGATACCCGGGGCATGGAGGACCACTGTAATAAAAGTGTTTTTTTTATCTTTAGCAAAAAATGTTACAAAATTTTTTTCGGTTTTGTACTAAATTAGTTAGACCATATTATATAGGTTTTCGAAAAAATTGCTTATGTCTATACTTTCATTTATACACTGAAAGAAATTTGTTGCTAAAAGTAAATACAAATTTATACTAAAAATTTTATACTAGTGCTTTACACATTTATACTACTGTTTATTATGAATGTATGGTAAATTTTGTAATACATTTATTGTAAAGAAGATATGTTAGATCTAAATAAAAATAAACTTACCCTTACTATAAAATGTAAACTATAAGTGAATTACAGCAAAAAAATATTGCTAGAAACACCATTTATATTGCTAGGGCAGCAATAGGCTGCTAACCAAACGAATATATTTGTTTTAGCAATGTATGTGGTAGTCTATATATGAAACATAAAATATATTTGCCCTAATTATTTTTTTATTTAACTTTAGTATATATTTCTTTCAGTGTAGCTGAAATATTAAAAAAAACGCTTAAGCGGTCCTCGCATTAAACAAAGTTGCCGTTACTCTTGCACATTGATTGTTTATAAAATAGAATTCAATAATTACCACTCTCTCCGCAATAGAATAAACCGTTTTTATCGAATCTAAAGAAAATAAAAGAACAAAAATAAAAAGATAAAGTCAATTTGTCGACTGATATTTGTTAATTTAAAAACAATTTTTTCAACGAATGTTTTGCTTTACGCGACGCGTAGCTCAAATTTTAAAAATTCCATTTTAAAGAAAATGGAATGCCATTTCAAAAGATGTATCACAACATACCCCCATTTAAAAAATAAGGGTGAAGGCCGGCCCCGCTAAGGGGTTAAAGTTACAGTGATGAAATTAATATGTAAATATGTCCTCCTGAAGTATACGGGTCCCAGGGCTGGATGCTCCCGTGTACGAGTTTTGGTTCGTCCCGCGCATGAAGTCACTTGATGAGTAGTTGCCGTGAGAATACACGAATAATAGTAATATTATCAAAGAAAATAGAGAAATATCTGGACATTAAACTGAATATTGAAGAAAGTGTAATAATATGGATAATAGATGCTTTTAGTCCTTGATAACATTTAGGGCTGTAGTTTAAGCGTTGGTGTTTTAAATTAAACTTATAGTCACTGTCCAGAAAATGTTTATAGGAAACAGAAGCGGCCTTAACTTTAATATTGTCCATTCTTTTTGTGGTATTTAAACACTGTTTCCACAAATCAAACTTTTTCGGGAATCAATTAAATTTAATGTTTTTATTTAAAGGGTTTTTCTTGGACTGGTTGTCCGAATTGCATCAAAATATGCCACACCGCATTTTAATAAATGCAAATGGCACGACACAAAGTAAAACACAAACAAAACAAGTTAACGCAACACAAAAATAATAATAAACAAACAGAACAGGTTAACACAACGCAATAACAATAATTTGAATACTGAAAAGTAATTCTTACCTTACCGAACACAAAAACAACAAGTTAAACAAAAAATAGAGCAAGTTAACATCCAAAAGCATCGCAAAAACAAGAATTTTAGCAGCAGATAATTAAAAAACACGTTAAAGATTTAAAAACACTTACACTGTTCAAAATTTCATGACCATTTTAACACCAAATTAACACCAAACATGGTCTATATCGATACAAACCAAAATGGTGTTAAATAAGGTTCGTTGGCCGGTGTAAATTCAAATACTAAAATTGTGTTAATTTAACACACAGTATTAAAATAAATTTTACTTGGTGTTAATTGAACTCCTTTTCAGTGTTAAATATTATGTGTTTGTGGACAAATTAAATCATACTACACAGAAAAAAGGAAAAAAAAAGGAAACAGGAAGTTCCTTGACGCATTACTAGTATATTACCAGTGGTATTATTCCAGAAAATGGAACCTTCAACTCGCTAGAGATAATGTTTTTAGTGCGTTGCACTAACTTAAAATACTTTAGTATCGAACAACTTGTAGTGTCACACCAAAGCAAAAGATTACCTAAGTTTATATATTCTTCATGTAAGTCAACAGAGGCGAGATTTAAGAACATCACGTGATCCACACCGCCTTTGCCGCGATCGGTACACATTTTCAACCATAATTCGTGGTGTTATATTAACACCGCTTGGTGTTGGATTTTGACACCATTTTAAGATTACTTTTTACACCACATATATTTTAAACAGTGTATCAAGTGACGTATTTAAGCCCCGCCCAACATGCGCACCATCCTGTCTTAAGGTGTATACATACACATGTATCTTAACAGGTCCAAAGATTTTTTTTATTTTCACATACAAAGCCGTAAACCTTGCTGGATTGCTTTCGATGGGCCACCCTGTATATAAATATTATAGTAATTAGTTATTTACCTAATGACATGTAAATAAATGGAATAAAAAAATATCATTAGTTCCAATGTAAAATAAATCAATAGGTAGATATAGTAGGAAAAACCGTATTTACGGATTCAATCAAGGTTTAATTTAATATTCATTGGAGTAGTTATTCATCAAAGGTATTAAAACACAATTTTAATTTATAAATTTAACATATTGGTTTTTTGCTTAAAATTAAAAGTTAAAAATAGGTAAAGAATGTAGGTAGGTACTTAATTCATTTTACATATTTTGTATAGGTATTGTAAGTTGTGGCTTATTTGGATGTGACCTAAGCTATAGCTTAAATGTTGTGCTGTCTTTTTCCTGTCTTAGCTAAAGGGTGTCCCAATAAAATTTTCAAAAAAAAAAAAAAATTCGTCAAGAGGTGCTAAATTGCAACTTTTATGCGTTTTCGTCTTTTAAACGTTTTTCTAAAGGGGACTATCTAGATATACTAAATTGAGGCTGAAGAGGTGCTAAATTGCAACTTTTAGGCCTCCTTTCGTCTTTCAAAAGTTGTTCTAAATGGGACTCTCTAGATATTCTAAATTAAGGCCCTAGATTCCAAATAAGGGCGCTTTGGTCGTTTTTTAAATTATTATAAAAAATGATAAATAAAAAAATATTTTAGCAAAACATAACAACTTAAGCAGAAAAACACATAAATATGGATTACCACTTAATATTCCAGAGGTATTAAAATTTCTTCATTGTTCAATTTTACAAACACAAACATTACTATTATAACAATAGTTTTTTTCTGTGAATTGCATACATTAATATGTATAGTATAAATTGTATACTTTTGTATAAAATACATTAATAAAGTCAAATATTTTATAGGTATACCACGTATAGGTGGTCTAAACATTGCAAAGCCTTTTTTCATTAAATAAAATCTTTTTGTTAAAATCGTAAACATATAAAGGTAGGTATTTTTAAAAACAATTAATAAGAATTTAAATTAAAAGGTTTTAAAAATACCTTTTAATACTTATCCCTAACTTAAATTTGTTAATTGTAAATTCACTAATATCTATTTAATAGATATTTGTTTAAATTACACGGAAATAATTGTTTTGAGAATAGTTACTAAGAAATCCAGTAAATTGGGGATAGTTTTAAAATTATATATTTATATAGCTGTTTTACAACTATTTATTGACTGGAAAGTGGTAATAACAAAATTAACCGAAAAAATTAATTACTATTTTAAGTATACCAATAAAATTAATTCATATTAAACCAATGGTTGCTGATTTTTTAATTTTTTTACTTGTACTATAGGCAGAGGGTTAAAAATTAATTTTGTATACGTTTAGTTTTTTGATAGCGTTCACTTTGTATTGGTGGGTTAGACTATTTTTTTATTTTACAGAAGTTTGCGTTAAAACTCTAAACGCTGTAGCATAAACCTTTTTTTTAATACTAAATATTAAGATAAAAAATACTCACCCTTTTTTCTGGATATAATCTTCATAGCAGTGGCGGCTGGTGGATTTTGGGTATACCAATATCTCAGTTATTAGACATGGGACCCACACCAAATTTATAATAGTTTATAATGACATTAAATAAACAAGTTCGGCGCAAACAGAATTTAAATTGAACTTTGCGAAAAAAAGTTAGTTTTTCCTGTCGCCTCACCCGCCTCCAGGCTCCCCTATTTGAGATAATTCAAATTAAAGTGGTGCAATTTATTATCTACTATAATTTATCGATAAATTTAAAATTTTATTTAAAAAATCCCTATATTACAGGTTTTATACCATTTTAAATATTTTTAAAGTTAGTTTTTCCTGTCGCCTCACCCGCCTCCAGGCTCCCCTATTTAAGGTAATTCAAATTAAAGTGGTGCAATTTATTATCCACTATAATTTATCGACAAATTTAAAATTTTATTTAAAAAATCTTAATATTACAGATTTTATTCGATTTTAAATTTTTATTATTTATTTTATTAAAATAAAAAAATATTTAAAATGGTATAAAACCTGTAATATTTGGATTTTTTAAATAAAATTTTAAATTTGTCGATAAATTATAGTAGATAATAAATTGCACCACTTTAATTTGAATTTTCTCAAATAGGGGAGCCTGGAGGCGGGTGAGGCGACAGGAAAAACTAACTTTTTTCGCAAAGTTAAATTTAAATTCTGTTTGCGCCGAACTTGTTTATTTAATGTCATTATAAACTATTATAAATTTGGTGTGGGTCCCATGTCTAATAACTGAGATATTGGTATACATAAAATCCACCAGCCGCCACTGCTTCATAGTAGTCTTCCTTAAAAAGTTTTAGGCCTTAGAGTTGTATTTTTTTAAATTAGTATTCAAATATTGCGTGTTGTCTAAAATCGGGTATTTTAATCTAAAATATCTCATAAGGAACACACTTTAAAAATCCAACATTTTTAGAAAACATTATTTTATTGTTTTTTTAAGTGGTTAAAATGTCTTCACTGAGTTTTCATTAGTTTTTTAGTAAGACATTTTTATATATAGCTAAAAAAGTCATGGACAGCAGAAAAAAAATTAACGGGTGTTTAAATACCCTGTATAACAGTGGTAGACAAAATAAAATTAGTTGTTTATTTTATTAATCAAATACTTTAACCGAGGATTTTTGGTAATATAGCTACTCCTAATTAAACTAAACTGAACATTTAAAAAATTAATTAATACAGCTTTTTAAATTTATAAGGATAGTGTTAACACAGGTTAAAAAATAAAAATATTTTTTTTACCAAATTAAATTGGATTGGCCAGTAATCTAGGACGAGTGGAACAAACTTCAGAAGTAAATAGAATACGTAAAAATAATCCGAAAAGTCCTAATCAACGTAACAATGTCCAAAAATGCCAGCTAAACGAGATACAAGATGTTGAAATATCTTAAAAAATATATATTTTTGTATTATCTGAAAAATAATAATAATTTATTAAAGTTCTTAACTAATTTATTTATTTTGAGTTTGGTACTTTTAACAGTGACCTGGAAATTGTTGATTATGAGGCTAGTACCTTTTATTTATTTATGTTTTGTTTTTAAGAAAACAATACAATGGGGTAGTTAAATTTTTTCTGACCTATACTTTTTATGGTTTTATTCAAGGCGTTTTGTAATTTTAAACATTTCTGTGAAATCGGAATTTCAATTGATTTTACCGTTTTCGAGATATTTACAAATAAAAATCTCCTAATTACGTCACTAGGCTATTGACAACGTTGCCAGCTTTTTCTATGGTTGCCAGTGTGTTTAGTTTAAGATTCTTACGATAGATGGCACCACGTTATAATATTTTAGTTTTAAAACCACTTGATCTATAATTTTAGTTGAGAAGAAGAAGAAGAATTGATTTTTTGACGTTTCTTTTGGGTTATGTTTTTTTTAAATTTAGATTATTGAAAATAAATCTTATTGTTATGTTATTTGTAATTGATATTAGATAAGTGATTTATTAATAACGGACTCCAAAGCAGAGGAATCTTGTGGAATGGTTGGTTACATTGAACATTGGAGCTTTTAAACAAATAAAGTAAATACCTATAATTATAATCATATTTTGTCGTAAATGCATTTCATTAGTATAATGCCTAGTTCTTTATATTCTTTTAGATATATCTTGGACTCTAAAATATCAAACAGTAATATGATACCTTGTAATAAGGAAGATAGGTACTTAATGAATTTGGTGTCATACATTTTTTTAATCTTACAAAAGGTTTTGATGCTCATCATCAGGGATGCAAGTTTTATAAAAACTATACACAAATATCATAAATACCATTGTTAACTTACATTTACTGTTATTTTTTGTAAATTTATTTCATTCATTTTCAGCTTTATTTTGCCACTTTTACATTACATTTTATTAGGTTATATAGGTCAGAAAAAATTTAACTACCCCATTGATTCAATTTGAATTGAAGTGGTAAGAAGCAAAAGGGTACAAGTGCAGGTAGTTTAGAGTCCATTTTTTTTTTAATTTATAACGTGAAAATTGTACGTGTTCTGCATCTTGCTTAATGCAAACATTGATTTTTTGCACTTGTACCCTTTTGCTTCAATTAAAATACAATTAAACTTCAAAGGGCGGCTAAATTTATACTAAGTATCCAGGTACTAAATTAATGAACTTATTATATATTTGTTAAAATATGAGTTCAAATTCGTATTTGACATAGAGTATTGCAATAGACATAGAAGGATTTTATAAAATACGAATTTTAACCAATATTTTAACATTGACCATTTTGCCTGAAGATGGTTTACATAGACCGAAACTAGTCGCAATAAACATATAAAGTATAATTTAAAAATATTAAAATATTACATAATTATGTAAAATCCTAAAAAATTACGGTTATAAAGGAATTTTATTATTTGAAAAATATGACTTATAAGTAAAATTTAGTTTAGAGTGAAAATACATGTATTTACCTTAAATTTACCTTAAATTTACCACTAAAAATATTTTAAAATAAAATAACCTATTTTCTTTCGTAAAAATTATGTTAAATAAATATCATTATAATACTTCAGAGTTATGAAACTTTATGTAAGTACTTGACAAGTTTTTTTACTTTACTTAAATTAAGAAATAAATCCGCAAAGCTCGACTATTTTTCTTAAAATGCTGATTGGGAAGAGCCTTCTAATCTAATTCTACTAATTTGCATATAATCAAGTGAATTCTCGTTTTTATGTTTGAAATAAATACAACAGGGCCCCGTCTAAAATCTTTGTCACAAGCCCCGCAAAACCTAGGGACGGGCCTGGTTCGTATTAAATTACAAATTAAATAAAGTAACTTTTTCCAAAATTATAGCAATGAGTACTAAATTTAAAAAGGTTAAAATATTTAAAAAAAATGTTTTAAACTATCATATAAACGTCTAAACTAAAATTATAAGGAAATGCATAGACAGTGTGTGATAGACTCACTAATTTTATTTTAGATTTTATTAAAAACTAATTTAATAGTAATTTAAAAAACAGGTAAGTAAATGAATTTCACCTGTTTTAAATATTTAATGTACGCTCCCCACCCTGTTTAATTTTAAATCGCGCATAATTTTAGTTGTGTTAGATTTAATTTAGTTTAGTTTAAATCTAACCTCGTAAGCGATACTAACTTTAATAAGTATAAGTAATTATTGGTAATAATAATATATATTATATAGTGATCAAAAATATTAAAACAAAATGGATAAGTATGATACTTATGATGAATTCAAAGAAAAGTGTAAAGTCGCGAATCTGGAAAACGAATGTGAGGCTGTTAAATTATTTTTACGCAAAAATGACGTGAGGGTGAATCCTCACAACTCAAAAATAATCGAATTTTTCAAAGACAAAAATATTTTTATCACCGGAGCCACTGGATTCCTAGGAAAATTGTTACTAGAAAAACTACTAAGGGCCTGCCCGAACCTAAATAGTATTTATGTGTTAGTACGGCCGAAAAAAGGAAAAACAATGGAAGAACGCGTCGATGACATCTTTAAAGACCCTGTAAGTATTTTTTAACATAATTATTCTATAAATAAATCTTTTTGTTTAACCTACGTGTAACAAAATTGTTAATAGTCCTTTAAAAATAATTACTAACCTGTGGTTTTTCTATTTACTTGTGCATTACAATGATGATATTTATATATTATAATACCAATAAATTTACAAGACAAGGTCACAATGAATATTTATACAATTGAGAAAATCTAGCTGCCTATTGACTGGAGGTCGAAAACAGTGAATTAATTCTTCAATTATTATTAGTTAAAAAAATGAAATAAATTTGTGAATAGATAATTATCTATAATAATTATAATTAAAGGGGCATACAAGTTCTAACTTTTAAAGTGTTATCAAAACGCTTGGTATTGCATTAGTGCGTCAAAACACACTGTATAAAAATAGATAGAATCCAAAATAAAAATGTTCTTAAAGATTAAAAAGAGAATTCGGATCCTCATAAGTCTGTGAATTTACTAGTCAGCATTTTCAAAAGGTTTATTAATTGATTTGAATATAGAATCTTATAATAATTTAACTTAAATTACTGGATTTTAACTCGACAATTTTTTTTATTAATGTTACAATGGTTAAATTTTGGAATATGTATATTTGTGTACGTTCGTTTTTTTGACTAAATCGATTTAAAATAAATTAAAAAAATTCTGCCAAATTTCAGTTCCTAATATTAATATTAACCTGGGCCAAAAGTTTTCAATGGTTTTTCTCATATTCGCTATTTTTTAAATTAAACTTTACATAACTTTGGTAATAATGGATACAAATATTTAAAATTTGACATAACTGTAGATTTGGATGGTAGACGGTGGCTGATTACCTCTCACCGCTGTCGCTGTTTTTGTGCTTACACAAGACGGCTATCCGGCACTTATGAGGTCTACTAGAACCGAAACAGGTTGTCTGTCGGTACCTGTTTGTGTAGCATGTAGCATGCTTAAAACAAAAGCTCGGTGACGAGGTATTTGGCCATTTCTTACAATAGAAATCCATTTTTTGAAAACAAATAAATGTATGTACTTATAAAGGGTGGCCCATTAAAAACATTTCAGCAAGGTTTATGGCTTTGTATGTGAAAATAAAAAAAAAATGTTCGGACACGTATACTTTTGTTTTCAGGGAGCATATTTACACATTAATTTCATCACTTAACTTCATTTTTTAAATTTACAACAAATTTCGTAAAGCAAAAAATTCGTTGAATTTTTTTTTAAACTAACAAATATCAGTTGTCAAATCGACTTTATCTTCATTAAAGTAGTTATCTTCATTAAAGTAGTTTGATATGGATTGTTCGTTATTTCTATGCTTTTATTTTCTTTTAATTCAATAAAAAATTATTGCGGAGAGAGTGGAAATTTTGAATTGTATTTTATACAAAATGAATGTGCAAGAGTAACGGCAACTTTGTTTAATGAGAGGCATGTAAATACACACGTTACATACTAGAAATAGTAGCAAAATTTCGGCAAACTGGTTCAGTGGCAAATAAAAAACGAGATATTGAAAATCCAGTGATAAATGAGGCAGTAGAAGTAGCTGTTCCGGGTGGAATTACTTTGGACTCCACATTAAGTACCAGAAAACTTTCTGATGTAACGGGAGTTTTGCGGGCCACCTTACATTCTGAAACATAATAAATGGCACCCATATAAAATTCAACTTCTTCAAAAATTGCAAGAAGATGCATCATGATAATGACCGCCGTTTACAATCGTCATAATTATCGTTATTGGTCCGACACGAATCCAAGGATCTTTCATAAGGTTCATACTTTGTTACCTTAGAAATGAAACGTTTCGACCAGTATTTTTGGTGATCTTTTAATTGGATCATTTTCTTACCGGGAAATTTAAATGGAGCTACGACCAACGTTTCCATGATGCAAGACGGGGCTCATTCTCTTCATGCATTACCTGCACAGCAGTTTCTGGATGAAACGTTTCCTGGTAGATGGATTGAAAAATGGGGTGCTATCGAATGGCCCGCGAGATCACCCGATTTATCTCCCCTTGATTCATTTTTGTGGGGACATAAAATACAAAATTTATGCCACCCAGCCTGAATCCTTGGAATATTTACGGAACCGCCCTAATGAATGCCAACAAATTACACTCGATATTCTTCACAATGTCCGGAAACACTTTGAACACTTGCTGTACTATTGAATTGAGGTCCGACATTTTCAACAGTTAATAAGATAATACGTAAGTACTTATCAAAAAATTTCTTGGGAACCCGCAGCGCAAATTTATAAAACGAAGCGTCATTTTAAAGAAATGTTTGAAAAAATAAGGGTGAATACTATTAACATGTATATTATGTAAATCTGTGTTCAGATTTTACTAAAAACCGAAATTGTTAATTTAAAACAGAAAATTAATGGTTTAGGGCAATACTCCCGATGAAATAATATTGCAATAAAAAAATTTACAGGAAAAAAGATAATGAAAACCTGTCTCGTATTTTGGAAAGGATTGGAAACTAAACTAATTGTCCAATTAGCGAGAACGAAATAGACTATATTGCTAGAATTCCTTCTGTCGTTAAAGATTAGGTAAAAAATATAGTTATAAACAAAGACCTACATTTTAGGCCGTTTTAGGCCGAAAGTGCCTAATATAGGCAACCGCCTAAAATAGACTATATGAAATAAAAACAACACGATTAAACATAACATTTATTTAGGTCCTATCAATAAAAATAAAACATAAAACATATGTCTCTCTTAATATAAAATATATAATAAAAATAAAACTCTTGCAAACATTTGCCCGTATAAATAAAGAAAAGGAAAACCTTATTAAATTTTAAGCAAATCTTTTGCCAATATATATATATATATATATATATATATATATATATATATATATATACATACAGGGTGAATCGGAAGGATCGCACTAAACTCTAGGACTGCATTCTACACATCAAAATAATAAAAAATCTCAACTGTTCTTATCCGATTCTTATTTGTTTTCAAGTTATAGCGAAATTTAAAAAAAAATTAAATTCGCTCGTGAGGTTAAGCATCACTTGAGCGTTGGATTGGTCGCGGAGGTCCAATAAGTTAGCCTCCAAGAAGTCCAGATCTAACACCACTAGATTTTTGTTTATGGGGTTGGTTTAAAACAGAAGTTTACAAAGTTAAAGTGAATAATCGAGAGGCACTAATTCAACGAATAATTAATACTGGCGCAGTTCTTAAAGAAAAACAAGAGTTAATAGGACAAGCAACAGGCGCTGTTCGCAGACGTAGCAGAGCATGTTTAGAACTCAATGCATTGAGTTCTAAACATGGGGGTATTTTTAAACACCTTATAAAAAGTCATAACTATTAAACAAATGTTACGGTTTCATTTTATTTATTTTTTAATTACGCTATAACTTCAAAACAAAGGAGAATCGAATAAGAACATTTGAGTTTTTTTTAATTATTTTTAATTATTTTAATGTGTACAACTTCAGTCCTAGAGTTCGGTCTGATTCACCCTGTTACAGGGTCCCTGTATATATAAAATAAAATATAAACAAAAGCACGATACGTTGATTCCTGTAAATTGTGGAGGGTTATTTAATTATGCCATAGATGGCGACAAATTATTTTACTAAAAACTGTTAAAAATTTTGAAATTACCATATACATATATGGAAATTACAGTAAAACCTATGAAAACAAAGTAAATAATATTTTTTATCTCCACGCGGTCTATAATTTAAACTTTATTGTTGTCAACATTCGATAAAGAAATAACTTGTTATGGCCTAGGCCGATAAATTAATAATTAGTTCGATTTTTTCTCGCTAGGGGTATTGTTTTGACAAATTAATCCTTTTCTAAGAAATTAACGTACTAAACTGGTTTAATTTATTTATAATTAGCAATAATTTGTTTGTTTTACTGTTAATGTTTATCATTTTTCATTAAATTATTGTAAAATTAAATATGAATAATAAAACAAAAAGTGAGGTTAGGACATTGCAATTTGACGTTTCTGTGGATTTCACAGTTGTGTTTTCTTTTTCTACGATTTAAATTATCTTTAAGTTTTAATTTGCTTTAAGTTTTCAGTGAAATTAAATGTTAAAAACAGCGTAAACATTCCAAACTACCTATTTTTTTAATAAAAATGCAAACAAATTGAAATTAGATACCTATTTATTAAACAATTAATTGAATTCAATGTAATAGCAAGAGGGTAAGTAAACCATTTTCTTACAAAAATCCATTTCTACTTAAATCATGTAGCTAGGTATTGTCAAACTATTACTGCTTCTAAAAGAAATAATAATTATTGTACATTTAATGTAATCTTTAGCTAATAAATAAATGAGATTCTAAAAAAGTGAGGTTAGGCCGCTTTCATGTTAAATTAAATTGACTTATATAAGTGCTTTGAAGATAAAATGTTGTATGCCATTCGGCCAAGAAGTGTCTTCTCCGCTACGCGTCGACCTTCAAACTTTGAGCTTAGCACAAAAAGCCTTACTTCTTAACCTAATGACATAAATAACTATTAACCATTATTTTACATACTTAAAATATTATCCATAATTATTTATAATAAATATTTAGATAGCAAAAACACAATTACTTTTTTATTAGGTTTTCACTAGTTTTGTAATTTGTGGTCCTCGTACTCGCCAAGAAAGCAGGGTCTAATTAAAAATAATTTACTTTTCCGCAATGAAAAATATATTTTTTACTGAAAAATTTAAAGAGCCTATTTTAGGCTCATAAAAATGTCCTCTTAGGACAATAAATCAAAATTTTGCCATTTTATGCTTTTAGGCAAAAACAAAGGGGTGTCAAACGCTTTATTTTTTTATGTTTGGGATTAATTTCAAATAAAAACAAAAAGGCATTTTGCCTAAAATCCGTTCCATACTTATAAAATATATATCCAGATGAAAAAAGGATAAACTCCTTAGTGCATCGAAAACAAAAGGCCACGAGGAGCGTCAAGGTGGATTTAAAAACGGCTTAAGAATAGAAGGTATTGCTAATTCCTTTTATTTTAACGAACATCTAACAAGTGCAAATACATTTTTTTTTACAAAAAATTGTAACTGCTGCAACGAAGAATAATAAATATGCCTGGACCCAAAACCATATAATCTTATTCGTAAGGACGACTCCGCAAAAATTATATTTCTTTCAAATAGTATTAAAAAAACTTTAATCACAATAATTTAATTTAATGTACTTTTATTTTTTTTAATTGGCTTACAAAATTTTATATCAAAATATGCGTGGTACAACTACAATAAAAATTAACCACTATGTAGAATGATTAGTGTTGCAAACAAGGAAAAGTTCGGTCGAAAAGTTGGAAAAGTTGTTAGAAAAGTTGTAAAAGTTCGGCACCCCCTATGAAAAGTTGGAAAAGTTGGAAAAGTTATTGAGTGGGAGTCAATGAACAATGACTTGACTTCTAACCAGTGTTTTCACTACCATACATTTTTTTCCGTAGATAATTTGGTCAAAATTCGATATAAATCGCTAGATTTGAAGTGTTTTTAGTAAAACGTGCTAAAATCATTGTTTTTTGGAATATCATTCTGTCAAACTTTATCAAAAATGGTGTCTGCTAACAGCATTTTCTATTAGATAAAGATTATTTATTAGATAGATAGATAGATTGTTTTATTATACGTATTTTAAATTTATACACAGTATGAAAAAAATAATATGTTTTTTTAATTATGGAAATTTGCAAATAATATAATAGTGGAAAAGAAGAAAGTGTCCTTTTCTTTTTCGTTTTAAATTTTTAACAATAATAAATTTAATAATTTTTGTTTCATATTTTTTTGTAATTATTTTTTATTTCGTATGTGTTTTTTTAAGGTGTGTATAAATTTCTATTCTTTTTTACTTAAAAAATATGATTTTTTTTAACTTAAACCTAGTTTATTTTTGTTGTGATTATGTTGTCTGTTCATTTTACTTTGTTTGTTGTTTTTTTTTTGTTATTTTGTTATAAAACAACTTGTTACGTATGTATAAATACATAAGAAATTAATTATTTTAATATATTGACAAGCATTATTTATGTTTTATACGTTTACATTACAAAAAACTCAACTTTTCCATCTTTTCCAACTTTTCCGAACTTTTCCGAAAAATAAAACACAACTTTTCAAAAATTTCAACTTTTCATGAAAAGTTGCAACCCTAAGAATGATGGAATTTTTTAATATGATATGATTTAGTAATCATATTATGATTAATTCTGTATTTCACAACAAAACTTGAAACAAATGTTAATTAATTTTTACTTACAATAATTGTTTTTGTTATTATCTATAGATCTAAGGTACACATATTTTGCAACGTCTATATTTTTTATTAGTTAGGCCTGTTTGTACTCCAAATGTGCGCTTTTCCGTCTTTTAGATAATGTAAAATTATTTTAAACTTAAGTTATTATAAGCATATTGTTTGAAGTGTAAATCTGACCAAAGTACAGAATGATAATAAATTTAAATAAGATATTCAAAAGATGGTGTTGAATATTACACTGTCATAAAAATCAGATATGAGTTTGTAGTTTTTTTTTTAACATAATTTTTGTAGAAAACCAATTATTATTATTTTAACAAAGGAAAATTTTAGCAAAGGTAATATGCAATTTTGTAAGCATTTTGTTAGTTTCAAAGGTTACAGAGTATTTTGTTAATGTTTAACAAATTATTTGGTTAAAAAGTACACGTGATTTTAGGCAGCCAATCAAAACATTTCCACTGACTTTTTTATCGTTAAATATCCAGCTTTAGTACAACAATACGCATCTTCAAGTTTACCTGACTTCAGCGTCTGCAACTCATGTTTCTGCTTACTTTATTCTAATTCGTAACGTGTTCGTAATAACTGTCCTGAGTGTTTATAATATATTACCAGAAATCTGTTATTCTTGTTATTCGGATTCCTTATACCTATTTAACGAGTGTGCGAAGTGCGAAGTATCCGAAAAAAGATGCCATCACTGCCACTGGTTTTCAAACTGAAATTAGGGGATACCACAGACAAAATAGACTTGCCCTGTTCAGTATCGCTAACATGAAACCAGCGTGCCATAAATCGGGGAAGGGGGGCAAGGGAATGTATACATTATATTATATATTATATAAGAGAAGATATGTATTCTGCCAGGCCCGTAATAAATAATTTCGTACGAGCGGTATCTAATTTAAAATATTCCTAGTGGATTATTAAAGAAATTCATCTAGTTTTACGCTCCAGAATAAACGAAGTACGGCTCTGTGCACAGGAGAGAACAATACAACATCTGTGTGCGCACGCAAGGTATTGACATGCAAAATTAATAAAATCGCTTAAAATTTATCTCGTAATTACTACTTACTGAAAAAAGGAAATTGGTTGAAATTGGCTGGAACTAGTTTCACTACGACTAGGACACACTTTGACAACACATTTACCCATAATGTTCAAAGAATTTTACATAAATAATATATCCTCACAGGTCAACTGCTCAAATATAAATGATGCGAACTGGAAAACAGGCACCCGTTCAGGCACCCGCCCGGCCGTATCATTTTCTCCCTAAGGCAAGTCTATTTTGTCTGTGGGGGATACAGTTTGGGTTAAAGTTACGAAATATTCATTCAAGTGTTGTAGTAGTACTGTTGGAGAGAATGGTGTGTTATTTAACTATGTGTATGTTATTTTTGTGTTCATTTATGTAAGTATGTGATAAATTATCACTAAATATCACTGATAATTTTTTTGTTAAAAAAATTGATTATTAAAGCAACATTTCTCATCAATTTTTTTTTTCATTTAAGTACCCAATATCCAACAAATACTTTTGTTACGGGGTCTACAAAAATGTTTATAAAAATAAGGTCCTTTTTAAAAATTTCAATAATTATGGTTAAATTGTTGACATAGCATTTCTGTTCTAACTACTTATTCAATTAGTAAACAGATTGGCTGTAAACTTAACTTAAACTTATGTGGACCTGGATTAACATAAAATCTGGTTAATATTTGGTTAAAATTAAAAAATATTTTTACTAAGTATACTTCAAAAAATTTATCCAATTTCCTAACCCCTTTGACTGTATTATCGTAAATACTGCCGAAAAGTTTTACTTCTATAGCGTGTTGTAACAATATAAATTAACAAAAAATATTACGTTTTTCTTAGACACATTCTTTTAAACTTTTTAATTTTAGCAAACAAGGAAACGCCCAAAATTAATGAAAATGTATTCATATTAGTAATTTATTAAACCGTTTAGGTTCCGCTTGCGTAACGCAGTGATTTATTTTTGAAACAATACCTACTTGGCACTTTTTTTATGTAAATATGCACATGTGACTAAGGTTATACGAGTTTATATTTTTGATGCATCATAATGTTGTATTTTTCTTTTATATTTTATTAATTGTTTTCTTTTCTTTTAAGGTGTATTTTCCCCTACAAGATATTTTTCCAAAGTATAGGGAGAAAGTGCATGGAATACAGGGGGATATTAGTTTTCCAGAACTTGGGATGAGTGAAAGGGATAGAAAATTTTTAAGTAATAAAGTAAGTTGGGTAGCATTTTTTTATTATATAAACTAGACTTGCTCTCTTAAAATGAATTAGTCAAAAATGACTATTTGTCATAAAGAAAAAGTAGCCACTAATAATTTGTATCTTGGACATTTAGCACTTATTTTATATGTAAAATTGCCTGTTGAATATAAAAATGTATACAAAAACTATAGTTTTTGAGATATAGTCATATTTTCATATAATATGGAACCAGCGGTTTAAAAATCGCTCTACTTTTATAACTTTCGACGGTATTTTCGGGTTCAGCGCACAATTTTACATAGGAATTGACTGTTAAATGTTCGGGATACAAATTTATAGTGGTTACTTTAACCCAAAAAAAAAGTAATCCAATGTTTTCAAATCACACTATACCAAACTTTTTGCCCAATAAGTCTATTAAAATTTCAATCTTGGGATTGGGACATGATGTCGAAAGTAAGTGTGAAACTACTTTTATTAATAATTATAGATATTATTTTATTTATTTATTTATAATTATAGAGATTATTCACTAAAAACAACCATACATACTAAAAAAATTTGAGTGAAGTAATCTGATTTCTCCAATATTTATTGGACAATTGTTTGTTTCAAAATTAAATTACCAATTATTAATAAATTAAAAAATTCTTTACTGTTTTTATCGCATAATATTTAAAATTAAAATTAAATAGATACTTTCCCATTATTTTAAATTGCCTACCTAGAACACATTAGGCAAACTGTAAAATAATGGTTAATAATAAATAATTAAATTACATCATCACAATATCAAATTACATATTTCTAATTCATTTAATATAGCTGTATTTTTTTTACGATTAACTTAATCATTAAAATAGAAGCGTCATTAATAACATTAATGTTTAATAGTGCTTACTACTTACTTAAATAAAAAATATAATTATATAATTAAATCATAAATTCTGTACTTATAATAAAATGCATTATCATTAAATTTATTTACAAAGTACGTACATTATTTTTATTAAAAACCATAATAACTGTTGCTAAATTTATACAGGGTGTTTTTATAATTATATTTCAAAATTGCCGTTATTGGTCGATGTTGACCAACTGGAGATTTGAAAAAAAAAAACGAGCGTGTGTGACCTCAAAACGTTTATTTTGCGGTTAAGTTGAACATAAAATACATATACATACATACATCCTACAAATAATTTAATTATATACAGTGAGCGGCAAAAGTATGGAATAAATTTATTAAAAAATGTAACTTTTTCCCCAAAAAAATTCCTTGAACAATGTTTTTTTAATTCTGCACATATTGATGTAAATTTTTTTAATCTGCCGCCATTTTTGTAGAAGCTATCACGTCATCGGCCGTTTTTTTAAATTGTATCCCCTCTTTTTTTGCAGATTCGAATAGATTATGAAATTCTGAATTTAGCAATATGCATATACGTATAAGGGTGAATATATATGTCCCCCAAGTGAAAATGATTATTTTTTATTTTTTGGTTGTTTCACTGCAGTGAACATTTTAGTCTAGAATGGGGTTTTTGGGAAGCCACCAGCTCTAGTAAATTACTAGTAGTAATAACATAACATAAGTGGTTCTGCACTTATGCAAGAATTTTAAGAAATCATACATTTTGAATATTAGAGCTTCACGGAAGATAGCTTCACGGAGGTTAGATTTCGTATGTTTTTTTTTAAACTTCCCTTTGTATATTTGAAATAAGTTATTGTATCTTTTGACACCTTAATATTTTTTAAAAATGCAATTGTACATTCATAAAATATTTATAAACAAATACTTAGGGGGCATCCATTAATTACGTGAGGTGTTTATGGGGGGAGGGGTTTTGGCAAATATCACGTAATTTTTTCTTTTCGAATGAAACAGTGTAAAATTGCGAGAAAACTGGGTTAAATTAAGTAAACAATTATAAGCAAATTGTTTTTTTAAATAAATCTAATGGAATCAATCACAGATTAACTCATTTACATTAAAATCATGCATTTTAAAAAATCTCACGTGAGATTAGGGGAGGGGGGAGGGAGTCGAGCAAAATCTCACGACATCTCACCAAGGGGAGAGGGGGAGTCAAAAAATCACCAAAATTGCCTCACGTAATTAATGAATGACCCCATACTGAGATATTACACTTTACGGTAGATAGGTTTTTAAATAGCAAATTAATGAACTTAAACTTTTGAATTATAAAACAGCAAAACTCTCATCTGCATATAAATTCTAACTGACCTTCAGGAATCACATGCATCTATAATGTCGTAAACAGAGGTTTTTGCTTATTTAAAATGATTAAAGCTCCATAAATTTTTGTAACACCTACATAAATGGTTATAAAAATTATTTCTTTTGATTTTTAATAAAATTTTATATTTGATTCGATTGCTTCGGATGTGTTTAATTTACTTAGTGAACTGATATTTTTAGTATGCTTTTACTACCTCAGATCTTTCAAAACATATAGGTTAACCTACAAAGAGTAACAGTCACGGAGAATAGGTTTTAGACTTTTAAAACATTGTAAAAAATAATTAATTGCGGTTAAAAATCTGAAACCTAAGCTGTAATATCTACTTAATTATGAAAGATCAAAACACAATAAAAGTGTAGGTCAAACTCATTTAGTTTTATTAAATATCATGGTGTAACACCATATGGGGACATTTCGTGAGATTCACCCAAAACGTTTGGGATGATAATTTTGGGTATTATTAAATTTAAAAGTTTGTGATTTAAAATATTTTTTATCTTAAGATAAAATGAAAAAACTTAGCATTAAATATAAACGCTATGCATTTGTGGTAAAGTAGTTACGGGTTCGGATATGGCCTAAGAAACGTGCATTTGGTATAAAGGCATGGTGGATTTGAAATACTGAAAGTTATTTGAGTTATTTTTAACTGCATCATTACTTTAAGTTAACATCGGGTTGCCTTAACATCTAGAATAGGCTTATTTTTGAAACACATTAAATGTATTTGTTGTTAAAATAATGTCTTATTATTTAATGCTTGGAGCCTGATAGCAAACAGCTTTTTAGGTAATATGTACTTCAGTAATAATTCTAGAGTGAAAATGCAAAACTAAGTACCAAATTAGCGAATTGCGAGATTTTGATTTGATCTGCAGACATTAAATTATGAATTCATGAAAATTATTTTGGAAATGCTTTTAATGGATACATTAACCAATTAAATGTTCGAATTGCCCAGTTGGTTTCTTGACAGTAAATTCTCTGAGAAGGTTTTGAATAACACTCACACGAAGTCTTCTAAATTTTGTGGTCTTTTGATGTAGACCTTTGATTTAAGGTAGCCCCATAAGAAATAATCGAGAGGGGTGAGATATGGAGATCTCGCTGGCCACTCCATCGCTCCTCGTCTTCCAATCTTCCTCTCAGGTCCAAAACAGTACGGGCAGGACGCGCATAGTGCAGAGGGGGCCCACCCTGTTAAAACCAAATGGTATTATTACTTGGTAGATCGGGACCTCCTTTCTCATTGGGAAACATTTCTGCTAATATTGGAAGAAGAGAGTTTTGCAAAAATTCCAAATTCCAAATACTACCTATATCTTAAAAAAATGAAACACCTAGGATGTAAATTTAGACCAATCGTTTGTTTTTTTACCTCCAAGGTTGTAAAAACCTATTTTGACCAATATAAAAAAAGATAACTGTCATCTGCCTTACCCCACTTTCTACATTCAATAATAACAAATAAAATTGTGCCTTGAATTTAGGATGTTGTATGCCATTCAGCTAAGAAGTGTCTTTTTATGCTTCGCTTAATTGAAGGCCTTCTATAGGACTCGGCAAATTTTGAGCACAGTATAGGAAAAGCAGTACAGATAGTCCAGCAATATAAGCCGCTCGACTCTCCGCCATTGTAAAACATGTGGGGGAAAAGGGGAATGTGTTTCTCTCAACGCATGCAAGCTTCTAACATGGTCTCAGATCGTTTCGGACAAAATTCGGATTGACCATTTTAGGATTAATAATGACGTTATTTGCTTGAAAAAATACCATAGGGCCTTATGCAGAAACGTTGATTTATTTATATCACCTGATTTACATATATCCACTGATTTAAGTTTGAACCAATTTGGCAACATAGCAAATTTTAAATGACAGTAACGATTTGTAGGTTATCTTACATATACTTAAATATGTGTTTATTACATCATAAGAGTAATACATTTTTAAAATGTATTATTAAATATACATTTATAACTGACTAAACCTTATTATTGACAAATACTTGATTTGAAGAGGATTTCGGCAATATAAAACATACACAATTGGGTTATGTTCGCAGTTTGCAATGTGTTCTGGTATAAGTAAATTTGCATTAGAAGGTATAAAACGAAAATTACGGCTTAAAGTTTGTTTGTAAAAGATTAATTAATTATATTATAATAATTATATTAAAGTTATAGGAATACTAGACCTGTTTCTAAAAGGCAATGATCTCTTACCTATTCTTGTACAGGTACCAATAACACCTTTTTAGGCATTTAGGCAAATGTTTTAAAAATAAATGCAATGATGCCGAATTTATTAAGAGTGAAAACAAAATTTAAAATTTGTGACAAGAATATAAAAAAATTAAGAAACAAACTCTAGAGGATAACATATGTTAGCTAATGCTTGATATACATAAATTATGGCTTCAGAATGAACTTTTTTAATCAAAAGGAGGGAGCTATACTCAAAAATTGCATGTCCAGAAAAATTGTACTAAAAAATGGGTGGGAGGTGGAGTCTCGAAACTTTTTGTAGCATGCATATAGTTTACCCTTGCCTGCCCCCTGAAGAAAATCCTGGCTACACCCTTGCTGGAAATGGGGCAAGAATCCCTGCTTTTATAAAATGTTAAACTAAACCCAATGAAAAAAATTATGCATGCCTTATCCACTTTGTTTTTTAAATAATTTATATTAAAAAATATAGGTACACAAATTTTAAAAACTGTTACTTTAATAAAGCAAATTTTAAAATTTAATTGTTGCAGTTATAGTCCAGATTTTTTTACCCTGTGTATTTTATTTTAAAAATAAAAATATTGTTTCAGAGCATATTTTTAATTATTTGTTAATATAAAGTTTAAACGTGACTGCCGTTCGACATGCAAAACGTATGACAGTTTGAATTACAATTTCAGTGAAAATTCCACACCTGTAATTTTTAACCAATCAAAACGTGTATTTTTGATAGATCACCATGGCAACGGTTGAATTTTAGTGGAAATTTTTTCCTCGTGGGTACCCAACAGCGAATTATACTGGAAATTTTTTGACGTTTATAATGACAGAATATTTTTTTGACAATCTGGTTTTTATTTGTTTACATGATAATTTTGATACATTTCCATTACAAAGTTTAGATGTTTTCTATATTCGTTGGACACCTCCTTTCTTCTTAATGGCGAAAATGCAGGACTTGAAATAAATTAAATGTCTATGTCTAATGAAATATATATAATATTTAGACACTATTCTATTCACCTTTTTTTCCATTTAGCACTTTGAGTTTTGAATAGTTAAGATGCAAATATTCGTGAACAATTCAAAGCAAATTTTCTTTCTTCAAGTAGGAGCCACAATCCTCTAATAATGCGGGTAAATAAGTCATTGCACGATGATTGATCATTACAGCAGACAATTTCACATTTTTTTACGTCGTGCCGCTTGACAGCTTCAAAACTGAAATAACTTTTAGGTTGGGGTTGACTTAGTTGCCATGGTAACTAAATAATCAAGTCAAGGTCAAGTTAAATCAAAAAATAAATTTTAATTATTTAAACACAATTTGGTGTGGAATTTTCTTACCGAATACCACACGAGGTCAAATTAAATCCGGAAATTTTTTCTCCCTCATGAATATTTTTAGAAAATTATCCCTCGTCTTCGACTCGGGATAATTTTCAAAATATTCATGAGCTCGAAAAAATTTCCGGAAATAATTTGACCTCTGGTATTACTAGTGAAAATTCCAATTTGAAGTTGATTAGTACCAAATTGAATTTGTTTGTTTCCAATTTGACTTTCTCTATTCCCATTTTTAAGTTCGTCGGGAACTACACAGCCCATTTTGGTAATACTTTGTTCAAATCATATTTTTTTTAGATAAACGTGATTTTCCATGTAGCAGCCACTACAAAATTCGACGAGTTCATAGGTCAAGCAGTTGCTATAAATGTTAAGGGAACCAAAGAGGTAGTAAAACTAGGGAAACTATGCGTAAACCTAAATTCCCTGGTATACGTAAGCACAGCTTTTTCGCAATGCACGCAGAAACACATGGAAGAAAAATTCTACGATCCGCCAATAAATTCTGACCAATTGATAGGACTGACTGAAAAACATTCGAAACCAGAACTAGAGAAAATGTTGACATTGTAAGTTTATTAGATTTTTTTTTATTAGCCAACTCAATAATAAACATTATTTTTTTAGTTTGTTGGGACAGTGGCCTAACACTTACTGTTATACCAAAGCTGTAGCTGAAGATGTGGTGAAAAATACCGCGAAAGATATAAGGGCGTGCGTTTATAGGCCTTCTATAGGTAAATTAATTTTTTTTTTAAATATAATATAAAATTTTATTACTTTTGATACCAACATTGCATATTTTGATTAAAAAGTAACGAAGAATGTAAATTTACAGATCCAGCTTGGATTAAGTAATTTTGGGGTTGTTTATCTCCATTGGGTTGACAGTTTTAAGAAAGTATGTCTAGCTTAAGTTGACATTCCCCAAGTGGCATTTTTAGTGGATGAAAAGTATCAACCACTTATACTTGGAACTGTAAAGTGTATTGCCAAAATCTCTGCCTAGTGGTAGAAAAGGATCTATTACTTGGAAGTAACTAAAATGGGAACTTAGTTCTAACAACGTTCTTGAATTGTTTACAGACAAGTTTATACCACATTGGGTTTTCGTTACTATAACGTGAATGTACAGTGGCAAAAACTTAAACGACTACTCTTTACTTTCTATCTTCGTCTCTTTCCTGCATATTATTAATCTTATTATTTTTTATTTCTCTGAAACTGGACATTAAACTGACACTGGATACTGAAATTATTATAATGTATGAATACAACTTGCAAATAATAACTCGAATTAAAATAATCCAAATACATAAAATTAACACGAATAAAATTGCATTGTCAAACATGGGCGTCATAGCTCGAAATATAAGCACGCCCCGTTGAAATATGTGGTAATGAAAAAGAATATAAAATTTTTAAAACTAGCGGATCTAAAAATTATTTATCTAGAGCAGAGGTTCTTAACCTTTTTCCGTCCACGGACCCCTAGGAAATCAAGTTTAAGGACCCCTTAATAAAAAAACAGCAATACATGTCGGACCATTTATTTTAGAACTGCAAATACAAAAAAATAAGCTAATGTGAAGGCTGGTGCTGCTTCTTCAAAATTAAGTTGATGATATTTGGGCTGATGTTACTACTAATTTGCAATCTCAAATCGGATACCACTTGTAATCTATTTCTCTATCTGTTTTTAATATATATATACAAGCCAAGAGAATGCCTTTTCACAGAGGTATGTCGTTGAGAAAAGCAGTAAATGTTTTAGTGCTTGATCTAATATTTCCTGAGACTTTTGGTAGCATTTATTTATTATTGTTAAATAGCCCATACTCCATAGGTAAGTCTGCGGCGGACCCCCGTACATATGCTCGCGGACCCCCAGGGGTCCGCGGACCACAGGTTAAGAAACACTGATATAGAGACCTAAAATAATTTTTTTAATATTTCTGGTAACCTGAAACCAATAATTATGTATTAATGTGTTAAATTTGGTGCGGAACTAACCGGAATTAAGTGCTCATTCATAATGGACGTAACCATAAGATCAGGGCCGGATTAACCACAGGGCCATTGGGGCCATGGCCCCGGGGCGAAATCCCAAAGGGGGGCGCACGCCACGCCGACCGTTCCCTTTTGGGCGGCGCGCCAACTCTATACGAGTTGGAAATTGTCGCAGAGAGTGGTTATTGTATTCTAACTTAACTAATATGGTTTATTGTTTACAATGTAAATTATTCGGATCTACTAAGCAGACATTATTTGTCGATGGGTTTAATAATTGGAAACATTTGGAAAGACTTGGTGAACATGAAAAGTTAGCAGGGCATAGAGAAAATACAAAAACTTATATATTAAGATCAAAAACTCTTGCCAAAATAGACATTGTAATAGAAAAACAGTACCTTGCGGAAAAGGAATATTGGCGAAATGTTTTAAAAAGGTTAATAGCCGCTGTGAAGTTTTTATCAAAGCAAGGATTAGCATTTGGGGGAAGTTTTGAAAAAATAGGAGAAGAAGGATGTGGAAATTATTTAGCCACGCTCGAATTAATTGCAAAATTTGATCCCTTTTTAAAAAATCATTTAGAGAAAAAGGCAAATAAGGGAAGAGGCCACACTTCTTATTTATCCAAAACTATATGCGATGAATTTATTGACATAATGGCAACTTTAACTACAAAAAAAATTATTGAGGAAGTAAAGCATGCTAAATATTATTCAATTATTGTAGATTCTACCCCGGATGTTTCTAATATAGATCAGTTGAGTTTTATTTTACGTTATGTATTACCTGATGGATCGATAGTTGAACGATTTATAAAGTTTGTAAGTAAGGTTGGACATAAGTCTTCAGAAATGGAAACTGCTATTTTACAAACATTAAACGAACTTTCTCTAAATATAACAGACTGTTTGGGTCAAGCTTACGACAATGCCTCCAATATGTCCGGATAATATTCGGGCCTTTAAGCAAGAATTAAAAATCAAAATAAAAAAGCTGTATATATCCCATGTGCCGCTCATTCACTAAATCTAATTGGTTCCTGTGCAGCGAAAAGTTGTTTAAATGCCACCAAATTTTTTATGTTTTTAAACGATTTGTACGTATTTTTTTCAGCTTCCACTTTTAGGTGGAACATTTTAATAGATGCTTTAAAAGAATCTAATAAAAATTTAGTTCCCAAAAAATTAAGTACAACTCGATGGTCAGCTAGAGCAGACGCCACTAAAGCTCTACAAATCCTATGAAAGCTATCAACACGCTCTCGAATTACTAATAAATGATAACAATCAAACTCCCACTGTTAGAGCTCAAGCCAGTGGCCTTAGTGATATTATGAATAAACTAGAAACTGGATTATTATTAGTTTTGTGACATAAGATTTTAAATCATTTTAATTCTGTAAACAAAAGCTTACAGGAACAACATATAGATTTATCAGTTGTAATAGGTTTGTATAATTCATTGATAGTTTTTATAACTGAACTAAGAAACGATACTAAATATGATGAATTTGAAAAAATTGGAAAGGAGATTTCAAGTTGTGAAGAATATGAGAAAGAAGTAAAAAGAAAGCGATTTAGAAAAAAAACAATAGATGAGGAAAGCGCAGATGAGGTAACTTTTAGTGGGAAACAAGATATGAAAGTCAATACATTTTATGTTATTTTGGATAATCTTTTATTTGAATTAAATCGAAGAAAGAATGCCTATGAACATGTATTTAATCTTTTTGGATTTTTTAATTTATTATGCGACATCCCTGATAATGTAATATTAACAAAAGCTAAAGAACTATTGTATATATATTCAACAGACTTGGACGAAGATTTTCCAGAAGAATGTATACATTTCAAATATTTTATAAAAAGCTTGAGACAAAAAAATCTAATACAGAACACATGAAAATGGCTGATATGTTAAAATTAATAAGACAACAAAAATTATTTCTACTTATTCAAATATCGATACAGCTTTGAAAATATTTTTAACCATACCAGTAACCAACGTTAGTGGAGAAAGGTCGTTTTCGGTTGTAGGAAGAATTAAAAATTATTTAAGAAACTGCATGGGTAATTTAAAAACCAGTAATTTGTCACTTTTGTGTATAGAAAATACATTGGTGGATTCCTTAGATGCATCATGAGGAAATAATAATTTCAAATTTTATAAGCTGTAAACTACGAAAAAAAGTTTATTAAAAATTAAATCACGCTTTGGTTTTTTTTTTTTTCATTTTATTTATTTTTTATACAATTTTTTTCAAAATTTTCGAGGACGAAAAAAATGTGGGGCTTTTAAAAAATTGGGGGGCGCATGAAAACTTTTGGCCCCGGGCGCCACGAGACCTTAATCCGGCCCTGCATAAGATGTCCATAAGATATCCATAAAACGGAAACATAATAACACCATAATTTGTACGTAACGATGAGCTGTGTTTATAATATTATTAAGGCGCGCATGTCCAAGTTCACTTAAATGACAGCATTGACAGCTTTTGTCTTAAAACTAATAGTGTTATCACTCAATGGTGTTATCATAACCTTAGTCCAATGAGCGATATATACGTAGAATTACTTCTCCTTTTGTTGGTAAAGAGAGTTTGCCCACAACCGAAATGAAGCAACGGAAACCTCGTCGGTGGAGTGTAAGACCAGTGAATAGGGACAGAGAAAAATAGGGCGAATTTCGTCGAATAATACTCGAACTAAAACTTCACGATGAGGAATGGTTCTTTAGATACACCAGAATACACTTAAAAAACATCTTTCATCTGTTTGCATGGCTATCACCCTGATTGCTACCAACAATGTTCTAGTGAAATAATGAAAATTACTAAAATTCACACATAAGATCTTATGTTCGAACCTAAAACGTAAAAATTACGGCTACTCATTATAAACAGGTACACCGGTTTTGTTAATATTCAACTTTACGTTTTGCGTATTTCTTACGGACACCTTATGGTTACGTCCATTATGAATGAGCACTTAAACTACACATTTATTTTCCTACAATGGCGACTATTTGTAAACATGTTTTGAAGAAGGAAACTTTAAAGTGGTGATCCTATTCCAAACGTGTAAATTACTTAAGCATGTAGCAAGAACGTGACAATGACCACCGCAATTATATAATCCAGTTTTGCCACATTCAAGGTTTGGGAAAAGTTCCGAAAACTTTACTACTACTAACACCTTTAAGTAATACTTAAGTGGTGTGATTTGGTTGCCGTTACTATTCATAATCTACTAAAGTTTAGACAACTTTAAGGTGGTGTCAAAAGTGGTCATAACTGTCTAAAAATGAATTAGTCAAAAATGACTAAATTAATAGTTATTGGTGGCTACTTTTTCACTTGTACCATGGTTAACCATGGAGAACCATGGTATCCCAAAATTTAACAGCTAATTCTTATGTAAAATTGTCCCCTGAATCCAAAAATATCGAAAAGTTAAAAAAGTAAAACAATTTTTGAGATATGGTAAATTTTTCATTAATATGGAATTGACTATATCTCAAAAACCGCTCCACTTTCATAATTTTTGATGGTATTTTCGGGTATTTTGGGATACCATGGTATTCCATGGTTAACCATGGTACAAGTGAAAAAGCAGCCACTTATAACTATTAAATTATTAATTTTTGACTTATTCATTTTTAGAGAGAACGTTTCAGATACTAGGTCTACTGATATACCAAAAAGTTTTAAAACTATGAAGTATATTCTTCTGGTGCAAATCACATTATTACAACTATAATATGAAGATATTTTAACTGTATTGTGGTAGATTTTAGTTATTTTAACGTAATTGCCACTCATTTGAAGTTGCGATATCAGTTTTCGTCAATATAAGCTGATTATAACATTTTAAAAATCTTTAAAATGTTATACTTATCTTAAGTTAACATTTTTAGATAGGTTACAATGTAAATTAACAGACTAAATGAGAATGGTTTTAAGTGATTTGAAAGTTCAATAATTAAAACTTTAAAATATAATATTTAATTTTTTTTGCATTTTAAAATTTTGTTAATTTGGTAAAAATTATAAAATTTCCAATAGTTTGATACCCATCCACCTAAGTATAGGAACTTAAACTGTAAATTTACATATCTATAGTAGCTATAGTAGCTATAGCTACTTCCTTACAGTTAATTTTGTATCGTTCTAAACACATAATTTTATAATTTCAGTTGTTTCGACATACCAAGAACCGCACATAGGTTGGATTGACAACATGTTTGGACCTATAGGAGCCTTGGCGGGCACTGGGTGCGGTTTATTAAGAGTATACTGCGCCGACGAAAAAGTGGGTGCCGAAATGGTACCCGCAGACTACGTAACTAACGGTATGATCACTGCAGCTTACAAAACAGCCCAGCAAAAAGTCGAAAGTGAGCCTAAGGTGTATAACTTTGTATCTGGAAGACAAAATAAGGTTACGTGGGGAGAGTTTATGGATTGGAATAAAAAAGACTGCGGGGATGTGTTTCCTATGAGAGCTATATGGTATTTTTCCCTTATGCTGACTAAGCATGTGTTTATGTTCAAATTTTTGTCGTTCTTTTTGCACACATTACCAGCAGTGTTAATGGATATAGTGTTAAAAATCTATGGAAGTAAAATTAGTATGATGAAAAGTTACGAAAAAATTGAAAAATTTATGTTGGCAACCAAATTTGTATCGTGTAGAGATTGGTCGCACACTGATGATAACACAAGAGAGTTGTGGGAATCTTTGAATGACAGTGATAAGAGAGCCTTCCCATTTGATATAAAAAATTTAAACTGGAAAAACTATACATTAACTATAGCAGCCGGAGCTAGAACCTTCTTGCTTAAGGAGAGTTGGGGTAATCTAGCTCAAGCTAGAAAAAGGCGTAATATGTAAGTAAAAATAGATTTGACGATATTGCAATATTAGTTAACCAATTTTGGAGGACTTGGGGGAAATTCGTCCTCCAGTGGACAGTATCTTGGGATGGTGCTTTATCACCATAAAAAATTTTAAGTTCATCGATCCATAGATGAGATAATAATCCGCCTCAAAAGTTGTGAAAAATAATCACACGTAAATTCTGGTGTCCTGAAAAAGAAAGTAGGCACCTACATTTTAAGTCGAATTAAGAAATTCAACAAAACGCGTTTGTACCAAGTCTAATAGGTGTTTAAAAAGTAAAATAATTTTTAAAATGCCATCTTAGACTAAATAAAACCTGATCTTTCCATTGCAATGCATTTGTGCAAAAAAATTTCAATTTCTAAATATAGGAAGGAATCTTCTTATAAATATCGGTCGGCAAATGGCCCCCAAGGAAAATACAGTCTCTTAATGGGGTTTTTATTATTATTTTCAAAATATTTTGAGATAAAGTAATAAAAAATGTATTCCTTATTAACTTTTTATGCTCAATTTGAAATTAACAACATTTTTCTTTTATTTATTTATTGGTGTATTAACCAGGGGTATTTTTAGGGTGTTTTAGCCACAATTTTTTATGTGCAATGTTGGCTAAAGATAATAAAAATTTAGAATTTTCTACATAAAAAGATACTCATGTTGAACATCAATAAAATTCACCATTTTGGAATAAAAATAAAATAACTTTTCAATTTAATATATTAAATTGATAAATATATATATTTAAGAAAAAATATTAATAAAATAATACCTTTCCCAAAAATATAGTAGATTATGTTATAAGGAGTAGAAGTGACTCTTTTTGTGGTGAGTACATAGATTGACGGCCGAAGCGTAGCTGAGGCAGGCAACTGTACGAAGCACAAAAAGAGCTTCTACTCCAAATAACATATACAATTTTTTTTTCAAGGGCATAATATAAATAGGATAAGCAATAGAATTATTTTATTTACTCATAACTCGTGTGGGATAAAATTTTGGCTAAAAGCATTAGAATATTGATAAAAACTAAAAAAACTAATAAACCTTACTTACAATGCCGATAAATATCCGAAACTAATACTAAACACTGCTCTGTCAAAATGCTGCGCTTGAATTAATTTTGACGTACTGACATTTGTTTGAAGTTTCGACATTGGCGACTCGTCTATCATCATAATATTATACTAATAAACTAGTTTTTCTTTATTTCGTTCAATTAAAATTTAATAAATAATCACTAAATATTCCGTGCGATTATAATTAATATAATTAATACATCGTGATTGCTTTGTATGAAATGCTAAATTAATTTTATTATTTGACGTTTATTGAGTCACCTATGGATTTACTTCTATCCCTAGGCTTTTTTGAGTTTTTTGTCTGCCGCTAATGAAAAAGACGCACTTCAACTATCTCTATACATGCATATAAGGTTGTATATCATGGCCGCTTGAAAAAAAAATTATTTTTTTTTCAAGCGGCCATGATATACAACCTTATATGCATGTATAGAGATAGTTGAAGTGCGTCTTTTTCATTAGCGGCAGACAAAAAACTCAAAAAAGCCTAGGGATAGAAGTAAATCCATAGGTGACTCAATAAACGTCAAATAATAAAATTAATTTAGCATTTCATACAAAGCAATCACGATGTATTAATTATATTAATTATAATCGCACGGAATATTTAGTGATTATTTATTAAATTTTAATTGAACGAAATAAAGAAAAACTAGTTTATTAGTATATTATGATGATAGACGAGTCGCCAATGTCGAAACTTCAAACAAATGTCAGTACGTCAAAATTAATTCAAGCGCAGCATTTTGACAGAGCAGTGTTTAGTTTTAATTTCGGATATTTATCGGCATTGTAAGTAAGGTGTATTAGTTTTTTTAGTTTTTATCAATAATTTCTAATGCTTTTAGCCAAAATTTTATCCCACACGAGTTATGAGTAAAAAAATAATTCTATTGCTTATCCTATTTATATTATGCCCTTGAAAAAAAAATTGTATATGTTATTTGGAGTAGAAGCTCTTTTTGTGCTTCGTACAGTTGCCTGCCTCAGCTACGCTTCGGCCGTCAATCTATGTACTCACCACAAAAAGAGTCACTTCTACTCCTTATAACATAATCTACTATTTTTTTCAAGCGGCCATGATATACAACCTTATATGCATGTATAGAGATAGTTGAAGTACGTCTTTTTCATTAGCGGCAGACAAAAAACTCAAAAAAGCCTAGGGATAGAAGTAAATCCATAGGTGACTCAATAGACGTCAAATAATAAAATTAATTTAGCATTTCATACAAAGCAATCACGATGTATTAATTATATTAATTATAATCGCACGGAATATTTAGTGATTATTTATTAAATTTTAATTGAACGAAATAAAGAACAACTAGTTTATTAGTATAATATTATGATGATAGACGAGTCGCCAATGTCGGAACTCCAAACAAATGTCAGTACGTCAAAATTAATTCAAGCGCAGCATTTTGACAGATCAGTGTTTATTTTTAGTTTAGGATATTTATCGGCATTGTAAGTAAGGGTTATAAGTTTTTTTTAGTTTTTATCAATAATTTGTAATGCTGTTAGCCAAAATTTTATACCACATGAGTTATAAGTAAATAAAATAATTCTATTGCTTATCCTTATGAAAAAAAAATTGTATATGTTATTTGGAGTAGAAGCTCTTTTTGTGCTTCGTACAGTTGCATGCCTCAGCTACGCTTCGGCCGTCAATCTCTGTACTCACCACAAAAAGAGCCACTTCTACTCCTTATGACATAATGTACTATTATTTTAAACCGTTATAGAAATAATAATACAACATCTTTAGGGACCCCCTATAAGAGGCTCTAAGTCCCTTAGAGGCAATTTGCCGAACTATGTTCATACAAAGATTTCTTTAGAAACAACGTGTAGAGCATTACACACTATTTTCGGGACACCCTGTATATGCTCTGTCCTGCTGAAATACCGCAACTGCGTAGATACTCAACATTTTTGTGACTTTAGAATTTTGTCTTTGAGATGATGTAAGGTTACGCTGATTTGATCTGTTTATTTATTTTTTGTATTTGTTTACAGATTTTTTTAAGAGGATCAACTACTTTCTCCAAATCTTTAATTTTATGTTTTATTATTTTTGGTTTTTTCCCTCTTTCCTGAGGAGTACTATTTCTAGCTCCAACTGGTAAATGTTGCCAAACCATTTGAGGACTTTCAGGTAGAGCTATTAACTCCAAAAAGTTATTTTCAAATTCTGCATCTCTTTTGGCAGCACTTATTCTGTCCCTATACCGCTTACAACTTTTTACCCATTTTTTTGCATTTTTCTCTAATCTCGTTCTCTCCACTCATAAATAGGACGTAGGCTTTTTTCCTTTCGTTCTATTTCTTTTTTTTTCTCTTCGGCATAGCGAACAGGGTTATTTTATATATAAAAGTTATAACTTCTCTCTTGCTCTTCGCATACTCAGTTTCTTTGTTTCTCTTCTTTTCTCCAACTCTCAGTTACTAAGTTTCTTAATTTTTTCAATCGAAACCTAAAATGGAAAATAGAAACTTTGCTATTAGGCTTTGTAAAAATATAACTAAATCCGTGGATATATTGTCTATATACCTTTTTATAGATCCACGGACGTGATATAAGTAAATGACCAACACTGATTGACTAAACACTTTCTCAAATATTAGCAAAATGTTTTTTTTAATTCATTCAATAAAACACTGACAGTTGTACTGTTGTACTGTTTTATGACAGTACCGCCACCTACACTGAGAGAAAAAATGTTGTAGAATCATTCAAAACGATAATAATTCAAAGGGATTCAAATATGTTTTGGCGTCATTGGTGTTTCTCATTAAATTAAAAGGTGTATAACAATTGTATAATACATATATTTTTAAAATAACGTTGAGAAAGGCAATGAAATAAATAGATTTAAATTAAATTGATTATATATTTCGCGCGTTACATGGATGGCAAGGTCAAAATGCTGTGTCCTAAATGTAAAGCAAATATTGGTAAAAGTGGCTATAAACTTAAATGTGCCGGTGAATGTGAATCATGGTTCCATGATGTATGCACTGGATTAACAAAAGAAGAAATTAGTAAACTAAATACAAAAGGAACAAACTGGAAATGTACCTCGTGCAAGAATGAGGTTATGTCAAGTAGCGAAGAAGAAGAGGAGGAAAACAATTCTCAAATAACCTTAAAAGATATCATGAAACAACTTATATCTATGGAACAAAATATACTCAAAAGATTGGAGATGCAAGAAATACAAACGGTAAAGTTAAATAAAGAAGTGGAGGAAATAAAAAAAGAAAATGCAACCATCAAAAACCAAATTGAACAAATCACAATAAATATATATAAACAAGACCAAGAATCTATTTCCACATATGCAAGTGTTACCCAAAAAGGTAATATAAAATCCAATGTGTTAATTGTCAAGCCAAAAAACACATCACATAACATAACAAAAACAAAGGAAGATCTACTAACAAAAATACAACCAGCAGAAATGAATACTGGGATTTCAATGGGTAGAAAAGTAAAGAATGGTGGACTGGTGTTAAACTGTGATAAGAATAAGAATGTTGAAGACATACAAACACAATTGCAGCAGAAAATGGGAGAGGAATATGAAATAGTTAAACCAACATTGAGAAGAAATAGAATTAAGGCACATTATGTTAATGAAAGGGAGTATAAACTGGATGATCAAAGTATTATTTCAAAAATTATTAAACAAAACAAATTAATTGAAGATAAAGCTGAAGTAAAAATTATACGTAAGTCCAAGTTATTTAATCAGTCATTTAATTTAATTGTAGAAATAGATGAAGAATCATATAAAACAATTATTGAAAATGACAGATTATTTGTTGGATGGAGTTCATGCAAGATTTCAAAAGATTTTAGCATAATTCGGTGCTTTAAATGTTGCAAATATGGACACATTGAGAAGGACTGCAATGGGGATATTTGCTGCCCATTATGTGGAGATAATCATAAAATGGATAAATGTGAGAATGAAATAAGAAAATGTATAAATTGTACAATGGCAAATAATAATTTTAATTTAAAACTAAATGTTAACCATTGTGTATGGAGTAAAGAGTGTGAATCACTAAACAGGATTATAGAAACTCAAAGAAATAAATTTATAAATAGTGAAGTCAATGCATAGCAATTAAATAAATGTGAGGTTATGTATTTTAATTGCCAAGGTTTCCTGAACAACAAAGATGAATTATTATTATTAATTAGAAGAGAAAAACCTCAAATCATTTGTCTTTCAGAAACACACATCACAGATAATGTTTTGGAATGTGAATATAAAATTAAAGGATATAGTGTGGAAATTTGTAATACCAACAACTCAAGAACAGGAGGTGTTATTGTTTATATAAGTAACAAAATATCTTACTATAAAGTTAACACTCTACAAGAAAGCAATTATCTATGGCTTTTGTCTATTCACTGCAGATTAAATACAAACTATGTTTTAACTGTGATTTATCATCCCCCGAACAAAGAAGATAGCACTTTCATAAAAAAATTTGAACAGTACTTACAGGAATTGAATGAAATGGGGATCAATCAATTAATAGTGGGAGACTTCAATTATGATCTGCTAAATAAGTACTTTTTATGGCAACAAAATCAAAAACTTAATATATAAAAATGGTTATAAACAGATAGTGACTGAGGCGACAAGAATAACCTCAAACAGTTCAACACTAATTGATTATGTTGTAACAAATATACCAAACACTCAACACAAAGTACACAGATCCCAAAAAATTGGTGACCACTCAAGAATATCCATATATTTAAACAATTTTTCCGCAGATGATAAATCACAAGTTTGTTTGAAAAAAAAGAATATGAAATATTTTAATGAAACTGAGTTGCAATTGAAGCTAATGGACAAAGGTTGGAATAATTCTGAATCAGATGCAAATACAATGGCCAACAAACTCGTCCATGTATTGAAATCAGTTATGGATGATATGTGCCCTGATATAAATGTTCAAATGTACAAAAAACATGCAGACAACAAATGGATGAATAATGACATCCTTCATAAAATGCAATTAAGAGATAATTATTATAAAACTGCAATACTTACAAAAAGGTCAGAAGATTGGAGTCAATATAAAGAACACAGAAATATGGTAACAAAAGAAATAAAAAAAGCAAAGGATCAGTACTATCTAGATACTATTGACAAAAATAAACACAATCCTAGGGAAATGTGGAAAAACCTGAAGACCTTATTGAGTATGAGTATGAGTATAAGAGACGTATAACCAGCCCCATTTCCTCTTGACTCTCAAACCTCGTACAGGCCTAAGTTTACTTACGCCGATTTTTGTTCTTCCCCAGCAACTGCACGGCTTCACCCGTGTTTGCTGGGTGCGAATGTCCATTGCGTTCCGTACTGTCCCCTATTTGGGGCTCGAGAGCGAGAGGCGAATAGTTATAATAGCCGTTCCCGGGTTCGCCGGGCCTATGCTATACGCTCAGTGAGGTATGGATGAGGGACGGGAGGGAGTTGGTTTTTGGAGGACAATTACGCCGACTTAAAACTAAGTACGACGCGGAATCCCCCTAGACCAGTCGGTTAGTATTACTCCAAACATTTGGGATTACTATTTGGAGTTGGGGAGTTGTTATTACGCTGCAGGGGTGTAGTTTTCTAGTCGAGGTCTTCGTCTTGTTCATTATTGTCATTATCCGTGTCGGATAGTTCCTGATCTTGGTAAAGTGTGTCGGTTGTTTTTTTTTTTTTTTTTTTTATTTTTATTGTTGTTTAGTTGCTCCCAACTGGTCTTGTTACTTTGTGAGAAGTGCATGTATTGTGCTACGTGTCATGAAATGTGAAGCATGGTCTACAGATTTTTTTGTCTTTAAGATCTAGTTTAAGGGTGGCTTGTAGTATGTTGTTGCGTTGTCTACGAGTGACGTGGACCCAGTGTTTAATGGGCTACTCTTACCCTTTTGGAAATGGTTTTTCCCATTGGTACGATAATCGGCACACATGATAAACTCCCCCGCAAAGAAATACAACCCCCCGCGGCCCCCCCGGAAGACAATCCACACAACGGCAATCGTACTACGACTACCGCCGTGTAGACCATCCCCCGTATAGGCCACGGGAGGCTGCACCCCCCCGCGGAGGAGCCCATCACTCGAGCCGAGCGTAAGGCCGCAATCGCTGCGATAAGGCAGTTCCCAGTGGGGGGTATTTTTTTTACTTTTACAAATTTTACAATTTTCCAAAAGTTCGATTCTTTCTCTTTTACTTTTTTTTTTTTTTTTTTTTTATGATTAAATTATAATAATTATTGTTACATAATTATTACAATTATTTTAACTTAATTTCCGAAAATTCGATAATTTTATTACCCAATTCGTTAATTTCAACTTTTACATCTGGCAATACTGCTATTCACACTCAACTCGTTTATGTTATTTTTGTCTTCTTGCATATTTAGTTTATTATTTATTTATCTTACGCCTTTTTCGATGGTTGTTATTGGAGTTATTTGCGATTGAAATTCATCGAAAAAGTTTAGGTACGCATTAATTTGTCCTGTTTTGTCACTTATGTGTTCATAACGACTGCTTAGGTCATTTATTGCGTCCTCGATGTAGGGTCTGTACGTTCCTAGGTTATTACGTAAGTGGTTGTTTAATATTTGTCTAGTCTCTGCTGTTGTTTCAGTTTCGCGTAACGAACCTATCACCGTGTTAAACAGCTGATGTGCAATCGCTGCGATAAGGCAGTTCCCAGTGGGGGGTATTTTTTTTACTTTTACTATGAAGTCAAGAGTGTTTAAAAATTCCGTGGAGTTTAATTATAGTGCTTTTTTTAACTTTGTTTATTTTTCTTAGTTTATGCTGTTTATGTCTTAAGTGTCAAATTTATTTGGTCTCGGTTTGTTTTACTTGAATTGTTATGTTGACAGCTTTATTGCCCTGTTCAACTTTGGTGCGTGTCCGCGATCGGCTGTTTGGTTTTTCTTGGAAAATTGACTTTTATTTTATTTAATGCCGATGATTATTGTTTTTTTTTTTTTTTTTAGTTAGGCAATGTGCCTTGTTTAGTTCAATTTGCAAATTATGTGTTAGGTCATGCGGAAGAATTGGAAATACTTAGCAAATATTTGCAGGTGGCCTGTTCCTCCCTTGTATGTCCTCTTTTGATTGGCCTGTGGAGATCGACCTGTTGACCGATGGTGCGACCGCTCAGGCACTGACACTTGTCACTCGACACTTTCTTGTCACTCAACGCTTAAGACTTTTGACCGTTTCACTATGTTCGCCTGCACCTGTCACTTCACTCCTCCTTTTCGCTTGGCCCTCAACTAATTATTGACCGTATTGTAGTCTGTACTCACTGTATTTTTTTTTACACTATAGTAGTTTGCACTATGAAGGTTTATTTGTTGGTTATGGTTTTATCGTTATACGTTTTACGTTTACTCTGCCTCTGCTGCGTCGACTTATTCACTCGACGGCTGGGACGAGAGTGGAAAAACCTGAAGACCTTATTACCAAATAAATGTGAAAGCCAACAAAATGAGGAAATTGTATTTAATAATATGAGAACCACTGAGAAAAAAAATTATATCGGAAAATTTTAATAAATTTTTCATACAAAGTATTAATAATATTGTTACTAATATTCCCACTTACAACAATCATGATTTTATCATAAATAACATTATGACTGAGGAGATACACTTAAGAAAATTTAATAAAGTAACTATGGGAGACATTAAGGAAGTAGTCAAAAATCTGAAGAATACAGGGGGCTGTGATGATGGAATATCAACAAGAATAATTAAATGTGCTTTTGAAGTAATTGGAAATTGGTTTTTGGATGTGATTAATAGTTCAATGTCAACAGGAGTTTTTCCAGAAAATTGGAAGACATCAATTATAGTACCCGTACCAAAGATCTCCAAAACTATATGTTGTGAAGAGTTTAGACCCATTAATGTAGTACCTGTTTATGAAAAAATCCTGGAAGTGTGTGTAAAAAATCAACTAATAAATTTCTGTGATATGAATAAGGTGATTGTTCCAAACCAGTCTGGTTTTCGCACGGGCCATTCGTGTGAAACGGTAATAATTCAAATTTGTGATAAGTGGATTACCAGCATAGACAACAATAAGATAATCTTGGCTGTATTTTTGGATTTTAAGCGCGCTTTTGAGACGATTGATCGAGATTTACTGTTAAAAAAGTTGGAAAAGATTGGGATAAGGGGAACAGTGCATAAGTGGTTCAAGAGTTACCTGAGCAATAGGTATCAAAAAGTAAAGTTCAATGGTGTGACATCGGAAAAAATTCAAACTACTCATGGGGTTCCGCAGGGAACTGTGCTGGGACCAATTTTATTTACATTGTTCTTAAATGATATAGTAAACTGTGTAAAATTCTCAGAAATAAGTTTGTTTGCAGACGATACAATGCTATATATAATAGGATATAACATCTGTGATATGATAACCAAAATAAATTGTGATTTAAGTAATATCTACACTTGGCTCTGTGATAATAAACTTTGTATTAATATAGCAAAAACTAAAAGTATTGTATTTGGAAGTAAGAGCAATGTAAGTAAAATTGGTAACCAAACTTTGTTACCTGTCCATATTAACAATGTAAAAATTGATTTGGTAAAAGATATTAAGTACTTGGGAGTTAAACTTGACGAAAATCTAAATTTTCACACACATGCACTTTATATTATGAATAAGATGTCAAAAAAATCATTTTTTTTTAAACGTGTTAGTAAAAATCTCTCCTTGTCAACAAAACTTCTTCTATATAAATCGACAATTGCCCCACACATTGATTTTTGTTCAACAATTCTCTTTAACTTACCTGCATATCGAATTGGGGAAATCCAGTGCATACAAAACCGATGTATGAGAACAGTATTGTATTGTAATAGATACACTCCAATTAAAACTATGTTAAATGTACTAAATTTGTTACCAGTTTGTGATAGAATATTGTTTAATACTTTAATGATTATATATAAAATGAAAAACAATATTCTACCTCAGTATTTGTGCCAAAATCTGTCATTGGTTTCTGACAGAAACATATATAGGTATTTGTAGAACAACTCAGATGAAAAACACTGTATTTTATAAAGGATTGGTACAATTTAATTTACTACCAGCTAAAATAAAAGAAAGCTTTAATATTAAACATTTTAAGACAAATTTACTTGAGCACTTCCGTAGAATCTGTGATTAGATATATATAAATTATTTATACTTTTATTGTTATACTGTACATATCTTGTATACATATTATATTTATATTGTTATTTTTTGTATAGGTATGAGATAGCTTCCTTGCTAAATAAAGATTATTATTATTTCTTTTTGTATATATATTTTAAAGAGAGTACACTTTAAAAGTATTTAAAAACATTGTAAAACTGTTGGTTAATGAATATAAAACTACATTTTTTTCTATTTGAATCAAATTTACCCGATTATTTAAATTAATATCATTTCATATGCTTTTCATGACATGATATTTCTCTGAGTGTAGCATACATGTTTGCAAAACTAGCTTGTGTTCGAATTTTTGAATTTTTAAGAATAATCCAGGGACACGACTATAAAAATTATTTTCTAAAGGTTTATAATGTATTTATAGTTATTTAAATATTTCATTAAATTATTTTTTCTTATCCACAGATCAGCTAAAATAAACTGATCGTGTGAATGGTTACAAAAAATATTGTTATATTATTTATAGTGAATTTTTTGAAAAGATTAAAATTTAATTTATTTGGTTATACAAGGTGTCCCTAAACTTATTGGCATAAATTTAGGAAAAGATTGAGCAAAGTCAAAATAAGACGAAAACCTAAATAAATATTTTTCCTAATTACGTATATTTCCAAGATACAAGGTGATAACGTGTTACTTATCATATCAGTTTTTTTAATATAACTTCTACTATGGTAGTCTTAGAAAGTTAATATTTTTCGAATAGTCACTTACTATGGTATACCAAAACACATATTCACACACAATTACAATTGTTTGAGTAAACACAGTGTCGTAAAAACGGGGGTTGCTTTAAGCTTATTGTCCCATACAAACTTTGAGGTTTTTTATAACATTTGATGCAATTTTTCGATTACACAGTTCGGATACTATTAATATTCCATGAGCCTCGGGACTTTTTGCCCTGATCGTCACATTAAAAAAATTGTAGTTTTTTCAATTAAAAAAATTGTTATCATATAACTTTTAATCCTTTAATGCGATATAACAATTATTGTAATCTCGAATATCTCGGAAACGGTTTATTTTATCGAAGTTTGAGAGGTACACCTTTTTAGTAGTAGCCGAACTGAGTAATCGAAAAATTACATCTAATGTTATAAAAACCTAACCTCAAAGTTGTATGGGACAATAAGCTTAAGCAACCCCTGTTTCTATGACACTGTGTTCACTCGAACAATTGTAATTATGTTTGAATATGTGTTTTGGTAGTAAGAGACTGTTCGCAAAATATCATCTTTCCAAGTCTACCATAGTAGAAGTTATATTAAAAAAACTGATATTATAAGTAACACTTTATCACCCTGTATCTTTTCAACATATGTAATTAGGAAAAATATTTATTTAGATTTTCGTCTTAGTTTGACTTGCTTAATCTGCTCCTAAATTTATTTATATATTTTTTTATTCTGATTTTTAGTTCGAGACTATAAATAACATGAGAGTATTATACATTTTTCTATACTTGATTTACTTTTATTTTCTCTATACTAAACTATAAATAACGCGAGAATATTTATAAATTATTACTTTACCCACTGTGCGGTGTATAGTGTGCATCCTACAGCAAATTCAATGTAAATGGCAAATTAGGTTCCTGTCCACTGCTCATCGCAATTCGCATATATTCCTAAATTTGTGTAAGTTGTACAAACATGGACCTCCGAGCCAAAATTCTTATTTGAAGAAACGTATCAGCGTAGATACTCTGTTTTAACCAGGATTTTAGTCTCAATTCGTCCTGAAATCCTGGAAAACTTGGAGAGTCTCTACTAGAGACTGTATAAGTTTTGTAAATAGTATTTACTAAATACCCAATTTCTTTATCAGGATTTCACTAAAATCGTTGAATTTACGCAAATTAATAAGTCAATATCTCGATCAGTAACTACATTTTTTACTACATTTGCACAGTTTTTGATATGATTTTTAAGTTACTTTAAAATGTTAAACTTTATTAATATTTTTCCTTTTTTTGCAAATACCCAATTTCTTTATCAGGATTTCTCTAAAATCGTTGACTCAATATCTCGATCAGTAACTACATTTTTTTATAAATATTTGCACAGTTTTCGATATGATTTTTTAAGTTACTGTAAAATGTTAAACTTTATTAATATTTTTCCTTTTTTTAGGTTTTATGTGCTTCACCAGCTTGTCAAGCTGACCTTTGGACTTCTATTCTTTAGGATAGTATACATGATCTTTACCATGTTTTACTAGTTAAATATTTGTTTTCTTATTTTTTTTTGTATGTACATAAAGGTATAAGAGGTGTTTGTAATAAAAATAATTTATTATTTTTTTGTAATTTTATTAAAATCCTAAAGAATCCTTTATACAATCCTTGCTCACTCGGGAGCTAGCGCCACTGCGGTGGAAATCGTAGGTTAAAACAACTCTTACGTAGGGTGGCGCCATTTTATATAGGGCAGGGTAGCTGTACTAACACACTTCCCCTTAAAGTGTGGACACAAACCCTAAAATCAAAAAATATACAGAAAACTGTTTTACTGTGTTAGAATAAAAGGTTTGGCAATAAGCGCTTTAGAACGGTAAAAAATATAAATTAGTAATTAATATATATTTCTTTGTTACTTAATTAAACATTTAGTTATTATTTTTTTATTTTATAACGAAAGACACATTTTTAAACAAAATTGCAAAACAAAGAAAAAACAAAAAAACATTTAAATATTTAAAACTTTAAAACTTATTAAATTTATACTCTCCGATTTGATCAAATTTTGCATACGGTACAAAAATAGTCTTTTTTTTAACATGTGCCTTAAAATTAAAAAAAAAAAACCTATTTACACAGTAATAAAATATTTTTTAATTTTAACCAAATATTATCCAGATTTTATGTTAATTCAGGTCCACATAACTTTATGTTTTAATTAATTGTTGGAAATTGGGAAGTTTAATGAAAATAATTTTGATAAAAAATGTTGTTTTATTAATCAATTTCCTAAACAAAAAAATAACACATACCTACATAAATAAACACAAAAATATCATACACACCATTCTAAAATCATCAAATTATAAAGAAATTTGTTACTACTACTTTCGGATACTTCGCACTTCGCACACTCGTTAAATAAGTATAAGGAATCCGAATAACAATAATAACATATTTCTGGTTATATATTATAAACACAACTGAACAGTTGTTACTAAGACATTACGAATTAGAATAAAGTAAGCTCAAACATAAATTACAGTCATTTGTACTTTGTTGATGCGTAAAAAAATTGTTAAAATTTTATAAAATAAAAATAACAAACTACAAACTCATGTTAACCAATCTGATTTTGATAACAGTGTATTTTTATAATTTTTATGTTCTCCCCTGCAAAGTTTTATAAAAATTAAAATAAGATTACTACTACAAAAGAGGGAGTTAAAATTTTGTCATTTTGTCATTTTGTCTTATTTTAGTTTTTCAAAATGGCAGAACAAAGGCCAAAACCTACAAAACTTAAAATCAAACTCAAAAAAAGTTCCTTTATTCTTAGATTAGGTATATTCATATTGACGTTTAATACTCTTACATAGTTTTAGTTAATGCTCATAAAATGCTAATAAAAATTTTTTACGGGAATCAAAGAAGTGAACGTGATAGAGCCGTAAATGTGGATATTATGTCCATTTTTGTTAATTACAACTTGTACATAAAAATAACTTTTAAAAGAAATGACCCATTTATTTGATATTTGGCAAAATATAACTTACTAACAAACTCAACACATGTACAAAATTTTATGTTTCTAAAGTTCTTAAGTTATTTAATATACAGTAAGATGGAACTCCATGAAAAATGTTTTATTTATTTCAACAAAATATTTTTATAAAGTTGCACCTTACAAACAATAATTGTAACGTTTTAAAAATCTTAAGTTCTATTTTACTATAGTATACTTAAATCATTTTTAAAACGTTAAAAATTTTATTCCTTTATAGAATTATGTTAATGCTTGTTATATAATAATATATATATAATATAAAAAAATTGAACAAATATTACTTTTATAAATATGGGGCTCTATTTATTTGTATAATAATGAGAGAATTTTTACTCTCGCTTTTTTAGAAGTTGTTATTTTAATTTTAAAAAAGCCTTGCCGAGGCAAACAAAAAGATTCAAAAAATAAATAATAACCGTAAACCGTATACAAAATTTGAGCCAAATCACGTAATGTCCAACATTGGTCCCATTTGAAAGAATTACCCATATAATAACATGTCAATATTAATTTTAAGTTATTTTAAAACTGTTAACAATACGTTAATAAATATATCGTACAGTACCTACTAAAAGTTTGGGAATAATTTATCAAATTTATGCTTTATACTTTATGGTATTTCCTATCTTATCTTGTATATTTTGTTATCGTTTAATACTGTTAATTAATTATTTAATTATGTTTAATTATTGATACGTTTAATATACTTATGATTTCTACTAAACTATTGCTTTATGCACGTATTATAAAAACGAATCTTAACCTTAAATCCAATTAATCCTACCTACTCTTTATTTTTAATGTTTTTGTCTTTTAAATTTTCTAGTAATTTTAAGTTTGTATACGTTACCAAACAAAAAATCGCTAAAATATCAAAGCTGCCATGATGAACTGGATTTCTTAGTAACCATTCCCAAAACAGTTTTCTCCGTGTATATTTGCTAAAACACCGCTTTGATCAGACTAGCAATTCGAAGCATTTCGATTTTTTTAATTTTTTTTTTAATAAATGAACGGATTATGAATTTCAGGTTTAACAAACTCTAGTGGGAATTGACACCGATTTTTTGGTTAACCGTTTTTTAGGTTTTAACCAATCCGAAAAACCTTTTATTCGGTTTTTGGTTAATTGCGGTATAAACCGAAGAAAACCCATGACAAGGTAAAATGTCAAATTTGAGGAGGTCCATTCCAAAACTCGGCTTATCCATTTTAGTTGTTTTCGAGCGTGTAAGGTTTTTGACATTTACGCGTGAGTACTAACGCATATCAGGCAAACACAATACTTTAAACGAAATATAAACGCATAAGTAAAACATTTATATACCTTGATAAAATAATTTAAAATTACATACGTATATGCCGAGTTCTGCATAACCAATAGAAAAGGCAAGTTTTGGAACGAAAGTCAATTTGTAAATGAATTTTAAATGGAATAAGGTTAGTTTTAGAATATTATGAACTTTTCAGGGTATAGGGGGATACATGTTAAATGTACAGACACCACTAACTCATTTTTATTAAAAAGTGGATAAGCCGACTTTTGGAATGGACCTCCATTTAATAACTTTGTAATTCGTAAAATCGCTGAACAATTGTTTTCATTACCTTATTTTATATTTTGGACTATTTACATTGCATATGCATGCAAATGGAAAACAAGAGTGAACAATGTTATACACCCACTACAGAAATATTGGGAGACAAACACTGATAAATATTTTAGATACCTATAAACCCCAAAAAAGTTTTGTTTGACAATAAGTATTATTTTAAGTTTATCTGTATACGTTTTAGTTTAATATTATTTGTTTTTAAATAAAAAAAAAATCTTTAATAGTTTTCTAATTTATCAATTTTTTTATTCCCGACTTTAGCTTCTATAAATTTATTTCCCAATCCTTGGTTTTGGTTAACCGAATTAACCGATTAACAGGTTTTTAATAATAATTCGGTTAATCCATTTCAACCAAAGCTGACTTCTTTAAAAATCGATTATTCGATTTTTTATGGTTTTGCCAGCTTTATTATAAAACAACTTCGATTTAGATTGCTGCTGTAAACTTGTGATTTTGTGCAGCCCTAAAAAAGTAATCCAAGGTTTTCGAATGACACGATCCCTGCGCCCAATTAGATAACCATTTCTTGCAATTATTGACTCACCAAACTTTTCACGCAATGGGTCCATTGTAATGACGTCAATGTGGCAAGTCTCACCATCTTGATGATCTTGATGATTTGTGAAAAAATAACTTACTTACTGAACACAAATCACAGCAAATGTCGACGACTTTTTTGGCATTCAATTTCTTACTGATTTGTTCATGTTTATATTATCTGCATAAACTAAGGGTCGAACATCACCCTTCTCAAACAAAATTAAGCAAACGAAAAATTTCCTACCTGTAAAAATATCATCATCCAGCATCATCCTTTCTTCTTAACGCGGATGACCTTTTTAAAAAAAAATAAACCGGTTCTCACACAGTAAAAGGGTCCGAAAAAAACAAAATAAAAATTGACCCTTGATTTGCATACCGGTTTGACCACTGTGGGAATCTTGCAAGGGTTCAATTGTTTGACAATGGGCATTTTTTAATGGTCAACAACGTTACTCAACGGACTTTTGCATTGTTTTCCTCTCTGGGCAGATGTATCTCGACAATGAGTAAAAAATTTGGAAATATTTTTTGATAAAACGATGCGTAATTCAAATTCCTGGAAAATGATGTGCTACTTGATATACTTTGCATTAAAAACAAGTAAATTATAGTCAAAAATGACAAAACCATGGCTAACTTTGATAAAAATTAAATTTGTTGTAGCAGGCTTATTTTAAGCTTAAATATAGATTCAAATTCCAATCGCAAAAAATTATATTTTATTCCCTTTTTAATAAACATAACAAAATATAAAAAAGATGAATTTTTACAAATCAAAATTTACTTAATTTTTGTTGCAAAAACACCAAACTCATGACCTGCTTTGACAAAGACATTTCTTCATTTATCAGCATTATTTTACATTGAAATGTAACAAAATATACACCACATGAAGGGATTTTCATTTCTCCACTGACTTATGCTATTTTAGTAATCGGAACACTCAGGTACGCATTTAAGAAACAAAAGATTTATTTTTTAACGCATAAAGGTGAACAGCTGTGTCCAGATGGTCGAAGTGACCCTTTTGGCGAGAATTTGCATACCCGTTTGACCAGTTTTCTTACAAGGGGTGCGAAATAAGGGGTCGAATTTGACCTTCTCAACCCTTTTGCTACTGACCATACCATACATGTATGTGCGTATGGGTTTAGTGGAAATAATTGTTTAAAAAGTTAGTTGATTCATTAGGCGTTGTGGGTAGAGATGTTAATTTTAGTGGAGAAAATAGTTAAATTTAATTAAATGTGTTTTTGTGTTGGTGATGTGTTTTATTGAAAGTTTTGTTGCGGTTTGTTTTAACGGGTAACAAATTTATGTGTAATGCGGTTTGTCACAGTAAAAAGTAAAACCATTAATCTGATTTAAAACAAAAAAATCAAATGTAACAATTTTATCTAGTTTAACATATAGTTCTTAAGAAAGTTATACTCTCTAAAAATAAATTAGTCAAAAAGACTAGTTTTTAAAGCGAAAAACCAGTCACTAATAACTGTAGTCCACAGCAATTGGTATCCCGGACATTTTACAGCCAATTATTATGTAAAATTTTCAAAAATTATGAAAGTAGAAAAGTTTTGTAGATATAGTCAATTCCATATTGTATTTTGACGACATTTTCGGATTGTGCGAACAATTTTACATAGGAATTGACAGCTAAATGTCCGGGATTCAAATTGCTGTTGACGAGAATTATTAGTGGCTGCTTTTTCGCTATGACAATTAGTCATTTTAAGAAAGTAGATATGTTAAAAGTTATAAAAGTAGAACAGTTTTTAACATATACTCAATTTTCCAAATAATAGGAATTGACTGTTAAATGTCCGGGATACAAATTGATGTGGACTGCAGCTTTTAGTGGCTTCTTTTTCGCTATGACAATTAGTCATTTTTGACCAATTTATTTTAAGAGAGTAACTGGAATAGTATATTAAAGTACAAGTTGCAGAAGGCCACATATTCTCGCACGAATTCGAAATTTGGCCTCGAGCGACGAAGGAGCGAGTGGACGAACGAATGAGTGCGAGAATAGCCTTCTGCAACGTGTGATTTATACTATTTTCTCGATTTTAACTTTTATTTAGGTTTTTTTAAATGTTTTGTGGTCGTTGTTAGTTGGGGGATTTTTCTTGCAAAATGTCAGTTGGCAACACAAAATGACAGTTGCATGGACAGGTACATTTATTTTTATTTACTATTTATTAATAATCTGTCTGTATTTGTCAACTGGATAATAAGGTTTTGTGTAAGTATTGTATTATTTTTTAATGTTTTCTGATATTTTTGAACAATTGTGTTTACTTTTAGCAGTGAAAAATGTCACAGGAGGTTTTACAAGCAACACTGAACATTACAATAAAAGTTTATAACAATTATTGTGCTAGTGATTAATTTATAGTAGTTTTGTGTTTTGTGTACTGTGGGTATATAATATTTCCAATAAATATAGTTTGATTGACCTGTCTGGCTTATTTATTTGTCAATATTTGTTATCCTGCACAAGTACAACTGAACTGCACTTTTTCACATTAAACTTAAAATTTTGCATTAAAATGCATTGTTGGAGCAAACTTAATATAACAAAACAATAATAAAGGCTTCATTTTCAATAAAAGTGTAGTTCAGGTTGCACTAGTGCAGGATAACAAACAAAGCTATTATAAATAATCCTAAAAGTAATGAATTTGAGGTTATTAAACAGTTTGACATTTTGGGGGTACCAATACTTAAAAACTAAATGTTACCAAAAATCGTTTAAGAATGAGCTTCATTCTTCAACGATTTTGCGTGCGAGAATATGACATTCTTACATAAAAATCGAGAAAATTATATCTTTAGATAGCTTAAGATCTTAGATCTTAGATCGATAAGATCCTTAAATATTGAGCCTAGGTTAACATTTTTTAGGATGTGTATTTTACATTTTAAAATGAGTATTTGACATTCCAAATTGTTTTTTGACATCGTTAAATAAGTTCTACATTCCAAATGAAATCCTATCATTACGAGTATACTGTGGTATAGTGACCTGCTAAATAAGCAGTAGCGATATAAATGTTACGTCACATGTAAACATTCATTTTATAGTTTTAGACTTTACACCAAATATTCTAAAATCATTTAGCACCTTCTCAATAAATTTGAAAATAGTATATTAAAGAACTAATGTTATAAGACGTCATTTTGTCGCACGTGGACAATTTATAAAACGAGCGACGAAGGAGCGAGTTTTGTAATGGACGAGTGCGACAAAAGGTCTTATAACATGAGTTCTTTATGCTATTTTATCTATTTTGCAAAATTTCATTAAAAAAATAATTTTTTACCTTAAATTTAATATGGTCGAATTTTACTATAGATAGTTGGTATCACAGTCATTGGTTTGACAGTTAATGTCAAAATCGATTCGACATGCCGTCCTTAATTTTCTTATTTACAATAAGCGGCTGTTAATGTTAAAGAATAAAAAAAGGATTTTCTTGGGTGTTAAACAAAATTTATTGCATAAAAAGTCTTGTAAGTACTAGATAAATAATAAAAATATTATAACCAATATGCAAAATATTATGCTGTTTAAAGGATATCCAACCTATAAAATCAAAATTTTGGGTGGGATAAAGTATCTCATTACAGCACAGCACCGGTGTTATAATGAAGTCATTATGAACGCAAAATAGATAAAAACAAATTTTAAAAGCAATTTTGGTTATTAATTACCAACTTGGCTTAAAAAGACCTATTTGGACGTCATCAAACGTTGTACACACCTTGTATATGTATATAATTTTTGCTAATTTAAAATGGGCCATTTTAAATGGCATATAATATAATATAATATATGCCGCTTATGTCATTTCGCTGGTTTGGTACAAGACTATCCTAAGTTCATTTTCAAAAAATTGGATAAAAATACTGTAAGACATTTCTATTGATTGTAACTAAATTGTTTTTTGCATAGGGTCTTTCCATTTCAAAACGACCGGTACGCGCAGGTCATGATTTTCTTTTTCTATGAAACTTAAATATGTTGTTTTTTGGTCAAAATAATGAGACACGTATTTTTTTGTTTGGCGAAAAAAAACTTTTTTTGTTGATTTTTGGCGTTTTATTTTTTGCGGTAAAAATCGATTTTTTCCGTTGACCGAAAAAGCTTTTTTTTTAATTGCGTATAACTTGTTCAAAAATTGACCGATTTTGACAATTGAACTTGCAAAATACTTGGACTTATTAACACTTTCCATTAAAAGTAACAAAAATTTTAAATTTATTGTGATAATTTTTTTATACGATAAAAAACGAAAAGTATGGAATTTTTTCAAAATTTAATTTTTCAAAAAGTGTATTTTTTATTTTTTTATTTTTTTTATATCAAAAAGTAAACAGTCCAAACTGCATTTTGACTAAGGGACTGTTAGCCAAAACTTTTCGTTAAGAAGATATGAATTTTTTTCAAATTCTATTTTTTTCCCCATGGGCAACGATCGCGTGCTGCTAAATAAGTTTTATTTTTAAAGTAAGTTTTATGTGTAATAGCAAACAAATAGGATTAGAATTTAAAGTTCATAATCGTTTTAAGTGTAAAAACTTAGTGAATTATTTTGTTTAAAATGAAATTTTCAAGGCATAAAGGGATTGGTTTGGGTGGGGAAGATTTAGTACATAAGTGCCATCTTAGTTTAGTACTACTAAACCAAGATTGCCATGATCCTTATAGAATTATTGTTTGACGGATTGTTGTGTCATAACCTCATTTCATTGACTGTTTCAAGTCGTGACTTGTTAAATATATAAAACCTGAAAATAACAAGAATCCATTATCCCGTACAATACTTAAAGATTCCATGTAACTTATAATTGCAGATGCAAAAAATACTGAATGATTATAACGCATTGTTTTTTATTAAAGTTGTACATATCATTAATCTTTGGAACTGATTGCTAGACTTGATAGGCTGGTAATATATTTACTTAATACTCGGAAATTCCCCATGTTTATTATTTAACTAAGGCTAAGACTTTTTTAATGCGTAGATTTTTGAGGTCTAAATAGTTCATTACATCTAATTATCATCTAATCATCTTATTATCAAATATTCCAATCATGAGAACTTAATAAATTACACAGTGCTGCTAAATACATTTTATTTTTAAAGTAAGTTTTATGTGTAAGAGCAATCATTGGAATTTAAAGTTCATTGTGGTATAATCGTTTTAAGGGAAAAAACTTGGTGAATTATTATGTTTAAAATCAAATTTTCAAGACGAAATACATGAGCATAGACAAGGGATTGGTTTTGATGGGGAAGATTTAGTACATAAGTGCCAACTTGGTTTAGTACTACTAAACCAAGATTCCATGTAAGTTGTTCTACGCTTATAACTGCAGATGCAAAGAATATTGAATGATTATAACGCATTATTTTTTATTAAAGTTGTACAGGGTGTCCCAAAAAAATCTGTATACACTAATGAATTCTGTGATAAAAAGTATCTACATAATATTTTAAACCTGTATTCGTAACTCAAATATTAACGAAGCTACAAGCATTTGTCAAAATTGGCAAAAATTGAAAAAATAGGTATATCTCCTAAACAAATGCGAATCGAGAAAATTCAAAGACATCAACCGATGTATCTTTAAAAAAGACGACGGGGATGCGTGGTCGAATTTTTTCTAGCATTTATATTTACTGAGATAGCCTATATGGACAACCAATTTGGGACACCCCGTACATATCATTAATCTTTGTAACTGATAACTTAAGAGGCAGGTAATATACTTAATACTCGGAAATTCCCTATGTTTTTTAATTTACTAAGGCTTTTAATTTACTAAGACTTTTTTAATGCGTAGATTTTTGAGGTCTAAATAGTTCATGACATCAGTTAAAAAGATTAATGATATGTTAAAAAGATAAATGATATGTACAACTTTAATAAAAAACAATGCGTTATAGTCATTCAGTATTTTTTGCATCTGCAATTATAAGCGTAGAACAACTTACAAGGAATCTACAAATATTGTACGGGAGCAATTAATGGATTCTTGTTATTTTCAGGTTTTATATGTCACGACTTGACACAGTAAATGAAATGAGGTTATGACACAACAATCCGTCAAACAATAATTTTATAAGGATCATGGTAATCTTGGTTTAGTAGAACTAAACCAAGATGGCACTTATGTACTAAATCATGTATTTCGGCTTAAAAATTTGATTTTAAACAAAATAATTTACCAAGTTTTTTCACTTAAAACAATTATATCACAATGAGCATTTAATTCCAATCTTATTTGTTTGCTATTACACATAAAACTTAATTTAAAAATAATACTTATTTAGCAGCACGCGATCGTTAGGGAAAAAAATAGAATTTGAAAAAAAATTCATATCTTCTTAACGAAAAGTTTTGGCTAACAGTCCCTTAGTCAAAATGCAGTTTGGACTATCTACTTTTTGATATAAAAAAAATAAAAAAATAAAAAATACACTTTTTGAAAAATTAAATTTTGAAAAAATTCCGTACTTTTCGTTTTTTATCGTATAAAAAAATTATCACAATGAATTTAAAATTTTTGTTACTTTTAATGGAAAGTGTTAATAAGTACAAGCATTTTGCAAGTTCAATTGTCAAAATCGGTCAATTTTTGAACAAGTTATACGCAATTAAAAAAAAAGCTTTTTCGGTCAACGGAAAAAATCGATTTTTACCGCAAAAAAATAAATCGCCAAAAATCAACAAAAAAATTTTTTTTTCGCCAAAAAAAAAAATACGTGTCTCATTATTTTGACCAAAAAACAACATATTTAAGTTTCATTGAAAAAGAAAATCATGACCTGCGCGTACCGGTCGTTTTGAAATGGAAAGACCCATAATATGTATTAATTTGGATGTAATTTTTAAAAGAATGACAAAAAACAATTTAGTTACAATAAATAGAAATGTTCAATAGTGTTTTTCTCCAATTCTTAGAAAATGGATAGTCTTGCACCAAACCAGCGATTTTACGATTTAAACCAAAGAAAATTTTATTTCCTAACCAATTCTGAAATAATAAATTTTCATATTTTTTTAAGACGTTATTTTTTAAAATATATAATTTTTGGTAATTTTACATTATAGTATGTGAAATTCCCAATAATTAAATTTATTAGTTATCAAATAAATGATACATTATTTTATTGGGAATTTCACGTACTATAATGTAAAATTGCCAAAAATTATATATTTTGAAAAATGCGTCTAAGATAAGGATATTATAGACAAAAAATGTTTTTCATCGCACTTGCCATAACTTTTTTATTTCGGTTAGCCATGATTTAAAGTATATTAAGTTGCAACCCATGGATATCAAATTCAAAGATTTGTTGTGTTCTATAAGAGGAAATAAAATATAACTTTCTTAAATTCTGTTTTTGACATTATTAAATAATTATTATTATTCCAATATTTGTTATTTACACTCTTAATCATTCTAAAAGTTTCAGTGTACTATTTGTTTTTGAATAAATGTGCAAAAAAGCTATTTTAAAAAATATTAATGGCAAATTATTTTCATAAAATAAGCACAAAAACACTATAAAAGTTAACGTCCTTGGAGTTAAAAAGAGCCATAACAGTAAAAAGGAATATCCGGGAAAAATTGGCAATTAAAAAATATCGTAAAAATTTTTATCTGGCTTGTTTCCATAAAAGCAATGGCCAATAATGCAAGTCAAAGAGTTAAGATGGCCGCTGCTGAGAGAGGCAAGGCAATTAACCGTTTTCGATGGAAGAATATTCGCCCCCTTTATTTTTAAAGCTCGCCACCCACCCGCCGAGCCACCCACTCCGCCTTGCAATTATTCTTTCACCCTACTTTTCGTAACGGACGAAAAAGAAGGGTGGAAAAGAAACGGACTTATAGGGGGCGGCGTGGGCTGAAGGGAGACGGTGCGGAATTAAAATGTCCAATTGTGAGAGATTCCATCTGAAATTTTAAAGTCTGAACAGAAGATCTTTCATCGATTTCTTTCCACGATGGAATATTATTAAAAGTCCCCCTTCTTTTATAAAACCATCAAGCAATCTGTGCTTTGCCGTTCAATAGATGTTAATTAACATTGAAAATGCACTCTAGATTTGCAGTTATGTAGAAAAGAAAGAAAATTCTTATACATTTTTTAATACAAAACTAGAATTGACAAACAAATACATTAAGAAATATGTCCTTTACACAGGGTGCACCAAGTATCCTTCTATGTATGGGTCTATAAAAATAGCATTTAAAAATACGTTTTACATGTAAAAATACTCATTTTTTTCGCTTTCTAGATTATGAGTTACCACCACCACCTTTTGGTTTTTTTATGGCCACCATATTGAAATTTTACATGGTCAGAGAAAAAAAATCAAGGAATCAAATGATGTATCCAACTGCATAAGTTATGTCAGCCATTATAAAAACAAAAGATTGTGATGATTTCTCAAAATACAATAGCGAAGAAATTGGATGAAAATGTACATTAATGTAAAACTTACTTTTTTCAGAACTTCCAGGAATAACGAACTTATGACGATTTTTGTCTATGAAAGGTTGTTAAGTTTTTAAAATATTTTGAAAACTGTTGGCTTTTTTATAGTTTATAAATTTAATTTTAATAGGCTTGTAATAACGCAATTTTTCTCTAATTTAACCAACCTTGTAAATCTTTAAATAAAAAACCATAAAGAAATAAAAAATACCAGAAGTAGAACGGCACCTACGTAATTAAAATACTTTTTTCTAGTTTTTTGTTTATTTAGTTTTTATTATTATTTCTTAAAAATCTTTGTTATGGGTTTATGCAAGTTTTTTTAATGAAAATTTTATTTTATTTTTTACAAGGACGTAGCGCAAGCCTTGAAATTGGGGGTTAACATTTTATAACAAAACTTTTTTTAGTTGCTTAAACCTATACGCCAAATAAATCAGAAAAATTGTAGAACAAAAGTGAACAGCTTTTTATTATTTTTTTTGTGCCAAAGAAGGCATAAAACGCGGTCTTATGCCATATTCATAACCTGCCAAGGTAACCTCATTTCTCTGCCTCACCCCGAAAACATTTTTTTTTCTCTGTTATCTTTAATCCCAAATGAAATAGTCAAATTTGTACTATTGGAATTAGTAACAGCATTGTTTAAAAATAAAATAGTCGTTTTCACTTTTAAATATATTATATTATATTAGTTATTTTGTACTACTTAAATAGTTAAAGTTTGACTAATTTAAGATAAGTCACCATAATTGACTATTTTTGAGAGTAAAAAGTAATTTATTTCTTTAATCGTTTTTAATTCTTGCGACCAACAACAAATTTATCTTAGAGTTAAATGCATATACATATATATGCATTTAACTCTAACTAGCTTATGGCTAAGGCCCGGATTTTTAGGTCAAAACGTGATAAAAGGTTCCTAAATTAGGTGATATTTTTAATAAAATAGGTATTTTAGGTACCTATATTTTATGTATGTGTTAAGTACATAAAATATAGGTACCTAAAATACCTATTTTATTAAAAATATCACCTAATTTAGGAACCTTTTATCACTTTTTGACCTACAAATCCGGGCCTTACTTATGGCTCCATGATTAAATGGTCCTTAAAAACAAACAACGATGCAAAAAGTTTAGCTAAAAACAGCAACAAAAAAAAGATATTAAGCTTTAAATTATTAAGAATATTTATAGACAAATAAAACGAATTTTTTCATCACATTTTTGGGTGGAGGAGGTTTTTTACAATGAAAATTTGAGTTGAATAGAATTTGCGATCGTTTCAAATTTATTTGCAAAGAGGTCTCAAAATCTGCCAAAGTTCTACGTTATTCTTTGTGCTCCCTACAGGTTATATGAGTACTATAGTAATGTTAATAATATAATATGTACCTATATTCAATTTGCCCTTTTGTCCCTCCATTTCATTTTCTTCTATGTTTAATAGTATATTTCTGGTCCCAAAAATAAATAGAGTGCAAATTCCCTCTCGGAAATTCTTTAAAAAATAAGACAAATATTGTTTAAACACAATTTTGGTTTTATTTTATAATCTTTATTATTTTTTAATTACTAATTTTTTTTAATTATCTAGGTATTATATTAAAAAATTATTATTTATGTTTTTAATAATAAAAAATTAAATCAATAAATATGTTCACCAAGTTCAATGTTAGGGGTAATTATTTTACAATGAAAAGAAAGTTATAAATCAATTGATTTCAAGTATTCAGCTTTTCAATCAGACAAAAAAACAGCAAAGATATTTGATATAATTAACATAGTAGTAATTTTATCTTTAACAAAATGTTATTTTTTAATTATATCTTTGTTATAGGTATGTTTACGTTCTGAATTTATTTTTCATATATATTTACAAACAAAAATACTGTCTATTTTTATCAATATTTTAAATCAGTCGTTAACGACTGATATAATTAATTAATTCACATTTTAGATGATTTTATTGTCCAAAAAACAAATCTAGTAAACCATGACTTATATGTTAGCGAAATTATTTTTTACGGTTAAAAGCATATGTCACAAATGTCAAATAAATCTTGATGAAATTTTAATTGTTTTATGTCTATTTTAAAATGTGAATGTATATATATATAGTCGACTTTTTAGGGAAAATATAAACGTTGAAACATAATTACCCAATTTCTCTTATAAAACAGCAGTTTTTAAAGAAAAATACTGCGTTGCCATGTGCAAAAACCTGTATCCACTGATATGCTGAATCAGTTGATATAAATAAATCCACGTTTCTGCATATGGCCCTTACAATCAATATAAAAAAAAGTTTTTAATAATAAAAGATAAGAAAAAGTTTTATGGGCACTGTAAGCAAAATTTTTAACGCTTTATCAATTAAATTTAGTTAACTGCATTCCTACGGCAAAATCAAATATTGGCGTATTGGGATAATAAGATAATTTTCTCATTTTGTATTATTTTACAAAAAAGGCACTTTATTTTAACGATTATATAACGACATATGACAACTAACTCAAAACTAACTTCAGTCCGTGACTAAAAACCTGTTGCTAACCTCAGCACGTGACTAAAGCGCTAAAAGGAGACTTAGTATCATAGAAACATGTTCGATAATGGGAGTTTTAAAGGTGGGGTAAAAATAGTAAATTATGTATCAAGTTTGATAAACGCCATTTTAGTCACGAATTTAATTTATTAAACACTTATGTTTAATTAAACGTTTACTATTAAAATGTTAAAGCCTTAACGAAATTCAAACAATGTCAAAAACAACATTTAAAGTTTTTAAATGATTTTTTATAAAAATTAAATCAATTTACTGAGACAATTATATATTTTTTTCTAAGAATCAGTAAATAATTATAATCAGTAAAAAATAGTGTAAAACTTTCTACCCGACACTGTAAGCGTCCGTTGTTTTTTGCATGTTTTTCGTAGTTTAACCCAAAAACAAAATATAATTTATCTTGGCACTTTTCTTAAGCGTTATCTCCCTCCTTTAAAACTGTCAAGAAATGCTATTCGGAAAAACAGAGACAAAAGATGAGCAACGCTAGCCAAAAAACGATTTTTAAGCGATAAAGTGTATTCGAGAAGAATAAATTTTGAAAAACGACTTCTTTTGTATCTCGACCATTAACATTTAATTGCCTTGGCTCTTTTAATTTAGCGTCGCTCTCTCTCTTTCTCTTTCTTTGCCAGGCGACGCTTTTGACATTCTTTTGAATGACATTATTTATTACTACTTTTTACAGTCTTTAGCTTTCCAACGTCGAATCTTAATGGCTCCCTTTTTCCGACACCATTCGCTTAATTTATCTTTTTTTATAATTGATCGTTTAAATGTACCACCCTTATAATCCACAATTTAAAAAAAAATATATTTTTTTTATTGTTTCATCGTATATAACATAAAAAATCTTTTAATTTGATACCCAACTTCATATATATACAGAGTGACCCATTTGTTTGCGACTCACCCCTGTAAAATCTTTATTTATTGTGCTATTTTAACCCGATTTGTTTTAAAGTGTATTTCTTGATAAACTGCAAAAAACACCATATTGTTACAAAATACAGGGCCTACTATTCGTATGCTTAGTTTTAACAAATAAAAAACGCAATAGAAACAGCAATGAAACAAAAATAGAAAACTCCAAAAATTCTCTAGAGTTACATTTTCGCCACCTCTACTAATCCACCATTTATTTCAAGGCTTATATTACCCAATAGGGTATTACCCTATAGGCCATAGCCCGTAATTCTTGTGCAGTAGAGGTAACGAATATCTATAGATAGACAATTAAATCATATTTTACTCTATCTTATAATATTACTCACAGCAAATATAATTTATTTCAATAAATTAAACTTACCAATTAAATTATTGAGTTCACCGAACTAAAACTTAAATTAAATTTTTTAAATAGTTATTGCATATACATATATATGCATTTAACTCTAACTAGCTTATGGCTAAGGCCCGGATTTTTAGGTCAAAACGTGATAAAAGGTTCCTAAATTAGGTGATATTTTTAATAAAATAGGTATTTTAGGTACCTATATTTTATGTATGTGTTAAGTACATAAAATATAGGTACCTAAAATACCTATTTTATTAAAAATATCACCTAATTTAGGAACCTTTTATCACTTTTTGACCTACAAATCCGGGCCTTACTTATGGCTCCATGATTAAATGGTCCTTAAAAACAAACAACGATGCAAAAAGTTTAGCTAAAAACAGCAACAAAAAAAAGATATTAAGCTTTAAATTATTAAGAATATTTATAGACAAATAAAACGAATTTTTTCATCACATTTTTGGGTGGAGGAGGTTTTTTACAATGAAAATTTGAGTTGAATAGAATTTGCGATCGTTTCAAATTTATTTGCAAAGAGGTCTCAAAATCTGCCAAAGTTCTACGTTATTCTTTGTGCTCCCTACAGGTTATATGAGTACTATAGTAATGTTAATAATATAATATGTACCTATATTCAATTTGCCCTTTTGTCCCTCCATTTCATTTTCTTCTATGTTTAATAGTATATTTCTGGTCCCAAAAATAAATAGAGTGCAAATTCCCTCTCGGAAATTCTTTAAAAAATAAGACAAATATTGTTTAAACACAATTTTGGTTTTATTTTATAATCTTTATTATTTTTTAATTACTAATTTTTTTTAATTATCTAGGTATTATATTAAAAAATTATTATTTATGTTTTTAATAATAAAAAATTAAATCAATAAATATGTTCACCAAGTTCAATGTTAGGGGTAATTATTTTACAATGAAAAGAAAGTTATAAATCAATTGATTTCAAGTATTCAGCTTTTCAATCAGACAAAAAAACAGCAAAGATATTTGATATAATTAACATAGTAGTAATTTTATCTTTAACAAAATGTTATTTTTTAATTATATCTTTGTTATAGGTATGTTTACGTTCTGAATTTATTTTTCATATATATTTACAAACAAAAATACTGTCTATTTTTATCAATATTTTAAATCAGTCGTTAACGACTGATATAATTAATTAATTCACATTTTAGATGATTTTATTGTCCAAAAAACAAATCTAGTAAACCATGACTTATATGTTAGCGAAATTATTTTTTACGGTTAAAAGCATATGTCACAAATGTCAAATAAATCTTGATGAAATTTTAATTGTTTTATGTCTATTTTAAAATGTGAATGTATATATATATAGTCGACTTTTTAGGGAAAATATAAACGTTGAAACATAATTACCCAATTTCTCTTATAAAACAGCAGTTTTTAAAGAAAAATACTGCGTTGCCATGTGCAAAAACCTGTATCCACTGATATGCTGAATCAGTTGATATAAATAAATCCACGTTTCTGCATATGGCCCTTACAATCAATATAAAAAAAAGTTTTTAATAATAAAAGATAAGAAAAAGTTTTATGGGCACTGTAAGCAAAATTTTTAACGCTTTATCAATTAAATTTAGTTAACTGCATTCCTACGGCAAAATCAAATATTGGCGTATTGGGATAATAAGATAATTTTCTCATTTTGTATTATTTTACAAAAAAGGCACTTTATTTTAACGATTATATAACGACATATGACAACTAACTCAAAACTAACTTCAGTCCGTGACTAAAAACCTGTTGCTAACCTCAGCACGTGACTAAAGCGCTAAAAGGAGACTTAGTATCATAGAAACATGTTCGATAATGGGAGTTTTAAAGGTGGGGTAAAAATAGTAAATTATGTATCAAGTTTGATAAACGCCATTTTAGTCACGAATTTAATTTATTAAACACTTATGTTTAATTAAACGTTTACTATTAAAATGTTAAAGCCTTAACGAAATTCAAACAATGTCAAAAACAACATTTAAAGTTTTTAAATGATTTTTTATAAAAATTAAATCAATTTACTGAGACAATTATATATTTTTTTCTAAGAATCAGTAAATAATTATAATCAGTAAAAAATAGTGTAAAACTTTCTACCCGACACTGTAAGCGTCCGTTGTTTTTTGCATGTTTTTCGTAGTTTAACCCAAAAACAAAATATAATTTATCTTGGCACTTTTCTTAAGCGTTATCTCCCTCCTTTAAAACTGTCAAGAAATGCTATTCGGAAAAACAGAGACAAAAGATGAGCAACGCTAGCCAAAAAAACGATTTTTAAGCGATAAAGTGTATTCGAGAAGAATAAATTTTGAAAAACGACTTCTTTTGTATCTCGACCATTAACATTTAATTGCCTTGGCTCTTTTAATTTAGCGTCGCTCTCTCTCTTTCTCTTTCTTTGCCAGGCGACGCTTTTGACATTCTTTTGAATGACATTATTTATTACTACTTTTTACAGTCTTTAGCTTTCCAACGTCGAATCTTAATGGCTCCCTTTTTCCGACACCATTCGCTTAATTTATCTTTTTTTATAATTGATCGTTTAAATGTACCACCCTTATAATCCACAATTTAAAAAAAAATATATTTTTTTTATTGTTTCATCGTATATAACATAAAAAATCTTTTAATTTGATACCCAACTTCATATATATACAGAGTGACCCATTTGTTTGCGACTCACCCCTGTAAAATCTTTATTTATTGTGCTATTTTAACCCGATTTGTTTTAAAGTGTATTTCTTGATAAACTGCAAAAAACACCATATTGTTACAAAATACAGGGCCTACTATTCGTATGCTTAGTTTTAACAAATAAAAAACGCAATAGAAACAGCAATGAAACAAAAATAGAAAACTCCAAAAATTCTCTAGAGTTACATTTTCGCCACCTCTACTAATCCACCATTTATTTCAAGGCTTATATTACCCAATAGGGTATTACCCTATAGGCCATAGCCCGTAATTCTTGTGCAGTAGAGGTAACGAATATCTATAGATAGACAATTAAATCATATTTTACTCTATCTTATAATATTACTCACAGCAAATATAATTTATTTCAATAAATTAAACTTACCAATTAAATTATTGAGTTCACCGAACTAAAACTTAAATTAAATTTTTTAAATAGTTATTATTGTCCATTTTAAATTTGGTTTAAATTTATTACAGGGTTGTTTTGAGGCGTGTTAAATCCAGTGCCGAGTATATATATTTTTTAAATCGATAATATAAATTCTTAAAAATTTACTCTCAAAAACTGACATAGTAGGCATTTTGTAAAAAATATGGCTTTTTTGCGCCAAAAATACAGTGTATCAAGATCTACACTTTAAAACAAATCCGTTTAAAATCGCACAATAAATAAAGATTTTACAGGGGTGAGTCGCAAACAAATGGGTCACATTGTAATGGAGTTGGGTATCAAATTAAAATATTTTTTAGGTTATACGTATACTGTACTTTAAGCCATGGACAACCGAGATATAGGCAAAAATAACAAGTCATGGTAACTGCGATGTAATAGTTATTTGTTTTATAACAACACTTGTATACAAGTGTTGAAAAGCGACTTTTTCATGCGAGTTTTTAAGTTGCCCACGAGGCCGTTAGGCCGAGTGTGCATTAACACGAGCTTGAAGAAAGCTTTTCTCACAAGTATAACACAATGTTTTTTCTACGACCCTTTTATTTTTTAATATTTTTAAATACAAAACAAAATAACATAAAAACTTTTTTGACAGCTGAATGTCAAACGATGCTGTCAATTTCTTTTCACACAGACCTGTCACTTTTCACAGAGAAATGCTTTACCAATGAAAAGATTCATTTTCTAAGCAACGATGCAATCATGAAAAGTGACTTTTACATGGTGGTCGTAGAAAAAGTATTTTTTGTCTATATTACATATAAAAAAATCTAACAAGAACAGCGTTGTCATTGAATGCATTAAAATTGAAGCAATCTAAATTGTATTTGCTCAATTAATTACTATTAAACCAAAATAGGGAAACATTTTGCCTAAATGTCAAAGAATGTATTGCGTTAAATGTAGTAACGTTATTAAATAAATCAAATTAGTATTTAATGCAATAACATTTTAACATAAAATGAAAATAAATATCAATATAAAATCAATAGATTTAGGAGCGATAACAAAAAAGTCATATATCATGGCAAAAACGTCATATATCATGGCCATACAAGATTAATATTGTTTTTTTTAATTAGTATGTTATTTATGGTCTAAATTTATTATTTTAAAGGTATTTTATTGTTTTATATTGTATTTTATTGCTCTATACAATGTACTTGCCAACTAATTGTTTTTTGTCAAAAAAACAAAATAAAATAAATATCAAGTGGTATTAGGAAAATCTTTTCTAAATGCCCTGCGACGCTTTGAGTTGATTCTTTATAACGAAAATAACGTAACAAGAAACGTGGAAAAAGCGTTCTACTTTTAATTCTTATGTTGTATTTCTATTTACATTTTAAAATTACTCTTCTTGAAAGGCTTAGGCAAAGAGAAAATGAGCTTTTAGATGTAAATATTTTTTTCCGTCTCGTTCTCCGAAAGAGAAGAAAAGCCTGTTTTAAATTAAAAAGTGACGTTAATTAAATTTCAAAGTTAACTAATTATTTTACTTGGATTTAGAAACGGTTTTTAATGTCAAAGATTTCTAGAAACACCTTAAGTTCGACTATCTATTAATCGTGTTTTCTGGTGGTATTTTTGGCAAAATTTCAATATCACTTGTTTCATTTTAAAGCAAAAAATTACCCTATGTAAAGGGTGATTTTTTACTGCTTAAATATATGCCACACTTTATTTTCCCTAATTATAACATCAAAAAAACTGCCAATGGGACCGGTGGTTAGCAAAAAAACTAAACACTTGTCAAGTTATTTTTGTACCCTGAAACAATTTTGCATTTATAAATATGTATTATTCAGATATTCAAGATATTTAGTCATTTTCTTAACTTCACCCTCTTCTTTCATTTTTAACCCCCTATCAATCTAAATGACAGAAAAAAAATAACTTTTGATATCTTTAAAAGGGGGAGAGAGAAAAACATTTCTAATGCCAGAAATTTATCGTTTCCGCCATCGTTGCCGATGACAGCCTACAATGTTGCCAAACCAAGCCATATTTCATACGGTCTCCTGCCTAAGCAAAGACGCTAAATGTCCTGCATTTTATAGAATTGCTATATTAAAAAAATTAATAATATTTTTAGATCAGTTAAGTCTAGGTTAAATTGACATTTTTAAATCAGTTAAATCTAAACAACGAAGTAGGGAGCACTTAATTAAACTGGCATATCCATAGACATATTAAAAGAATGAACACATAATGTCCATTGTTATGTATTGTAAGTAAAGTAGCCATGTGTGTTTAAGTTTGTTTTGTGCTTTTGATTAAAAAAGAATTTTAAACGTCGGTTTTAATATTAAAATACAATGGTGGTTTGCTCTGCATTTCGTTGTAAAAGGTATAGGTATAAGTTAAAGTTATGGTTTCTAAATAAACAAATATCTTTTATTCAGAATATCATTTTAAACTGCAGTTTCATGCATAATTTAATTTAAGCTGTGAACATGTTAACATTTTCACGAACTGATTAACCTTTTAACAAAACGAAATACTTACCTATAATTTGGTAAAATTATTGTATATACAGGGTGATTCAAAAATGTCAAACTATGGCCCGGGTTGTTTTGGTAGTTACCACGATATTCTTCCACATTTTGAATTCGGAAGTCGAAAAGCTTTGACAAGCGACACAACTGAAAATTCCATTCAGTATCTAATCAATAGGGATGGGATTTTAGTTATTTTACTTTTTTTCAACCGATGTAACTATTTAAAAACCAACAATGCCAAAATGGTTTTAAAAGATTTTCTTTTATATGAACCTAACTTGTTTTCACCTTTTTTACCTTTTTTGGAGGTTTTTGCTTTAAACTACCTTTTTATACTTTTGTAACATATTTTTTAATTTTTCAGTTTATTTTCACATATTTGTTACCTATGTTACTATGTTTACATATTTTTACTTATTTTATTTTTATGTGTTCTTTTTAAATTTTGCGCCAATATATACGGTATAGAATTTTTTCTTATGGTCACAGACTGTAACAGTAACTTTCTTTACAGTTACCTTATTTGTAGTGAGCTTATGTTCTGTCATAGAACTTCTGTGTAGTGAGTGTCACTCAGTGAAACACAGTTTATTGCATAGAAATAGTTTGTTGTGGGGATGTTCTGTGTTTGGGTATGAGGCTAAACAAAATTATAAACGAAACTTGAACTTTTAATGTTTTTTTTACCTAAAATGATGTCTTTTTAACCTAAAATGCTGTCTTTTTAACCTAAAATGCCTTTTTTAGTACCTTTTAAGTTACCTATTTTTCAGTTTTTTGTACCTAAATATCCCATCTTTACTAATCAACCACACCAAGCTACTACACCTTTTTTGAGTGCCGATGTTGCCGAATTTATTTCTTTGTTGATTAATTAGCGTTTTTTCTGCTCTACCAAGTAAAATTTTGTGATTTTTATTAACAGAGAATGATCTGTACCTATCAGCATAACTACCGTTCTCATCAGCCAAATTAAAAATTGAATAGCTAAAACGGTTCACAGAGTTTCAGTTGTCCCACATACAAAATGTGTACTCTTGTTGTACAATGTAATATCTAGGACCAATAAGCTATTTAGAAGCTATTTAGGAGAGATCTTGCTTCAAGGTATTAAAAAAATCAAAAATAGTCAATTGTCAAGTAGTTTCTTTTGGGCTAAAGACCATCAAAATTGGGATATGGAGAGGTGGATAGTGGAGTTTGTGTCGGTGATAGTCAAAATTTCTTCTTTTGTGAGTTTTTTGGTAACCTTGGTTATAATGCTTGAGAATGTATGACTATTTAAAACTATTATTAGTTAGACAAGATAATGTCTACCCGACCAAACATATGGGACACCAGTTATAACTTGACCGGTTTAATGTTAATTCACTTCAGTATGTTCTGGTTTAAAATTTGTATACAAAGTTTACACCCATCATGACAATTTAGACAGCATCTTGACTCTAATTTGCATGATCTTTTTCGAAATTCCTTCTGGCTCTGCGATGTCCTGGAGTCAACAGCCAACCTTTATGAATGTACCTATTAGTTGCTTCTAAATGAACATTTCGAGGTTAAGCAGCATTTCTGGTTCTTTCGAGGCTTGTGACAACTATACCAACTTCTTGGTATCGGTATATTTTTGCAAACGCCGTTCTTGTAAAATACGAAAAAAATTGCTACAAATTATTTTGTTAAAGTAACAGAATAAATTGGGGACAATTTGGCAACATGTCAAATATTTTCCCTTCTTTTCTCTTTAAATACTAATCGAGGGACCCTTATTTTGATATTGAATAATGTTGAAAAGGAAAATGCCCAGTCAAGTGAAAATGGCGAAAATGTTCTTTTCCCCGTTTTGGCGGGGGGACGCGGGACTCATCAAATTGTTTAATTAGCGGAGTCGTTTTAATTAAAAATCCAATCTGAGACGCTCCTGCCGATTCAATGTAGGCAAACGCAGAAAAATAAATAAATTTATATTTTTTATTATTTTTATAGGGAAAGCATAACAAATCCTTAAAAATGTATACCAAGAAGCCATAGCTGGCGGGGGTTGGGATAAATAAACAAGATATCCATAAAAACAACCAAGTCATAGGCTACTTAGCGAAAAACGTTTTTTATATATTTCGTTTATTTTACGAATATCAAATTAAAACATTTTAATTTAAAAGTATTTATAACAAATTGCTTCGTTTTTCACTAAAAAGTGCATACAAAATCCTTAAAAATAGTTGACCTTGAACACAAACCAAATTTAGACAAAAATAACCAACTCATAGCCTACTACCCAAAGAACGATTTTTGCTATATTTCGCTTATTTTCCGCGCAAATACAAAAAATAGCATATCAAATTAAATCATTTTTAATTATAAATCATTATGTAGTTAATATGCTAATTAAAAACCCCTATTCAATTACTCTGCGGTCTATATCACTCATTAAAAGTGTAAAATTCAATTAAGGGAAATCTCCAGCGGTTCAGAAAAGGTACAGTCGATATTTAGGACACCCATGGTCCGTTTGTAATTAGCATTACAATGGTGTACCAGTGTACAAGTTAATATAAGCGAACGAATTTTAAGTATAATAGAAAAAGGACCCTTGGGTAGTTTGTAAGAAAGAATGGGGTGAATTAAATGACCTTTTGACCGTTAGAAATTGGCCCAAGGCAGATTCTGTAAAAGAACAGTAAGATTGGAACCTGGTTTAATAATTTTTTAAATAAATTCATGGTACTTCAGGAAATACAAACATATTGTGCACTAGGAAGTTGTAGAGATTTTTGTAATATAAGTTTTTTTGTAAAATACCTACTATTTAAGAGTAATTTAATAAAATATTCATTTTGAACAGAAAATTAAATTACAACATATAATTGCTTATATCTTAAAAACAACTGCAAAATTTGTTTTGTGTTAAACATGGGTTTTTATTAACAACTTTTTTGTGAAATTAATATTAGGATAAGAAAAACACTAGTTAAACATAACTCAAAACCACTTAACTTTAAAACTACAAAATAAATACCAAAACTACTAAATAAATTTATTTCGTTAAAAGGTTCGTGATTTAAAGATTTATACTTCCACATTTTTATCTTTCCCGTTTCTTCCCTTCTTTATACTTAAATAAAATTGAGATAAAGTGCGTTTCTTAGATTATACTTTTAATCATTTCCATCTACTTCCACCTCGCTGTTTCCTCACAAGCCACTCGATAAGCCAAATAAAAGGGGCTCTAATTAGCTGAGATTCAATTATAATACTGTTATTATAATACGTAGTTTTTTGAATATTTAATCAAATGGGAAATTTAATTTTCTTTCAAATAAGTAGGCATTTTATGTATTTTAATGCAAAACAACTGAATAATACCGAAAACATCAAAATCAAGGGTCACTGAGACAAATGTGTTATTATTCATAGTATACTATAGGCTTATTTAAAAAAAAAGCTTTCTGTTAATCTATACAATACAATTAATATATTTTTGTCATTATTAGCGTAATTCTATATGGAAATGTAACAAATTATACATCAAGTTAACGCTAATTTAACGCCTTACTTGAAGAAAAAGAAACGGTTACAAAATTGAACTTTAAATATGATTTCCGAGGTTTTTTTTACTTTTTTTTTTAATAGAAAATTAAATTTAATAAAGTTTGATACCCAACATGACATATATTACACGAAAAACAAACGAAATATAGCTAAAAACGTCAAATTTCATGGCAACCGCGATCCAAAGTTGTTTTTGTCATTATTAGCGTAATTCTATTTGGAAAGGTTACAAATTATACATCAAATTAACGTGTATTAAAAAAAATAAACTTTTAGACTTGATTTGTAGCAGAAAGTTTTTAAAAGAGGGTTGAATATTGGATTATGTATTTAAAAACACGGATTGGAGGACGGAAGGGGCCGGTCCCCTCTTTTTTTGCCCCGCGCCGTTCGAAAAGACGAATACTCCGCTTAAAAATTGGATTTTCTTTGAAGTGTCGGCAAAATTAAGAAATAATTTAAAATTTAAATTCGCCAAACTCCAAAAACGGAATTAAGAAAATATGTTTAATTAATACGGAGTAAATTTATAATTTCGCCTAAAGAAAATTGCTTTTTTAATGGAATAATATTTTTTGCGTAATAAAGAAAATTTGCTTTTAATAAATTATGGGAAAGAGTTAAATAAAATTTTAATAGGTTACTGCGTAATTATACTTTGAATGAGTCGATATTTTTTCTTCTTTTATTGGAAAGCAGCTTTATGGTCTGGAAAAGAAATAAAGCTTTTATATAAGTTTTAGAAAAGTTTTAAAGCGTAAGAAAAACCATTTCAGAAGAAAACTTTATAATTATCAACGAATTCCTTTTGAACGGCGAATTGAAAACAAAATACATATATCGATTTTATACATAATTTTTATCAACTAACTAAAAATTATACTTTTTTTATTTTCCATCTTTTAAAACGTAAAATTTCCATTAAAATGAATGATCACTAGATATTTTTATGTCAAAAAAACAAAGTAGTTATAGCGAATATTATAACATTCATGATTATTATTATTATTTTATGATTTACTCAAAACCCCGTTAAAACAAACCAAAATAACAGCAATAATGATAAAAACGTAGCAACCTTTATTGTTTTTCTCCAAACCATATCATGTTGGTATTGATTTTACAGGAAATTAAATTTTCTATCCATTAAACGCATAGGTATGCATATTTAAAACAATATACAGAGTGTATAAACAGTTTGTAGTCTTATAAGTTAAATTCAAAGTTAATGTTTAATAATGGAATCCAATTATCCATTAAATAATTAGTTTTTGTAAAGGCAGTGCAGAAAAGAGAAAGAAAACTCTGGTCGGCAATTTAGTCCAATTGTATATAGATAAATCGTTTGCACTGAAAATTCGAATGAAACGCGAAATAAGAAAAGCTTTTTAATATTCCCTCTGCTTTGCTCTCTGCAAAATCAATAAAAACAAGGATCTCATTAAGTTTTTGCCTTATTTTTTTTTTGTTTTTGCTTTACTCGAAGATTATATTCTTCGAGTATACACAAGGTTTTTTTATAAAATGTTTATATAACTTTTTTAATATGAATTTAACAAAAAAGTTGTTTAAAATAATTTTTTTCCATTTCCGTTTGTTATTATTAGAAACAGGGATTAGTGTTTTCATAAAATCATTGTTTCAGTTTTTGTAGCATATCCCCGTCATCTTTAAATATATTTTAACATATTATACATAAAATTAAAGCTAAAAAACTGTTCTTTTTCTAAAAATGTTAAAAAATACGTGGGAGTAGAAGTGGGACAAAGTAAAAATTACCATAAAGAAATTGTGTTTCTCTATAGATAAAAACAAGTCAGACATTAAACTTTTACGACAGCCCGTGCGGAGGGAAGAATAAATGGAAAAACAAAAGAAAACTGACACTTGGACAAAAGGTAGTTAAGGCGGTGTTTTGTTTGGGACCGGAGAGGACAAAAGACGGACGGTCTCGAGGCAAAGAAATAAATGAATGCGAGCGCCTGGATAAGGACGGGGAACGTTAAAAAGATATCACAAAAACACTATTTACATTCTGAGCTCTTTTGTCTTCTGAAATACGGACTAGGGTGGAATATATTATTGATACCCCGGATGGCGACAAACTGAATGACTTAATTTATCAACATTTATCTACCTTAATCACCTATTAATTAACTCAAAATAATAAAATTATTCTTTTATATTCTTAAAGACCACTAAAAACCCTTTTAAATGACATATCACATGTTGAATTTTCAACAAAAACAAGCGAGTAATCAAAGAACACATCTTCAATCTTGGCTTGCCATGACATTTGACGTTTTGTTGCTATAACTCGTTTGTTTGTGGTCATAAATATGTCATGTTACGTATCATATGAAAGGAAATTTTACTCTCGTTCTACTATTGCAAAAATAATTTTTAAACGGTTTTTTGGGGCCGGTTTTTTTTAAATATATAGTTGTAGTTAATTTTATTCGAGAAGGTCAAATTTTCTTTAAAATGACATATAACAACTTAAATTTGGAAAATAAATAACCGAGTATTCAAAGAAAACAGTTTCAATCTAAGCTGGCCATGAGATTTGACGTTTTTTGCTATAACCCGCTTGTTTTTTGTCATAAATACGTATCATATGAAAAGAAATTTTACTCTGCATCCATTATAGGAAAAATAAATTTTAATAGGTTTTCTGGGGGTCTGTTTTTAAAAAATATATAGCAATCAAAGAAAAACACGTTCAATATATGGGCAAAACATGAAAGATACAAAAAGAAAAATAAAATTTCATTTCAAGCAGAATTATTATTTCAAAATGTTTACTTCATTCAAAACACAATCAGTTCTAATTAATACTATGCTTTTACTTGGAGAAAAACGCTACGATTATAAATTGTTTTTCGTGCGAAAATTTTCAACGACAAAATTTATTTGTTCAGATAGAATATAATTTTTATTTTGAGTAGTTATATGGTTTCTTTAAAAATTCTCAATTTTTAAATCTAGAAAATATTTTTGATTCAAGAGTATGTCTGTTTTGAATACGAGGTGTGTTCAGAAAATATCGGGAATTTTCGTTTTTTAAAACAAATATTTATTTATTCGTCTACATTAATGTTGTCGCCTTCAAAATAGTCCCCATTGGATATTATGCACATGTGCAAGCTCTTCTTCCAATACTTGAAACACTACTAAAACTCGATCTTTGGGATAGCCTTTAGTTCTTTCAGCGATGCGGGAAAAGTCAGACAGAGGCATGTCTGGCGAATATGGAGGCTAGGGCATAATAAAGAAAATTTTATGACAACCGGACCCTCTGAACCCGAGAAATTTAACAATTCCTGTTATTTTCTGAACACACCTCGTAAGTACCATCCCGTTCGTCTTGACTCAGCGTAGCCGTCCTTCTTTACATAACGGTATACCGGTACAAGTTCTCGGTGTAATTAAGCAAGTTACAGAAAAAGCATTCCTGTGAAGGGAGAAAGAACAGTATTCTAATCATTTGGAGAACAACAGCTTTATATTTTCACTGTAAAAATTGAAATGAATTTCATATAAGCCGATATGGTTTATTTTAAGAATATCATGGTTTTACTTTAACACTGTATCTTTTCAAATTAAAAATACGATTTTTTAGTACAAAAATATGTTGATAGTTTTTTGAAAAATATTCTGCTTATTTTAAGAAAACATAAATCAAAGTTGTAATAGCTACAGAATAAGAATTAACAAAGATTAACCGCAAATGGACGAATTTCAATTCAAGAACTTTAGGGATTCAACATAACATTACAATGCGAATAAATAAATTTCTTGTACGAAAACAACATTTATTTGTGTATATGGAAAACTAACATTTGCTTGGAACAATAGTATTTTATTTGTTTTAAGAATAATCTTTTTTTCTTTGTACCATCAAGCTTATGAATTACTTGCTACTTCCAAATACATTAAACAAAATTTAATATAAAATAAACTACTACAGGGTGTTATGTAATTAATGTTATATATTAAAATGGGTTGTTCCTTAGGGTCCATAAAGAAGCACCTGAAACTTTTTTTTTCTAAATTCCAAAGTCTAAAAATAATTTATAATAACCTTTATCCTACCAAAAAGTACGCCACTGATCGACTAGGAACTTTAGGTTAATCTGGTGGATTTATTATGTTATGGTTGGTAACAACAGTGTTTCCAAAATCTCTCAAAAAAGTTGACAAACATTGTTTAAATTTAGCTTAATTACAAAAATGACAAAATTAACAATGTAAATTGTCAATTTGGCATTTTTATTAATTGTTGGTCATGTCATTTTTGTACTGAAGGTAAATTTAAACAAAATCTGACAACTTTTATGACAGAATCTAGTGCATTTCTTTTAAATTTTAGGTTATGTTTTCAAATTGTAAATATCTTAACTAAGGGAAGTGCTTTTGGATTTATTTACACAAATTAAATGTTTAAAGTTTAACCTGTGAACTGGTCCCAATTTCATCTGAGTAAACAGAGAAAAAAACTGATGAAAAAATTAATTTTGTGGTTATGGATTTCAAATTTCAAAGGTACTAAATTTTCTAATCATTGCTTAAGCTAATAGCTGGATCAGTAAATAAATACAGAAGGGTATTAGAGCTTTAAGGGCATACAACTTTTGTATTTATTGAGTTTTTATTTATTTTTTGCAAGAAAAATTTTTAGTAACAATTTTTTACATCTGGCAACGCATAGCTACTTTGTTGGTTGGTATCTATGTAGATAAACCAAGTGTGTAACCAGTGGCGTATAACAAAAAATATAAAAAACTTCTAATGCATATTTTTTCTTTATCTTTGGAAAAATGTTTTTTAAAATATTTTTTCTTTATTCCTTATGTCAAAAGGTATTCAGTATTTTAATATATATATAATTAATGTTAACATTAATTACAAAACACCCTGTATAGCATGTAATATAATGTATAATATTGAGACCTGCTAATGACATGAGGTAGAAGCAGTAATACAATAATAAATAAATAAGCTTGCTTGCCTATTATAACTCGCTTGTTTTTTGTCATAAATATATCATGTTACCTATCATTTAAAGGGGAATTTAAATCTCTATTTGCTGCTTCAAAAATAATTTTTAGACACTTTTAAAAAAGCTTTCACTTCCCTTAGGTATATAATGTAAAATTCTCTGTAAAATGCCATATGATTTGTTAAATTTGCATGTGAAATAGGCCCAACATTGTAAAAGTAACTTAGTTGCCATGAAATTTTTTTATTTTTGGCCATATCTAGGTTGCCCTTGATTTAAAGTATACCAAGTGGGGTGTCAAATTAAAGTATTTTTCATTGTCTACAAGATAATTAATTGATAAATAAATATATAAAAATATTAAAAAATAAGAAGAATAATATTGTTATTTATAATTTTAGGGAAAGAAATGGATCGATTAGGGGAGGCGCTGCAGAAGGAAGACTAACGACTGAAAAAGAAAGAAAGAATCAGTTCGGGAGAAGCAGCTTTTTTTAATTTGTACATCGACGCGGAGGGGTAAAAAGAGAAAAAGAGAGATAAAAAGCTCGAAGCTTTTCTTTTAAGTGCCCGCGCTCTGCTCCGGCGAATTTTTCGTCTTACGCTTTTCTACCAATAAGCAGAGAAACTGAATTAAAATGAAAAATTAAAATAGAATGGCCGTCTTTATTGCAAGAAATTTAAAACGGAATATTTTAAATTTAAATTTACATCTCGGCTTGCTTTGTTCGTTTCTTTTCAAGTTTCTTTTGAACTAAGGTTTTATTATTAAGTTTGTTTATTTCTGTGTTTAATTAATTTTAATAAAATGCCTTTTCATTATTTTCGATTGTTTTATTTGACCCACTTAAAAAGTATACTTTAATAATGTGTCAAATGTAAAATAAAATGTTTTTAAAAAATATTGTAAATAACTAATTTGTAGCCCATAAAATTTTCTATATATTTTTTTAATTTAACATCTTTTTTATGACCAGTTTATTCCATGAAATAATTTTAGTTTTAGTTGGATCTTTTAATTTTATATGTTTTTTTAATAGCCCACTAGAATTTCTTAATACCAAATAAAAAAATAAAATTAAAGCAAACAATTTTTTTATTATTATTTAGATATGCTATTAATAAACAAATTAATAGTATAGGGACACGAAAATTTGAATTTTTTTGTTAAATTTAATATATAATATAAAAATTAAATTTTAAATGCTTAAAATAAACAAAAACAATACTAAATATTAAAATAAAAATTTAGTATTTATTTATTAATTTTAACTTATTAAATTTGTTTATTTATTTTCGATGTTAAATATAAGTAAATACGTTGGCTTTGTATTAATGGTCTGGCTTTTTTTTAAGAATTGTCAAACTTAAAATTTATTGAAATAAGTGTTTATTGCTAAGCTTGTTTAACGTTTATCAAAAAAAGTAAGTTATTATTAAATAAACAAATTTTGTTAAATTAATTGTTTTAATTGACTTGCCTTCACAGTAAAAAATATGGATCGAGTAAAGTTGGTAAATATTTAGAGTTGATATTCAGTGTAAAATGCACCAATTATAATTATTATAATATTAATATTATATTATTATTATAATAATTATTTAACTTAATATTACTCTACATAACTCTATATTACATTATTTGACAGTGTAATAATAACGCAACTCTAAAAATATTATATTTTTTACTCGAATGTCTAATACAATCGCATTAGTGTTAATTTAGACGTTTAGGCGTTAAAAGATTTTTTTTTATTAGAGTAAAGTAAACAGTAAGCGAGTATAGTTTCACACTAAAAAGAGTTAAATCTACACTATTAGGGTTATTATTTGTGATGGGGATTGCAAAGCGTCTATAAATTTGTAAACTAGTTTAGTGATGTTTCCAAGGGCTGTTTAATGGTTCGCTTGTGCGTGGGTGCCGCTGCGTATAAAATAGGTACATTATTTCTTATTATTTATATTAAAGATATTTTATTGTATAAACTTGAAATGTGATTAGACATTATGTCTAAAAACCGATAATAACAGAAACGAACCAATTATATACAAATCCCATTCAAAATGGATGCATTGATTTAAAAGAAACATTTGTTCGAGTTAATTTAAATATTTTAATTATACATTGTTTTTATTTTATGTTAACATTAGTTATATGATTTTTTTATTTTTGTTATTTTTCACAAAATATACTTTTGAATTTAAATATTTTTAATTTTCCTCTCTTTATAGCAACTAAGGATAGAGTAATTTTTACTCGATTAGAATGTAAAGTTTACTAATCAGAGTAAAAAAGGTATGCATATTAACTAAAAATAGAGTAGTTTGTTTACTTTACAAGTGTAAAATAATACTCTAATTAACAAAACTATTTTTTCCCGGGTCACTACCATGGTACCAAGAGTACCCTTAACACACAGTAGTGTTAAATTTATGCACTAGTAAATTAAATGTAACAGCAGATTTTAATAGCAATTAAAGTCAATAATATCAAATATTTGAGGGTAATTTCAAGTCTATTAATTAAAATATAAAAGAATTTATATAATTTGTCCTACGCGTCAGACTATACATATATATTGTAAATGCAGGTGAAGTAGGGAAAAATAAAAAATAAACAGTTTTTCTACATCTAAATTTAATAAATAATTATAATATAATAATAAAAATATTGTTTTTATGTTTTTTTCTTGTCACCCTTAGAAATGCCAAAACTATGTTTAATTTAGATATGCATTCAGCTGTAGCTGTACGAAAAAGAAAAAGTCGAGATAAAATTATAACGTACCCTATGAATTCATATTTATCATATTTAAATATGAAGAATTTTTAAGAAATTTTTTATTATTATTATTATTTTATTTCAAATAAAAGACTAGGTTTAAAAAAAGAAGGGCTGAAAGAAAAGAGAACTTATTGAAAAATACAGAAGCTTTAAAGGCTTATTATGAAAAAGAAAATTTACGAAAAAGAAGGACTTAACAAAAAAAAGGATTTATTAGGTACTAGGAAAAAATTTGTTGTTTACGAGTAAATAAAAAACAATTTTCCAAAATAGTCAAATGAAATAAATTACGAAAATAAAAATATAAGATATAAAAACCCAAAAACACAAAAAAATTATTCAAAACTTTTACGAACGGAACGATATAAGTCGTCAAGATCCTGGAAGAAAGCAGGTGATTTCAATAAAAAACGAAATACCAGGTGAACGTTCCTTAATTCCATAACGAAATATTATAATGTCTATAAGGGAAGCATATTCAATATTTGTAGAATCTAATAATTTAAATTGTAAAGTGGGTAAATTAAATTTTTTTACTTTAAACAACAAACATGACGATTTAATGCCCATTTTAACTGATATCGCCCAAAAAGTTTTTTTAAATGTACCTTTGGTTAGGGATTGATTAAACGAAACGTGATGCAATACAGAAAATGAAAATTGCATGCTGGGCAGTTGTCAAAGATGCTGGACTGTTTGGGATGTAATAAAACAATATGTAGATCAATTTACCGTAACAATGAAAAAAAAAATTAAAATAGATGTGTTTATTAAACTTAAAAAAATGAGTATTTACTCTCTAAAAATGAATTAGTCGAAAATAACTAATTTAATAGTTAATAGTGGCTGATTTTTCACTTGTGCCATGGTTAACCATCGAATACCATGGTATCCCAAAATTTAATAGCCAATTCTTATGTAAAATTTTACCCTGAATTCGAAAATGCCTTCAAAAGTTAAAAAAGTAGAACAGTTTTTGAGATATGGTAATTTTTCCATTTAATATGGAATTGACTATATCTCAAAAACTGCTCCACTTTCATAACTTTTGACGGTATTTTCAGATTCGGAGTACAATTTTACATAAGAATTGGCTATTAAATTTTGGGATACCAAGCACGGAAAAAAATAATCGGTAGAGGCTACCGATTGGCAATCGGTAGCAGCTACCGATTGCCAATCGGTAGCAGCTACCGATTGCCAATCGGTGGACTCTACCGAAAAAATCGGTAGAGTCTACCGATTTTTTCGGTAGCCGTAACCGAGAAAATCCGCATCGATGCGCTGTTAGAAAATTAAAAAAAATATATTAATACTTAAAAATATTAACATTTAAAAATATTATTAAACATTATTCAAGTTAATAAAAATTACCCTTTTCAGTCAAACATTTTGAGATGGTATTCATTGTAATTATTAAAAAATTCTATTCAAAGAAATGGTTTTTTTTATTAGCAAGTATTTCGACAACATCAGTGAAGATCAAATACTATGCTACAACCATGGTCAAAAATAGCAGAAAGGTTTGGTTGTTTTAGTTGAGATTGATGATAATAACGACCCAGTCTTCGTAAAAATTAATGAAATAGTCAGTGTAAATAATTGTATATATTTTCTCATGTTCTCGATTAAAACATTGTATTTTGATCAACACTATCATGCTTATTGCGTTCAAATTGATTATAAATCAAGTATGACAAAGAATAAGAGCAAATTACCAAATTTAGAACCTTGTTTATTAATACAAAAAAAATCTCTACTTTGTAGCCACCAGACATTTAATTTAATATTTATTTAGAATTGTAAAAAAATTAATAAAAATTACTCCTCATTTTTAATATTTTTGTATTTCAAATTTATTTATACATCAAAAAAAAATACTATTTTCTATTTAATAAAAAGCGAGTATTTAACTTCTCGCTAAAAAAATACAAAAATTTTTAAAAATTGGTAATCGATTTTTTCGGTAGCCTGCACCGAAAAAATCGGTAGACTCTACCGAAAATAATCGGTAGCTGCTACCGATAAAAATCGGTTGAGGGAACCGATTTTTTTTCGGTAGAGACTACCGATTTTATCGGTAGAGTCTACCGATTTTTTCGGTAGAGTCTACCGATTGGCAATCGGTAGCTGCTACCGATTGGCAATCGGTAGACTCTACCGATTGGCAATCGGTAGACTCTACCGATTATTTTTTTCCGTGTGGTATTCGATATATCACAGACAAAAAATTTAAACATATTATAGTTTTGTATAATTTAGCAGAAATTAGATGTTGTATGGGTGTTTAAAAATATCAGTGTTCCATGGATAAAAAAGCTTAAAATAATAAATATAAATTGAATAAACATATACAAATTAGTACAAGTGTCCCACCCGTCACCTGGAATGACTATATTATACGACAAATACTTAATATTATATAAAAAAATATTTAAATTAAATATTTGTATAAAGGGATAACCACACGAAAAAAAAAAGTAACCATCCCAATAAACAATTTTTACGTAATTTGTAACATTGCCCGTTATTATTTTAATTAAACTTAACAATTATTTATACTTTAAAATATTAGAATAACTTATGATTTTATTCTTTAATTTTTTTTATTACTATAATTGCAAAATATTATCACAAAGTATTAAAAATTTATACACGGGAAATGTTAAAAAGTTACGGTTATATTTATTTAAATTCCCGTTAGAATTTCTAACTTGGGAATCTACGGGCGTTAAAATCTCAAACTTTACTGTGTAAATCAAAATTTATCCCTTGAAAATAGTCTAACAATCGATATATGTAGAAGCAGTTTTTCACAGTAAAAGAGAAGAGAATATTTTATGGGCACTGTACGCAATATTTTTAACGCTCTATCGGTTAAATCTAGTTAGCTGCACTACTACGGTAAGGTGACCAACCGTCCTGGTTTTTGATAATGTGTCAATGAGTTCAATTGTTTACTGGTTTTGTCCTGGTTTTGCAGATTTGGTCCTGGTTTATAATATTTTTTTTGTTATTGACGTTATTAGCACATATTTTTTTCAAATAATAAACAATGATTAAAATACATTTTGTTTATTTTTTGGAAGTGTATTGAGATAATAAAATAATTTTTACATTTAGTATTATTTTACAAGAAAGGCACTTTATTTTAACGATTGTATGACATTTGACAACTGTTAACTAACTTAAAACTAACTTCAGCCCGTGACTAAAGCGCCATAAAGCCACAACTTGTCAATGTGTATTTAAAAGGTCACTTAGTGTCATGGAAACATGTACGATAATTATTATAATAAGCGTTTTAAAGGTGAGAGTAGAAAAAATAAATTAAAAAGCTTTCAAAATAGTAATCATTAAATAAGGCAAAAAATATTTAAAAAATTGCTTTTTTGTTATACCCAAAAATGACCCACTGACCATATTTATAGTATATTTATAGTTTATTTTTTTAAGTCATTAGGCAACGTTTAAAAACTATCTAGATGCGTGGACATTTTTTGTAATTAATTGAAACATGATAATTAAAACAAAACGACCAAAAGTCCGTTTTTTGGCCCTTTGAAGAGGGATCCAACAAAATATTAAGTAATAATGAGACGTTGCCAATTTTTTTAAAGTTACGGTGTTGTCAAATTAAAAAAAAATCTCAAACAATAAAAATATAATAACAAAAACCCAGCAACACTATGACATATGTCAAGTGGACAGATGAAAGGTGTCAAAATGACCGGTGAAAGGTATCAAGTTGACAGATGACAGATGATAAATATAAAAATCATATTTTTAATTAATAAATTTCCACCCAGTTTAGGTGAAGTGTTTTGTTCTTTATAACATTAGGTGGCGCAGAGGAACATGGCTTTTTTTTACAACTTCGTATAATATTTTTTTAATAATTTTTTATCCTGATTTATTTTTTCGAGCAGACATGTAATTACATGTCAATGAAAAAAAGAACGACCCATTTTTAAGAGATACAAAACATGATTATTTTGGTTTTTCCTGAAATCATCCCAACGAACGCTTTCAAGGCCAGCAAAGGGGTAGCAAGAAAATCGACCCCCTTTATCGAGGAAAAAAGGGGGGGAAATAAAGGGCGGCAATGTTTTTTAAATAGCAATGGCAGTCAAATAAAAAGGAAAGGAATAATTTTTCCCCTGTTTTATTTTATCTCTTTTTGCCAAGCGTCTTAAATTGCCTTTTACGCACAGTAGCCTAACAGAAAAAGGTAGGTACAATTTTTAGACTTCTAAATGAGAAGGAAAATGCAAAAGGATTTTTATCCAAAATTTTATTTTATTCAACTACTTCTTTGAAAAACGAATCCACGAGTAAGTTTCACATTCTAATTAAAATACTGTTTCCATTTTAAGGTCAAGACGATAGTTGGTACAATGAAAAAAATATTATATAGAACCGGATATTGCTGCAATTAGAAAATTTACATTTTCCCTAATAATTGATAAAATGGATAATAATCATTTTGCATTTTTCCTTCTTAAATATCCTTATAAAATAGTTTAAAATGACATAAGGCAACTTAAATATGGATGATTAAATTTGCATGTAAAATAAGCCTAATAAAACTATTTGTAATTTTAGACCACTTTGCGACGTCTATTAACGTTTTCCCCCATCTTTTCTCTCGATTTTTCTCCTTTCCTCCCCTCGACTCCTCCACCTGCTAGATTTTTAATTTTCTTTTTCTCCACACCAATATAACGTTTTATAAATTACTTTTGTAGTTATTTACAACTAAGTACTTAAAATTGTGCAACTTTTCTACATTGCCCAAAGGCAATTATAGATACTGAAGCTCGTTTATTAAGATTAAACAGCCATTTAGTTTAAGGCACAATTTATTGCGTAATTTTCTTAATTTGTTGTATTTCATTAAAAAAAAGCATTAAAAAGTGCTTTTGGACATAAACTTTGATAACTATTATAAAGGACATTAAGAATTTAATATACTATATATCATAGTTGGTCTTGAAATAAGCTAATAGGAGCAAAAAACAATTTGCATCTAGATAGCCATGGTTATTTAGGTTTTTTTTCATAAGTCACTTGTTTTTTGACGTAAATACATGATGTGGGTACTCATCATGAAGGATTTTTTATTATTTATTTAGTAAAATATTTATTTTTTAATTTTTTTTTTGAGAGACAAATTCGATGTAGTTAACAAAGATTTAAAATTGAATTTTAAGGAGACGGAAATGGAGGAGAGGAGGCGAAGATGACGAAGGAGGAAAAAAGTCCAGTTGCAAATAAGAAAACTAAATCGGCCACTTGTAGTAATTTAAGTTTTTAATGGAAGTCCTGGTAGATTTCTTTAGGGTTCGAAAATTCTCTTAAAAACTTTTAATAGAAAGTCAGGGCGAACGAAACGTTCGCTTTTTCAATGAGATGAATTTTAATTTTGCGGAACTCGTTATTTCTTTGACGCCAAAAAATCAATTGGGACATTTGAATTTAAAAAAATTAAAAACGTATAGGTTTTTCTTAAAATAACACAATTACAGTAAAAGTTTATTAATTATTGTCAAATAATTATTTAAAATTCATTGAAATTTAAAAATCTCTGCTTTCGCAACACCTTTGTATTTACATTTTGCAATTAATTTTAGTACCTATAAAGTTCTTAAAATTATATTTAATATTAATTTAAAATTGGCGCCCCTATGTAGTATGCTCCACACATCAAAGTCCCACCAAGTGACTAGGTACGGAACGCAGTCTTTTGAAAGTTTAGCATTTAAGATATTTTAGGTTATGTATCTGTCAATGTTTTTGAAAATATCTAACCTTTTTCCTTACAGTTTTTAAAACTTTAAAAATTTAAATAAATTCTACAGTATACCTAGTAGTAACCACAATGGATTGTGGGAGTATCTAATATTATTACTTTACAATTTATTTTAAAGAATTGTGGTAGTTTTTTAATCCAGCTTAAAGTATTTTCTTACATAAAGTTTTGTCATTACAAGTAGGTATATTTATAAAGCTTTAACTGAATTTGATCTACATCGAAAAATCATTATAACTTTTAAAATTTTTATAATCACATGTTATGGGAGTATTAAATATTTTCACATTGCACTTTTTTTTTAATTGTTGTTTTTTTATAATCGGACTTAAAGTTGGTATGCATAAGTTTTGCCGTTAGAAGTATATACTTAATATAAAAACTTCAATTTAATTTGAACCATATTCAATAATAATTGAGTGTTCCTTTATTGATTTGACCACATTATCACACTTCCAAAAATTTCAAAAAACTATTTATTTTGGTCAAATAGATTTTCCTTACCTTAAAATTACAAAATTAGATGATATTTTTTGTTGTAATATATTACCCTTCCTTTGATACAGATATTCTTATTCCATAATAGAGAAGCTGTTTTTTTTTAAGTAAGTGCCGTTTAGTTAAACCTTTTTTTTTATAAAAAAGCAGATATGTAAAGTCTATTTATATTATTTATATTTATATGTTTACCGCTTATGTTTAATTGTTACAAATAAAATAAATCTTTACATTATCACAATAACAATGGTTGGTTTAAGAATTTAGAAATAAGTAAATACGGCATTTAATGAAATTCTAAAGTGTATGGTGCCAAATAAGTAATATTTTAATGGATTTGGTCTACAATGTAAACATAAGCGGTAAACATATAAATATGATTTCTTTTGTTGACAGATACATAACCAGATCTGTTGTAAGTACCAAGAAAAAGTACTAGTATTAAGTACAAGTTTTTTTTTAAATACGAATCAAGTACCAGTACAAGTATAAGTAAAGAAGGAAATACTTAAAACATCAAGTAAATTTACTTGAGTTATCCTAATTTAAGTACCATATTTCACGAAAATCATAATCAAGTTTAAGTATTTACTAAGATGAGTGATTTGAGCCGGCTAGCTCACGCCTATTTTCATGAACTACCATTTTGTGTTTCAGGTAAATTGTACTTAAGTATTTAAAAATACTTCAACTAAAAATATTTACTTCAAGGATTTTAATAACACTTAAGTACAAATTTCCGAATGCTTTGAAGTAAAATATACTTGAATGATATTTTAAGTATTTTAAGTACAAGTAAAATTTGAACAACATAAGTACAAGCAAATATAATACACCTATTATCTTTGAGTACAAGTACCTAAAAACGTTTGTATTTGCGCAATAAACAGTTGAGTTATATTCTATGCATCTTCAATATTATAAATACCTATGCTTTAAATGTGTAATATTATAGAACGAACTTTATAAAAGTGCTTCAAAGGCGTCCAATATCATTGAAAAGTGTTTTGATACGGGCAATGAACCATAAAAAAGCAGTTCGGATTCCACAATAAAAAAATCTGCTTTGAAGGAAGAAAATATCTTAAAAAGTTATTTAGGGATTCACAAAAATGTGCTTTAAGGGGCCCAAGATCATTATTAATTAATAATTATCCTCATGATGCATATGCATAAACAGAGGTTCGTTTTGCCGCCCTCTAAACTGCCGCCCGGGGCAAGCACCCGGGGGTTGTGCTTCTTGATCCGGGTCTGATTTTAACAACAATTTAAACCGTCAAAAATTAATCTGAATATTTTTATTATTAAAATTTGGTTTTGACAGATTTGACGTTTGCCAAATTTTAAGTGGGTATACAAAATAAACGGGGACGTTTTTCAAGCCATTTTTTGACAAGAACTTTAAGATTTAGATCATATGTAAAATCTTTGGAGAAATTTTATCTGGGTCCCATTATACAATAAAATAATTAATTTAAATATTATACTGTGACAGTTTAAGGCAAAGTTGTACAATATTAGTACATTGTTTACCGAGCGTGGAATCATATCAAGTACTCCCGAAGATGAAAGTTTCCTAGCGAGCCGCTAGGCTAGTGAAGGAATTAATTAAGGTAAACACTATACTTTACTATACAATTATGGTACCCGCAAAAAAAACTTTTGTCAAAATTAAAATCTGACGTGTACATTCAAAGTCAATCACTCTGTAGCGTCATCATGGTAGCGGGAGGGAATGAAACATTTCTTACCTGATAACAGGGAGGGAATGAAAATATATACAGGGGAAGGAAGATTTTTCACAGAGAAAGAAATGAATGTCATTAATTATAAACAATTGCGAATACAATCGGCGCATTACACTGTATGAAAATTAAATATCTTTGAATTTTGACTTGATACAGCTAAACCAAGCACGGTTTGTAATCTACGACCAAAAATTAAAGTGTCCGAGCGTGATATTTTCACCTCTCTACAGTGTTATTCACCACTCGACTAAGAAATAATTATTATATAATATTATACATTGACATAAGGCAAAGTTTTAAATTTAACACTTTGGGAGCGTAAAAATGGTCACTTAGTGGTTACGTAACGTTTTAATAGGGGGAGGGGATACAGAAAACGTTACGGCGCGTTACATGGGGGAGGGGAGGTCAAAAATATCCAAAAATTGCGTTACGTAATACTTGAATACTTCAAGAGGATAAACTTTTTATTATTAATTTTTAGAGAAAAATGCATTTTTTATAAAAATGTTTGTTTGTTTCAAAATGGCTAATTCAGTTTATACATTTTCTAATGTCCCCTCCGTTTCAGTGATATATTAAAAAATATGAAAATATAGTGGAAATTTTTCAAAAAATTAAAACGCGTTTCTATCCATTCATTTTCATTAACACAAATTCCTAATATTGAATATAATTAATTAAATTAACAAAAATAACAAAAATTTAATCAATTTCTTGTAACCAAAAACAACATAAACTTATTCAATCCCTTTGCCTTCCTTTTCTACACAAAAATTGTGCTCGTTTGCCCAGTTTCGAACCTCTTCAAAAGAAATAGATTCTGCTGCTTTTCTTATTTCTTGTTTTAAATTTTTAACGTTTGGTAAATAAAAATCGCAGATGGTTAGATCAGGGCTTCTGGCAGGCCATAAAACTGGACCATTCCGTCCAATACATTTATCACCAAATTTATTAGTTAGCCAGTCTTAAAACTATTCGAGACAACCATCCTGTTGAAAAAAGTATCTCAAAGGGTAATTAAGGAATAAGTCGTCCAGTTTCTCGTCTAAACAATTTTGAAGCATTTCCAAATATGTTGATCAGTTTCCAATACATGAACCAGTTTCCAAAAACTTTTTAATAACATTTCTTACAGCGACTCTGGATAAGTTTTTTAAAATTTCAGGAAAAATTGAGCCGGCCAAAAAAAACAGGTTTTTTTCGGGAAAAAAAACAAAAAAATAGGAAATTGTTAGAAAGATTAACTTTTTCCATTTTTTTCATTTTAGGCAAAAGTCAATTTTTCTGAAAATTTCCAAATTTTCATATTCGGTGCTGTATGTAACATACACACTTTCGTTTAATTTGATACTTTGATTTATAAAATTATAATTTTGTAATTTAACTTTATAAATCATTCATTATTTTTTTAATTGTACAGTTGTATTCAATAAAAAAGCGTACAAGAATTAGAATGAGAGAAAACTGTCAAAATAATATTATTGCTTAAAACCGGCTTATCACTGACATAAGTCATTCAAATAATTACTATAGGTTATAAAGAGCATTGACGTCGTAGGTTAATTAAATAATATTACAAAAATTATTAATTTTTAATATAGATTTTTTATTTCTATTATACTACGGTACGAATTGACCATTCTTTTTCGATTCTTGATACTATTTGAGCCTTTTTAACTGACGAGGCATTTTTATTTTCTACTGTCAGTTATAGTGACTTAAGTCAGTGGAAAGCCGGTTTTACGCAATAATGTTGACAGTTTTCTCTCATTCTAATTCTTGTAAGCTTTTTTAATGAATACAACTGTATATTTTAAAAGTACTCCTTTTTGCAAAAATACCCAACCGACAGTATATTTAAGCCTTAGTTTGGCGCGCCCAATTTGGCTTTGGTTTGGAACAAAAGATTTTCCAAAACCAAAATTAACTAAAGAAATTATAATTATATCATTATTTACCACATTTGATAGAAAAAGAAGCTAGAGTAAAGATCGCAAATGAGTTTTGCACAACTTTTTATAGTTTTCTCGTCCCATTTTTTTTTGACAAAAATAGCACCTCTTTTGAGTTGCGGCTCTGGTCTTACTGTTTATGTAGACTCATCCAGTTTTCGTTTAGTGTGTCTTGGAAAAAAAGATATACTTTTTCTGACATATTATACTTAGTTGCGAGGTTTTGAGCCAATTGTATCGAAAAATTTGAATTTTTATTTATCGAGGATTATAACAATTATTTTTATAATTATTGTGTTTATTTATATAAAATAAGTATATATATTAAATTTTGTAAAGTTATAATGTAATATTTTATTGACTTGTTCCACTATAACAACAGAAACTACAAAATAATAGAAACTACCATAGCAAGTCCGAGTTGCACTACTGATCGCGTGGGGTGCAAAAGAGCATATAATTTTTTTTAAATACCACAAAAAATTGACAAAGGTTGATACATGGGGTTTTATATATAAGCAAAATAGAGTTAAATACAAATATGCTGGGATCGTGGGAACCCCGCGCCTAACTAAGGGTTAACGATTACGTTTATTTTCTTAAATCAATTTAATTTAATTCAATATTTAGTTTTATTTTTATTTCTGTAATAAAGGATTTTTTTTAAATTATAATAATGTTAAATTGTTGATTGGTACTTTTTCAAATGTGTATATTTTTTTCCAATTTTTCCGGTTTTTTTTTTCGACACTTTAAAACCCTCTGCAGGATATTTTATATTAAATTCTTCAATAACTCTACGATAACTTTTATTGCCTTTTCCGTAGCACACCGAGAGAAAAAGTGTAGTTTATAGTTAACAAATCTTTATTTGGATAGCATTTATTTACAATAAATAAAGTTAATTTATTGTTAATCAACCTTTTTAACTATTAATAATCTGCGTAATATATTTTATTTAGCAGAAACAAATACTTTGTTTGTTGCCAATATGTTTATTATTAATAATTCAAATTTGGGAATAATAAATACCTATTTGCTTAGGCGATCTTTAAAAGTTATTTATTATAAATTTTGAATTTATTTTTAAGTAAGAATCAATATTAACAATGAATAAATATTTATTTCTTGTGTACTGTACTCAAACTTCTGTCAAAACGCACCAAAACAGCATAGACGTTTCTCGAATAGTGCATGGTGTACCGCGTGCGTATGGTGTACCACTTGCCTTGCCAAGTTTACTGATTCTGTTCTGTGTACTGTTAAGTTTAGTGATTCTGTTCTTTGCACTGTTATTTATCTATGCATTAGTGTTTCGTTTGCAATCTTTTTGTAATAGCATTAATTTAAATTGTACCTATAGTGACAGTGTAAAATACCGGCTCTTTCCTGTGTGCCGGCTAGTGTATCTCTGCGATTATTAAAAAATCCAAACATGCATGGAAGATCTGCAAACCATGGACGAGCTATGCAAATTTTTAGGAAGCAATGGATTCAACGACTTGCTGGATACATTTATAGTGAATTAAAGTATAGGGTTTACAAATGAAGTTTTATGTCTTCTAAATATTTTAGTATTTATTATAAACAAGCATTTATTTATCACAAATAAAACACATTTATTATAAATTAATCTTAATTTATTATAAACAAGCATTTATTTATTAACAAAAAAACATATTTATTATAAATTTTTCTTTATTATTTAATAAAAAGATTTATTTAAACAATTTTAATCAATGCGTTGCTTGTCCTAAATAAATGTTTATTCCGCCATAATCGAATAAAGCATTTATTAGTTATTGATAAATCTAGTTAATTGTTAATAAACTGTTCTCTCAGTGCATTGTACTAAATATATTTTATGTTCCCACATTTTTAAACATTGGCATTAATGACTTTAATCAAAATTAATAATAATCCTAAATCCACAATCAAGAATGGTAACAAATTGATTTTACCATAGAAATGCATTTTAATTTTTTGAATTTAGACGTTAATATATTTCAGGGAGTGATTCTACACGTAACAAAAAAGAAAGATGCTATAAACAGATGTCTGAAAATGCCTTCACCTGGGGGCGCTATAGGTATTTTAAACTGTTTCGAAAAATCTGGTTTTTACACAGCAAAAAATTTGCCCGTGTAAATTTTCTAGAGTAGGTACCTGGTAAAAATATTAGAGTTAAAATCTAGGGTAAACGTATGCATTATTTTAACTCTAAAATCCAATCTTATCTATTTTTCATCTAGGTAACTCTTTTTTAACTCTAACTTTAGATTAAATATATTTTACATTATTTAGTCACAATGTAACTCTATTTCTATTATAAAAACATTTACAAAATTAGAGTAGATATTCTCACTAAATCAATTAAATTATAAATTTTGTAGAGTTATTTTTAAATCTGGTACATGATACAGTTTTATCTAAATATATCTAATAAATTCTTATTAGTGCATATTTTAACTCTAAAATGTGTATATTTAACTCTGTTTAGTGTGATTGGCTCACACGGAGTGTTTCTCTTTCCATTCTACTTAGTAGAATCTACTAGCGTGCATTTGTTCATTGTTTCATTGCATTTTGGCAGTGTGACGGTGATCTTGTGTGCATTATTAGTATTAGTACATTATTATAATAATTATTATTGTTTTATTTATGTGTTTGGGGTTAATTGAATAATTGCAAAGACATAAATAAAACAATCATTAATAATAAAACGTCTTAAATTCTTGTATACTACTAAACATTTCTTATAAAATACTTATATTATAAAATTATCATAGTCTATACTATAAGTGTACACGATTATAACCTACCTTAATATTTTATAATACATTTTTTATAAATTTAATAATTTGTTTGTATACCCTTTCCCATTAAAAACACGATATAGTGTAAATTAAAAATTATTTACACTAAATATATTTAAATATAATGAATTATTTAAACTATTTTTTGTTAATATCTTATTATCACAGAGTAGATTTAACACTAAAATGTGTAAATTTGTCTCTAGATTAGTAAACATTTTAAGTTATTTATACGAATTTAGTGCTAAATTAACCATTTTTAAGTGTTAAAATAGTAATTTAACAAGAGGTTAAATAACACGATTTACAATAATTTTAACACTATACGTATACGATGGTTATGAAAAATAGCAACGATGGTTATGAAAAATAGCGCCATATTTGGTAAAAGTTACACTGCAATGCACACTACTGTTAGTGTAAATATCCAACTCTAAATAAGTTGGTCGTATTATAACAATTAATATAAGTACCTTTTCACTGAATTAAATGAAGTTGGCGAGGATCTACGACCGATTTGGGAAGCGCGATAAAATTTAGATAAGAACTGACGATTCAAAGGTCGTGTTGGTTTTTTATAGACTAATTTATAAACTTTTCTAAGAAACTCTTAATTTCTGGTTTTTTCCAAGAATTATTTTAACGGTTTTTTCGAACTTTCTCCCTGTTACAGTATATACTACTAGTGAACTTCAGAGTTTAATATTTGCTCTATTTTTTTTACTGTGTATTAATTATTTCAAAACCGGTTGATGTTAAAATAACGAAACTTTATTTCTTGGGTAATTTTTGCGCAAGAAATCATCTGGTGTCAAATCGGATAAATAATGACCAAAGGGGCTATAGCTATAGGTACTCGGGGAAAAACTTTTTTTGTGGGGTTTTTTTAATGCTCGATCTTGAATTACAATTTTCCAGATAATTTTACAAAAAAATCTGCTCTTGATACAAAGTCTTGCCATGTGCACCAAAATTCAGAAATTCTAGTTATTAAACAACAATATACAAAACAACAATAACGCAATTTATTTCCAATTTTTAGCAATTAATATTTTAGTTAATGCTCAAAATGACCGCCGTTCTCTGTCACATCTCATAACTTTTTCATAGATCTTCTGACAAAAAATACAATTTATTTCTTATAAAGATGACAAGCATTTACATTCTGCGGCATTAATTCCTCAACGTTATACATTGGGACCGCATATACCAATGATTTTAAATATCCTTATACAGAAATCAAGTGGATTTAAATCTGGAGAAAAAGGATTCCACGGAATAGGCCCTCCTAAACCTATCCATCGGGCAGCATAAATATCATTTAAATGCGTCCTTACATGTACAGGGTGTCCCAAATTGGTTGTCCGTATAGGCTATCTCAGTAAATAAAAATGCTAGAAAAAATTCGACCACGCATCCTCGTCGTCTTTTTTAAAAATACATCGGATGATGTCTTTGAATTTTCTCGATTCGCATTTGTTTAGGAGATACACCTATTTTTTCAATTTTTGCCAATTTTGACAAATGCTTGTAGCTTCGTTAATATTTGAGCTACGAATACAGGTTTAAGACATTATGTAGGTACTTTTTTTCACAGAATCCATTAGTGTAGACAGAGTTTTTTTTAGCTCTTTTAGGTTAAAAGATATGACTAAAAGTTGTGTTTTTTTCAATGGAAACTATAGTTGGCGTTGACTTCATTAAAAAGATATTTTTTCAATTTTTGCCAATTTTGATAATTAATTATAGCTCCGTTAATATTTGAGTTACGAATACAGGATTAATACATTTAATAGGCACTTTTTATCACAGAATTCAATGGCGTAGGCAGATTTTTTTTAGCTCTTTTAGTTTAGGAGATGCGACTCAAAGTTGTGTTTTTTTAATGAAAACCATAGTTGGCTCTGACTTCGTTAAAAAGATAATTTTTTTCTGATTTTAATCATATATAATTTATGGGTATAAGTCAACCACAACATAGAAAAAAACTAATTTTAAAATTCAACAAAAAAACATGAGTGCTTTGTAAAAAGTTTGCCAGAAAAAGTGTTACTCTAATCAATTGCATAGCACAATATACTCAATAAATTTTAAATAACAAACTATCGCAAAAAAACTTTTTTATATTTAATTTTTTTTAACACCAGGAAAACATAACAACTAAAGAAGATGATCAAATTGTAAACCATTTTGGTCAATGCAACTCTCACAACGTTGTCGTAAATTGCGCGTTGCATTTAATATAAATAAATTTGGTATTTCCCTTAATGCACGTTCAAATTTTTGTTTTAGTTCTTGGATGTTGTTGGATGGAGTCAAGTAAATTTTATCTTTTATATATCCCCATAAAAAAAAATCCAATGGGGTGAGGTCAGGTGACCTAGCTGGTCATAATATCGGTCCTCTTGTACCCAACCATCTATCGTTAAAATTCAAGTTTAAATATTCAACAGATCGACGAGCATTATGCGCTGGTGCACCATCTTGCTGGAAATATAGTCCATATCTCCTCCCAATTGGCAGGTTATCCAGGGCTTCTTCCAATTTGGTTTCCAAAACTTCGACATATCTTTCCGCTGTTAAATTTTGATCAAAAATATGATAGGCCAAAACATTGTTATATAAGACGGCACACCATACATTAAAACCAAATTTGCCCTGTTGGACCCGATTTTCCATTACTGCATGCGGATTTTGGTCGTTCCATAGCCTATGGATGTTTCTGTTAAAAATACCATGGCTGCTCACATGTGATTCATCGGTCCAAATTATTTTTTTGAAAATATCGGGGTCTTCGGCTAATTTTTGAAGATACCAATGGCAAAAATTAAGTCGTCGGTTGGAATCTCCGGGATTTAACGAATGCACTTTCCGAACTTTGTAGGATTTAAATTTATTCTTTTTTAATATTCTATGTGCCGATGATCTGGAGATTCCACTGGTGCTCTCAATTTGTCTAACGGATACTTTAGGGTTGAAGGTAACCATTCCAATTACTTCCACAGTTTCAGCTTCTTCATTCTCCTTATTGTATGTTTTTGGCCTTGGAATTTTAAAGGATCCATGATTTTTCAATTTGTTTTCCAGTCGTTGAAATGTTCTCGCACACGGTTGACGCTTTTCAGGGTATCTCTCAAAATATGTGTCTGCTGCTGCTTCACCATTCTTGTTTTCCAGAATATAACATTCCATCATGTTAAAATATTCGTAGTTTTCGTAACTCATTTTGCGAACTTTACCACTTTATGCAAAATGACACTGCACAGTGACAGATCATTGTTTAAATTATTTGGACTACTTGATCCTGCATTCTGAACTTTTTTTTTTTTGTTGAACTTTAAAATTGTTTTTTTTTTCTATGTTGTAGTTGACTTAGACCAATAGTATTGTATATCATTAAAATCAGAAAAAAAATATCTTTTTAATGAAGTCAACGCCAACTATAGTTTCCATTGAAAAAAACACAACTTTGAGTCATATCTTTTAACCTAAAAGAGCTAAAAAAAACTCTGTCTACACTAATGGATTCTGTGAAAAAAAGTACCTACATAATGTCTTAAACCTGTATTCGTAGCTCAAATATTAACGAAGCTACAAGCATTTGTCAAAATTGGCAAAAATTGAAAAAATAGGTGTATCTCCTAAACAAATGCGAATCGAGAAAATTCAAAGACATCATCCGATGTATCTTTAAAAAAGACGACGGGGATGCGTGGTCGAATTTTTTCTAGCATTTATATTTACTGAGATAGCCTATACGGACAACCAATTTGGGACACCCTGTACAGTGCACTGTTATAAAAATCAGATTTGTCAACATGAGTTTTTAGTTTGTTAACTTTATTTTATTAAATTTTAACATATTATTTTGTAGAAAACCAGGGTTTGTTATTACTTTAACAAAGGAAAATATTTAACCGAAAGTTTTGTAAAGGTTATATGCAATTTTGTAAGCATTTTGTTAATTTCATAGGTTTAATTAATAATTAAGATTATTTTGTTAATGTTTAACAAATTATTTCGTTGAAGAAGTGACACGTGATTTCAGGCAGTCAATCAAAACATTTCCCACTGACGATACTCATCAACAAGTTCAACTGACTTCAGTGTCTGCAACTTATGTTTCTGCTTACTTATTATTATTATTCTGATTCGTACACTGTTCAAAATCAAGCCTTTTAAAATACCTAATCAGAATTAGTTAAGGAAAAATAAGGTAATATGCTTAAACGAGTAAAGCAATTTACCTTCTCGTTTATTAGGCAGAAACTAATGCCTTAGTTCTATGGTGTATTCACTAACTTCTAGATAAATATTCATACTTTACTTAATAAACTTGTCAAATTTAAAAAGGCAGATTACCTAAATATTTAGTCAAAATCTCAATTACTTTTAGGTACAATTTTGCTTTTAATTAAGGTAATTCTTCTAAATTATTATGGCAAATTATAATTATTGAACTAATTTAGGTAAATTCCTTTAAATATTAGTGACTTACTTGCAAACGGATACGATCGCTTATACCGATAAATATTCGCGCCTATATTGTCCACCATAATGCCAAAATCAACGAAAGCTTAAAGACCGCGTTGTGTGCTATGGATATAACAACATAGTTAACAATTATTGTGCTATAAGTGAACATTTTGTAGTCCTATAGTTAAGTAATCCAAACTAAATGGAATTTCCCATTGACCCCAATTTATTTTTAAATAATCCCAACCCTGCAGGGTAGGTACATGTAGTACCGGAGCCGCCGTTGTTAATTCGCCTAGGACATAAAGATAAAAGAGTCCTAATTTGGAAGAAAATTCCTATGCTAGGATTTTTACTAATAATATATATAATTTGCCTGGAAACTTAGCTAAAATCTACCTAAAAATTTAAGCAAATTGCCTTAGAAACAGGAAATTTATTCTTTTATTCTCAATATCCTTTACGATCTAAGGTGTATCATCTTTGAAACCTAAGTAATTTTGCTTAATTAATTGTATCAATTTCTTTAAAAATATCAGTTAAAGAATTCACTAATTTAAAATGGAAATATTCCTCTGAATTCATTTCAAGCAGTTTGAATAAAAAAATCAATGGTCCTATATAGTCTAATATTTTAGGTAAAAATTAGCTAAAATTTTGAACAGTGTAACGTGTTCTTATCAACTCTTAAATTTTGGGATACCATGGTATTCCATGGTACAAGTGAAAAAGCAGCCACTAATAACTATGAAAATTTTTTTAGATTAAGTTTCCAATTTTCAATAAATACTTTTGTTACTGGGTCTACAAAATTACCAGAATTAAGCCTGAATTATAGATTGCCTTCCTTCCTTCCTCTCGTATTCGTGCCCGTACGATTTGATATTGATACTTTAAAATATTAAAATAAATAAAATATGATTTTGTCAAGAAAATATGTTATCCTTTGATTTTTTTTATTACTATAATTGCAAACTACTTATTCAATTAGTTAAAAGACTACAGTTGGTTGTAAACTTAACATAAAGTTATGTGGACCTTAACATAAAATCTGGTTAATATTTTTTTACTGTGTACATTCGCAAAAAAATGGGCTGGGGCGTCATCATGCAATCTTAAATGGTAGGGTCCGTCATCAAAGAGGTTTATAAATACGATTGAAAGAAAGGATGTGTCACCGTTCAGTCGATTTTGTAAGACGTGAGAACCTGAAGAAATCGACAAGTATTCCTGCCCAAACGTTGATCAGTTCATGCATGACCATTATGAAAATTAATAATTACATCCTTATTAAATCCGGCTTCGTCGGTAAAAATATTTTTTTCAATAAAGTTGGGATCTTCATGCCATTTTTTTCTTAAACAGCGACAGAATTATATACTATACTCTACGTGGTTACTAGAAATGTCCGTTTACATGGAATGCTTCCTGGTACAATCTTCGAGTTTCGCGACTATTAACATTGGCCTTACCGTGTAATTTACCATTTTTGTTAGAAATTACAGTTTGTTCTGATTTATGTTGACAAAAGTTTTTCGAAAACGGTTGGTTTCGTAAAATGAGGACCTGTTTTACGTAAAATTATCTGAAGAATTGTATTCCAAGATTTCTTTTATATTTACCCCCCGAAAAATATTATTTTTCGGACACCCTGTATTGTCAAACATAAAAGTTTGTTATAATTTATCGTATTCTCGTTCTTTTAACAAAAACGATAAAAATAAAATAGAAAGACGACCAAATTCTGAAACGCAAATCTTGAAAGATCGAAAGGAAACATTAAAGTTACAAACTTTATTTTGTAAACGTTTAAAAAAAAGTCTAGATATTTTGTTTATTGATTTTCTTTTTGCTTTCCTTAAAACACCCTTCCGTTTGGCGCGTATTTTTCTGCGATTGGATATTAGGAATGCAGATTGGATGGGGTGGAAATCCTTCGGGATTCTCCCGTTTGAAAGAAAAGACTAGCAGATTTTAATACAACGGATAAACTGAATTTGTTCTGCAATTTCGGCACTTATAGCTGCAATTAATTTGGGGACGCGTCCCGTTTGCAACGTAGATAGTCGTTTTTTTTGTTTGCCTTGTTTTGGATTTGAACAAGACATTCGAGAAAATAAATAAAACAAACATTTAATTTTTTTATTTTTAAACTGGGGTTCCTAACCTTTTCAGGACACGGAGTAAATCCATTTTCTTGTATGGAAGCCCACACCACACGATAATAAATTAGTGACAGTGACAGTAAGCATGTTTTTTATCTTATTTTGAATTACATGTTGTGCATACTGCAGTATGCTACTGAACGATAATCAATAAATTAATACTCATAAATACACTATACTGCCGTGCTTAATGAAAACGCCGTAACCAACAATTTTGCGATTTTTGTTTTACGGCATTTTCTACTAGAACAATTCATCCTGTGTCTATCCCCGGTACTCAAAAAACCGTATATATATAGATACGGTTTTTTGAGTACCGGGGATAGACGCAGGATGAATTGTTCTAGTAGAAAATGCCGTAAAACAAAAATCGCAAAATTGTTGGTAACGGCGTTTTCATTAAGCACGGCAGTATAAACGTCAGTATACTGATATATTATGATAATACTGACGTTTATAGTGTATTTATGAGTATTAATTTATTATTATTGAATGATAATACTATTATCATTCAATAATAACTAGTTATAACTTTTGACACGCGCGGTTGTTTTAAGTGCCGATTTGGCAAATTTTTATTTAATTGCATAGATATTTTAACGCAACTAAGAAAATTTCATTAAATTTAAACTAAAACTGTTTGCTTAGCAGCTAAAAAACAATATTTTTGGGGGGAGAAACTTTATGAATGTGTATAATTTAATTTTTGTCAATTTAATTAGACCCCATAGAGCTATACACTACCTTGGTTAAAGTATTTTATTAAATCTTAGGTATCCAAGGTATTAAAATGCCAATTTTATGTGAAGTACCATATTGACAATTTAATTATTTTTAATAATTTTTTAGATGCGAGGGTGCCCTTCTTAAAATACCCCTTAGAGACCCTGTTCAAACCGATAGATATTTGTATCGGAATGTATGGTGTTTCTATAGGTTGTATCGGTATGTATAGGACCAATAGTTGGGATATCCACCCTTGATTTGCTATTGGTTTCAATGGGGAAAATTCACATAAATGTAGAAATTAGTTTTTCCCACATAAGGAACTCATAGGTTTTAATAAAATTTTATCAAATGTTTTATGGTTTTTCTATATATCCTTCATTGAGTTATTTGCTATCGGTCTCAATAGGGAAAATGTAAAAGTTATGGTGTGCCTATAGGTAATTTCCTATAAATTTTATATCGGGCCTTATCCGGAAAAATACATGGACAAATGCACATATTGAATCCGGTAGCGCCCAATAGATCATTTTATATAGGTCTCTATGGGTTATTTTAAGCAGGGTGGTAAAAAGGAAAATGAAACTAAATTATAAATTTAGATATTAGGTACATACAGGGTGAGTTTTAAGTTGACGCGTTCTTTTTAACAGCGTGTAGAAATCAAATAAACAAATAAATATTTTTGAGTTTTGATAAAAAAGTTACTTAAAATATTTATTTGTCCAGCTGATTTCCATGTATACACACTGTTAAAAGGAACGCGTCAACTTAAAACTCACCCTGTATATGTATTCAGCGACTTAGGAATACAAAAAATATGGAAAATAGAATAACTAAAATATATATAAACTGACACTGACAACATAAAATAAACATAACAAAACATAAACTACAAACTAAAAAATAAAATTCGTAAAGCTAATTCTAATAATATTGAGATATAATTCAAGTGCGTCTTCACTTATAATAGTACAAATGTCGATAGATTAAATATGTATTCAGCGACCAACACAAAAATGTTGTAAGGATAAAATTAAGTTAATAAAACCTGAAAACATAAATTATAAACTTAAGTAAATAGTAAGCTTATCAATAAAGTAGCACAGTAGGAACCTATAAAAAACAATTTTTATCCTCATTTGATCACCAGGTCAAAATTATTGATTTATCTCAGTACCTGAACAATTTTGCAAATACCTACCTACACTGAAAGAAATACTAGGGTTAATAATTAATAAATATTTATTTGAGACGTTTTTATTTATAATAAATACAGCAAATTTGTTGTAAATCATTTACTAACAATATATTCGAAATTTAATTTATTTTTTATAAAAAAATTATTTATATGGGTCGAATTTATTTGTTATTAATATACTATATTTGTGTCAAATAAAATCGTTTATTAATTTAATGTAAATTTACGTTATAGTCGTATTTAGTTCATAGTTTATTAATAATAAATATTGTTTATTAATAGTTGCCAAATTTTCATTTCGTAAATAATGATTATTATAAATAAGTCACATTTATAACTATTAAATCATTTTGTTTGTAATAAATATGATATATTAATAATTAACAAATGAAATATCGTAACGCGTCGTTTTACCTCGGACGATTCACTTCACTTTAAAATGTCACGTAGTTTGTGGTTTACATCTGTTTCAAGATGTTTCCACGTGTTGACTATCCCTTGGGATGCATTAATAATAAATAAAGTATATTTACTATAAATTCACTTGTTAATTATTAATCAGATGACTTTTTTTAGATAATGGAATAAATTCTTTTAAAGTATTAGCAGATATCGCCTGTGACGATGCTATGAATATAGTTTTATAGGTTATATTATTATTATACTATATCTTTATTTGTTTAAGTTTATTTATGTTTTTAAAATAATAGGTCTATGAGTATAATTTACAAGTTTTAAAATATTGGATTTTTTAAAAATATATAAATATATATATTATATATATATATATAATATATATACTTCGCTTTCTTAATAAAATCATCTTAAAAAAAAAAGTATTTTATTTTAAAAATGTGCTTCAGTTTGGGTGATTTAATCACCCAAACTGAAGCACATTTTATATCAACATATCGTCGTCAACCTCACCAAATGCTTTTTAATTTTAGAGATTTTTTATAATTTTACTGGAGAAGATTTTTGCAATATTCAGGTTAACAAATTTTATGATTAATAGTAAATAATTAAGACAGAACTGTATTTGTATTAAATATAGCATACCTATAGTCGTCAATCTTACAATCCCATTTTTATAATTTTACAGAAGAGCATTTTGAAAATTACTGCAATATTCGGTTTAACAATATACCTTCTTCGATTAACATATAAAATTACATATATAAACCATAATAATTTTATATATAAGTTATAAGTTTATTTTATACCATAGTATATTTTTAACCTGCGGTAAGTTTTAATACCTATAGGTATATATATGCTCTCTTGTAAAATTATAAAAAAAATACGTCCCTTTGTGAGAATGACAAGGATATGCCATATTTATTGCAAATATAAACATATTTTTTAAAAATGATATTATATCCTAATTATTAATTATTATAATAATATAATAATAAAATTTGTTAATTTTATATAAACTAATTTATAAAAAATAACTCAAAATTAAAATTAAATATATTAATGTTAATAATTACTTCCCAGGTTATTTATAATCAATTTAGTTTATTTATAATAAATAAGATGTTTGTCACTTTAAATAACAATTTGTTTTTTTTAAATATCTGTTTGTTAATTTTTAATAAATTATTAACTACTTATTAAAATGGCATATTTATAATAAATAAAGGTTTGGTTGTTTTTAATGCAATTTTATTTCTCACAGATAAAGTATTTGTTTATAATAAATAAATATTTATTTACATCAAAAAAAGTATATTAAAGAAATACTAATAAATTATTTGTTTTTAAAAAATAAATATTTATTCCGCCATTATCGAATCCTTTATTTATTGTTAAACAACATCATTAATTGTAAATAAACTGTTCTTTCAGTGTACCTATTCGGAAAAATAATATTCAATAATTACTAACACTAACTAAAACTGCAAACTTATGATGCAGATTGCAGTTTAGCGACCGGCCGGCATCTTATTTCAATCATTGCATTGGTTATCTTACACCCGAACAAATTGTCCAATATTCTAATATTTATATTCTAACTTATAGTTATAGTATATTTTTACGAATTATTTAAAAAATTCTATAAAAGAGTAACATTTATTTTAAAATATTTTTAACAACAGATTTCAACTCTTTTCTTGACAATATTGTGCAAATTCTTAAATGTAAAATCTTACTGTTTTTAACAAGAAAATTGACTTAAACAACTAATTAGAAAAACCAATCCAACTTTCTTCCACGTAGCACATTTATAGAAAATTATGCTCCATGGCATGTTGCACAACTTTGTGCAATGTTTTTCAAACGGATTTTTCTCTGTGTAGGATATATTTGTATTTGTGTATTTTGTGTATACACAAATACAAATATATCCTACACAGAGAAAAATAAATTGTTGTTTTTGTTGTTTTTGAAATGAATATTGGAGATTTTTTTGAAAGTTACGACGATGAACAAATTGTTGAGTTTGTGAAACACGAGAGATGACTGCCCATAGGTGCAGAAATGTTCAATTGCACATTGCTAATAAACTAATATATTTTTTAATTGAATAGCTAGTAGATTTCATTTCAATATTTGGTTCTAAGTATCCATTGAACTTTAAAAATCGTAGGCTCATTTGGAAAATTTCTACTCTATTAATATTAAATAATAAAATATAAAACCAATTTTTTTTGAAAAAATATGCGGGATACAAGGCGAACAAATCTTTTACACGGCAAAATGTGTGTGCAATATTAGTTTTGCTTATACACAAAAATGACTATTATTAATATCAATTTAAGCTAGATATAACATATATATATATGTATATATTTTAAATATATTTTTGTTATCGATAAAGTAAATAAAATCTTAATATCAGAACTTGAAAACTGTTAAAATCTCATATACTTAGACATAAGTTGACATTTTTTGATCAATACTTTATTCCCTTATAAAAATTACCACCCCAAAAAACCCGACGTCCAATATCGAATACACCGATACTTATTTCGACCCCTACTGAATTTTTTCCCCTCGCTTATATTTTATCTTGACCCCCCACCCCTCTAACCGGTCACCCCTCCTACCCCTACTCTTCTTATTCTTTTCTCTGCCCTTTAAACGCGCGGGTTGTCAGATCCAGCAAGCCTTGAAAAATGAGCGAAATTTAAGAAGGGAAATTAAAGTGTGATTTTTCATGGAGCGACCCGATTTGTTGTTTTGCTTTGCTTTAAAATGTTTAATTATTATTTTACTTATACCTACAAAATTTTAAGACAGAATTTTTTTTTCAGGTTAATAGAAAATAAAATTTTCTGAATTTTGAAACGTAACTCGATGCGTTTTACTCGAAAAAAAATAAAGATATCGGTGATTTAGCAAATTTCCATGGCATTCTAGACCTAAACGTTTTTCCTTTTTTCTGGTTTGTTTATACGGTTAAAGCTTAATGTTCATGTATCCGTTTGTCCGTTATCCGTTATTCAATAAAATCGTCCGATAAGAAATGTTCTAATTTTCACGCATCCGTTTTTTAATGACATTTAACGGATTGATTTGACGACAAATAGAAATTAAGTCTCAGTATATTCACTTTACTAAATTTACCTAATGCTTAACTGGCATAGTTACAATTATGTCAACAATTGTAACTTTAACAGTTAGCTGTCTAATAAATTTAAAGGTAGGTAAATGTACCATATAAAAAGAATATACTAGCCTTAATGTACATTAAAATGTATAGTTTTAAAAAAACTGGTCCTTTTAGTTCTAGTTTGAATTTTTTTTTGTCTTTTCTTTTTTTCCGTTATTCTTATTAAATAAAAACATAACCGTAGAACATTATTCACATAACGAACGTAATATTTCCGTAATACAATCTTATTGAAAAATTTAAAAATATTTGAAAATAAATTATCTTAAAATAACGTCAAAAACAGATGTGTAGTGACGAATGAGTTAAAATTATTTAACCTTTCTCTGTCAGACGTACGAAGTTGAAACTTGACGGACCGATAAAATGTCATAATTTTCCAATTATAATTGGACCAATAAGAGCGCTCCCGGATGAACGGACTAACGGACAAACGGACAAACGTATACATGAAAATTAAGCTTAATACGGTTTATTAGCTAAAACTGTATTTAATGATATTTTGTGAGGTTAAAAAAATGTTTAGAACACTTTTTTATGCTTTATTAGCTAAAAATGTATATAATGATATTTTGTGAGGTTAAAATAATGTTTAGAACACTTGTATTAAAAATATATTTTATATATAGAAAATTATATTTTCTTTGAAAAGATGTGTCGCAATATGTATTTTAAAAGAAAAACTATCGAGATACCCATGAAACTGTAAACTACCATAGCCAACTGTATATGAGGTGTTTTTTGATGTTTTTATCGTCATTTTAAGGTTACGGGCATGCACCACAGGTTTTTAACTCTCTTTTAAATAATTACAAAAACTTGTGAAACTGCCATTATTTAAGCTTAAAATTCGATCGATTAGGCATTAAGACAGGCGAAAAGAAATATTATTAAACTCGCGGGGGCGTTCCGCGAAACTTTTCAGTCAAATTTAATTAACGAAAAAGTCGATTTAAAAGAAGACTATTTAAAATTACCTTCATAGGTCTTCTTTAATGACGCGCCGCATTTTTCATTTGGACTCTTCTCTCACCGAACGAAACTTTTAATTAGTAAAAGCCAAGGCAGGCTTTGAACGAGCCAAAGTATTTGCCTTTCGTAACAAAAAACCAGCGCGCATTGATAATTAAAGTATTGGAAAAATTAATTATAAGATAAAAAATGCCAAACTGTCAATGTAAAGTAAAGTTGGGCAAAACGACACAGTGTTGTATGTGAACAAAAATAATTATTTATATAGAGAAAAAAATATAATTTTGTATACCTAAAAAATAATTAGGTTTTAGAAATTTATTAGTCATTTTAACAAAAAAAAACACTAAAAATTCCACTTTAGTATACCTAATAACCGGTTTTTAAAACTTTGAAAATTAATCATTCAACAAAACTTTTGAAAACTAAACGTAACTTAAAACACACAAAATTCATATAAAATTGTTAAATTCTTCAAAGCGCCATCTAGTTTAAAATAGCTTAAGGTAAATCTAAATACTGAGAGGGTTAAAAAGGGGTTTGCACCCTTTTTACCACTAATAAAGGGTTCTACTATATCAACCCTCCCCTAATATTGTGTTTTTTATATTACCTAGGGTGGCTTTTGCAAAGGGGTGACATTTTTTATACATATTAGACTTACCCCTTGTTAAATAGGTGTAACAAAGGGTTTAATGGTAATTGTGCAAAAAAATATTTGAAGGTAAACTCTCGCACGTGTTATGTTTCAAGGGGTGTTAAACATAAAGTCAAGTGTGCAAAAAAGTAATAAAAAATTCGTTAGAGATCTGTGGTAAATTTTATTGCATTATAATTTTTTTTTAATAATTAAAACATTAATTGTAGAATTGCCTAAAATAAAATGTAAAGTTTTAATGATTGTTTAGTTTTTTTTTAATTTTACTCACCTTTTTATTATGAATTAAATTTTATACCTAAGCAGTCCAGAGGGGATTTGGATATCTGAAAATAATAAAAAATATAAAAAATCGTTAAATTCTAATTTCTCGTTTTTCACTATAGTGATACCCTATACCCTATAGGGTATCATCTAAATTTTTTGTTTAGGTACAGTCTAAAAACAAGAAAAAAAATTTCATGCCTAAATATTATAATAAATAGACATACAAGACATGTTTTTGTAGGAAATTTTATGATCTTTAAAAAAGGTCCCAAATGTATTTTTCTAAAAAACATCTATTTAAATGGAGGTCAAAGTTAAAATTAAAACATGATCTTTTTTGTAAATTTTATAAGTTGGCTTTTTTAATTTAAGTATCATTTAAATACTTTTTTAACATTCTAAAAATAATTTTTAATAAAATTAAATTTTAAACTTTGACTTAGGTTTTACTAAAAAAACCCAAAATACCTTTTTTGTAAAGCGTAAAATTTCCTAAAATAGGTACATGTATATCTTGTTAGTCAGAGTTAAACGACCTCGATTTTTTTTTAATCAAAATTCTTATGATTCCCAACTTGGGAAATAACGATCACCATTTTGTGTATGAACAAATTGTCAAAAAAAGTAAAAATATGTTAATGGGCGTTTCTCTGTAAACTGGGCAACTTGAAGTAAGAAATTGTCTAGGCATGTTTTTTTGTTATATTTTTGTTGTATTTAATAAATGTTATTCGAGGAATAAATATCGGTCTATTTATTAGTATACGGCAGATGAACCAAAAATAGTTTCTTTGGAAAACATTGAGCATTTTCTGAAAAATCTATACAGGGGATTGTTTATAAAATCCGGAGACAAAGTTTAGATGACTTTTTTAGAATTACAAAATAATAATTATAAAAAATAAATAAGTCACAGTAACAAGCAAACAATATTGGTTAATAATTAAACAATTAGGTTGATTCCAATAGTTACTGTCTTTAATTAATTTAGTCTGAAGTGACCATTTTGCTTTGGTGACACGTCAGGGGACTGGTTTTTAAGGACTATAAAAACGATTTTGATACATTAAAGTTTATTTTATTGGATTTTGAACGTCGAGCATAGGTAGATTAGGTTATTATCTTTTGAAGTTATCTACGAAATATTTATGATCTGTTATTTTTCTAAACAATATTAGCTTGAGACAATGAGTTGCCCAGTTTACAGAGAAACACCCTAATAAGTATAATATAAATAATATTTAAAAATTAATTTTATGATATATATCAAATTAAAATATACAACAATATAAGTATATTGATTGTTTGGCTAAAGCTGTTTAGGTTTTGACATAAAGATTTCTTATATTTTTAGATATTCCACAACATTTTAAATTGATGCATTAACATACAGTTATAATAAAAAGGGATTTAATGGGAATATAGCCACAGAACATATATAAATAAAAATAAATCTAAAAGGCATTACTTTTATTAACAAATACAGCAAAAATGACATTTTGTAATAAATCCGATAGTTTAACCATAAAAAGTAAGAAAAACTTGAAATTTACAATATATTCTATAAGCTTGAATAACTTTTAAAAAAATAGATTTACCATAAATTTATAAAATACCATTTTTGTAGAGCGTTTATAAATGATTAGCTCATTTTAATTTTCATTTAGCATTTTTTTATGTTATTTAAATAGGAAATAGAAAATCGCGATAAGGGACCTCTAATAATTATTATAATATTAGGAGCTGAAATTTTTGCAAGATAAATTTTTAATTTAATTTTTTTAAATTTTCGCCGCAAGTATACCTACAAAAAAAAGTAAACAAAAATTATTAAAAAAATACAGGTAAGCGTCTAAAAGTAATAAAACATTGTTTTAATATTGGAGTACCTGGTTCATATATATACATATATATGAGCCATGTATTTAATATGGGAAACTCATGTTTCAGCTATCGTTATCTATGTTATAATAGGTTAGTTTCAATCTTATGTCGATGAATAACAATTGGCATTATATTTACCAGGTTGTTCGAGATTTCACGTTTATTTGTTTTCACAAGTCTCTAAAACTTTTTCAAGGTAAGTTCATCAGCTTGAGAGATTATTAGATCTATTTTAGGATCTAAGGCATTTAACTGCCAAGATTTTGAAAAATATAGTGGATGACACCATATTTCTCCCATCACTTTCGTTTAATTATCGTTACTCTAAATTTTTTATATATACAGTAAAAAAAGTTATTTTACAAAATTTGAAACCTCTAGCTTAATTAGAAGGGAGTGCTCACAGCTATGATAGAATGTGAAGACAACATATCCAAATGAAAATCGTGGTCCAGAACTTAGTAGCATAAATTGCAGCTTTTTTGTGGTTTCTGTCGGAACAGATTTCCGCTTCGATTTTTTCTCAAGCAAAACGCAGCGTCCATTCTTCATTCCAGTATTTACAGATGTTGTGTCAAAACACATTGCTTATACTTTATCCACCAGATTCCACTCTCGAAGTACGTTTCCGACTGCATTTGTGGCCATAATACCAGTACCTGATGAAAGTCGAGGTACTCCTAACAACTTTTCATTTCCATCTGCTGAAACCATGGTTTACCAGTACTGCAGTACTGGTAAACGTTCTACTTTAGTTGAGCAGTGGTAATCAGGAATAATTTTACCATCCCAATGAACGACAACTAAACCTTCACATGAAAAACTTTGCTTGATATCTTTTCTTTCTTTCATGTTTTCGTCTCCGGCGATTGAATTTTTTAAGAATTAACATGTTAAATAGCTATAATATAATAACAACTCTTTGAGTTTTTGCAATACACGACAATGCAGCACAAGAACTATACGGGCAAGTGTATTGAAATAAATGGTGGATTAGTAGAGGTGACAAAAATATAATTGTAGAGAATTTTTGGAATTCTCTATTTTTTGTTTCTTTGTTGTTTAAAATTTTTATTGCGTTTTTTATTTATTAAAACTAAGCATAAGAATATTTATACCATGTTACTATTAGTTTAATTTTATTTCAATGTTTTTTCATGGATAATTTGCATTTTTAATTTAGCGACAAAATCACTTCTACTAAAAAAAATTTCAATTAAATTTAGTATAGGGTGGTTTCGAGGGGTGGGGAATATAGTGCCGTGTATGGATTTTTTTAAATCGCTAATATGAATTAATAAATAATTATTCTCAAAAACTGACGTAGTAGGCCTTGTATTTTTTACTCCAAAAATACAGTTTATTAAGATCGACCCTTTAAAACAAATTCGGTTAAAATCGCAAAATAAGTAAAGATTTTTATAGGGGTGTCATAACCAAATGGGCCACACTGTATGTATGTATGTATGCACAATAAAAAATGGATGCTCACCATGCTTTTTTTGGGTAAATTTAACTATTTCAAAAAAGTTTTTTTGCAATTTCCGGAGCCAAAATACACAAGAAAACATACTCTTATTAATTTCTTCTCTTATTTAATTTCTTAGGGGACGATTTTTTAAGTTAAAATAATTTTATTTACAAACTTTTTCTAAGATTGACAACAAAAAACATAGTTGCAACTTGCAAGAAACAAAAAAGACAATTTTCTCATTCTAAAATCATATTTTAAACTTTAAGCCAAGTTTGACTGACCCATGTCAGTTTAAAATGTTTACCTCGGAATTTAAGAAGGGACCGTCTTAACCCTATTTAAGAAAATTACCTTCGTCCAAAATAATAAAGGGGAGAAACTAAATTAAGGTGACCTCATCAAATTAAATGCTGACCAGCCAATATAGTCCAAACTAAACAATGAAAATAACATATTATACGGGGTGTCAAAAGTTATATAGGTACTCACCTTTACTAACATCGTTATAACGATCCAATACTATAGTATTGGAGCTACAAAGTCGCTTAAATTAGCAAATTGGTCGAATTTTTTCTTCTGGTTAAAATAGTGAAAACAGAAAAAATAATTGAATTTTTTTAACGAAACACCCTGTATATATTTTTTTCAAATTAAAATGTCTATTAATATATATACAAAAAAATATTTATTGCATAACTGACCTAAACTTAAAAATAAAAGATTAATATCCGCTCGGACAGCTTTCAGCTTTTTGTATCCTGAACTTTACGCTTGATTTTTTAAAAATTGTAAGAGCATTCTTGCTTTTAAAGTATGGCTTTAGTTTTGAAAAAACCGTTTTGGTACTATTTTAGGTAAGAATTATAGCTCAGGACATTTTTGTTATTTTGTATTATAGTTATACAGGTTATTCCAGAAAATATTTTCATGAGAATCACTCATAGCTACAGAGATATAACTTTATAACAGGTTTTTGGACTTGAATTTAAAATCGTAACAATTAAGTATAGCAAAACTGACCACCCCAATTTTAAATGTAAAATAGATAAACGAAAACTTGTTTTAATATATTCAACAATATAAAAATACAAATGAGCGAGGTAACATTTTCTCAAGACTTGAATGACCTTTATTAAATTTGAATAATAAGTATTACTGGTGGTGGTGACCAGTGGTCACTAAAAACTTGTCAGTGTAGTTACTTATAGGTGAACTTGAAATCAAATTTATTCCATGAGAAAAATCTACCCCTTATAATGTGATATTATTAACCTGTTTATCTGGACAAGATATTGTAAGTGACAAGTTTAAAAAAAACTTGTTTATAAAATTTAAAATTTAGTAGATGTATAAATTCACCCAAGTCAGACAGCGGTGACTCTTGACCCCTCAGATTTTGATAAAAATATTAGCAACATTAAAATTAATTTAATTTAATTTTAATAACCAACATCGAATTAAATCGGACATTTTTTACACAGAATAATTTTCTTTACAACATTAGTTTTAATTTATCTATTTTTTCTACCACTTATAGTAACTCAAAGTAAGAAATGTACTATGTACTATGTTAAGTCTTAAAATGGTATTTCCGTGCAACACTATAAGTAGTAATCATGATGGCATTGTTAAAATTGAAAAAATGTAATTTTAAAATGATTTAAATTTAAACACAGTTTGGTGTGGAAAAAATCCAGCGGCGTAAGATCGGGAGACCTAGGCGGCCACTTTACAGGACCTCTCCTACCTATCCACTATCCCCTATCCAAAAATTTCCTACAATTAGATTTTCTTCACCTCTACTGTACAAGAACTACGTACCATAGTACGCGAAGCCATTACTTTAGAACAAATTTAAAAGTGTATTAAAATAAATGGTGGATAGATTAGAGGTGACGAAAATCTAAATGTAGATAATTTTTGAAATTCTCAATTTTTTGTTTTATTGTTCGTTTAAGTTTCTATTGCGTTTTTTATCAAGAAGTAACTTAAAATTGCCATTTTACATTTTTGCAATGAAATAATTCAAGGTATTATGATTGCATTGAACCATATATGGTTAAATATATTCACTCAAAGCTTATTCATTGAAATAATGTGTGGTAATATTATAGTTACCAATTAAAAATTTTAGTTGCATTTTAACAATATCATTAAATTTTGTACTATTTTTAGTATCAATATATTTTATTTTAGTTCGATTATAGAACAATCAGAACTTTAAAGTAAAAGTCTTATAAATATAATATATAATAATATATATGGGTGATTCCACGTCAGATCAGGCAGGTTTTGACCCTCACCCCCTCTGATTTTGACGAAAATCGCTGAATGGGCTTCAAATGGGCCCAAATGGACCTGACTGCAAAAGTTTTAAAAAATAATAAAAATTCTGTATTTTATGGGGTTATAATTTTTTGAACTTTTCAGATCAGAGGTATATTGTTTTGCTTATATCTTGGGTCCTAATTGACCTAAAGAGTTGTTCGACGTCTTATTTTAAAGAAAAAAGACTATAATTTATAATTATTATACATTTTTTTAAATTTAATTTAAATATATATATTTTTCATTGAAATATATAGTTTTTTAACTGTTTGAACTCGTGCCAATTTAAGGGATTAAAACAACGTGGCAAATTTAGAAATTTAGTTGGCAATCATTTCTATTTTAGATTAAAAATTTTAAAATTTAATAAATATTATTGGTTATAAAATTAAAATAATATTTATCTACTCTTAGTTTATTACTAGAAAAAATTTTGTTATTTTACTGTGAAATAGTTCTTTGTTTAGATACGTTTTTTTAAGTCACACAAGTTCATCAACATTTTATATTTTCTTATGATTTTTGTCTATAATTTGACAAACACCTTAAAACTATTTTAGCTTAATTCATAATAACTTTAAAATATTTAATTTTATAATAAAAAAATACTACTCATCGCCAATTTAAAAAAAATCATAATCCTAATAAAAGAAATTGAGGTATTGAAAAGAATTACTAAAACTAAGAATGCAAATTAAACTGGCATTAATTGCCAAAATAATTAAATTCTACAAGTTTAAATAAAAAAATAATTTTATCAATTACTTACCGGGTAGAAAAAAATTAAAAATATTTAAATGGACCTACTTTTGTAGTATTCTTAAGAAAAAAAAATACCCAAAAATATTTTAGTACCGAGAATCAAACCCAAGCCCACTAAATAAGAACTAGGTAGGCGCTGGGTATAAAGACACGGAATATTAAAAAAATCATATCTCCCTTTAAAAAAAATAACCCCTACAAAAATTTAGGTAAGTGTAGAAAAAGGTTTGCTTCTTCACATATAAAAAAATAAAAAAAAATAAAAAGGGGTGTTTTTGTTATATGTATTTAAAATTGAATTTTTCAATACTATATATTTTAATGAAAAATTATTCAAATTTAAAAAAAGGTATAATAATTAAAAAGTATAATCTTTTGGTGAGGGTCAAATCCTGCCTGATCTGACGTGGAAACACCCATATATACCATATTATGGTGAATTAGTTCTGATTCAGAACTAATTTACCATATATTTATAAGACTTATACTTTAAAGTTTAATTTTTTCGTTTTGGGCACTTGTTGAAGGAATTGATTCGCTCATTGTCAATATTACGCCGATACCAGTTATTGGCAAAATTTCCTGATAAGGATATAAAATACACTGATATTTATATTGGTATCACTAGTTAAAATAATTATTTGACTTTTGTACAAAAAAATAAATCTAAAAAAAGGTAAATAATTAGGAAAAGCCAAAAAAATCAAGATTATTTAGGTATTAATTTTTTCTAAAATATTAAAAAAATATTTAATATAATTTTTTATTAAATATTGGAAGACATCTTTAATAATTTAAAGTACCTATTTATTTTAATTTTAGAAATATAAATATTTTAGTTTTATTTTCACGTAAAGTTAATTTTAAGTCTATATTAATAGTTCTTTTACACCACTTTAAAGTTTCTTAAACAAATATTTAGGTACAACAACTATAAATAAATAATTTTATAAATTTACGGATATAAAGTTATTTTAATATATGTTGATGGTAAAAATATGACTTATCACTGATAGTTAGAAGTTATCAGTAAAGTTTAGTTTAGAGTAATAATATTTATGACACATTTACTGTTCAAAATCCATTAAAATAAAATAGGTAACCTATAAGTTATTTTGTTCGTAAAAATTACGTTAAATAACATTATTAAATTACTTTAAAGTTGTGAAACTTTATGGTTATTAAAGAAATACTTTAACTTATTATATAGCTACAGTTAATTTTTTTTATCTGCACACATGTTTTTTTGTTAGGTTGGTGGCTTATGCCAGTTTTACTTGGTATTTTTAGTATTTAAAAATGGTACTTCTGCTAAAGAATTTAATTAAATACTTTGACACTGTCAAATTGACAATAATATTTATTATTGACTATTTCCCTCGTCTTAATTTCCACCAATCACAAACGCGCAATTTTGAATTACAAATGGTTTCTAGGTGAAAAAACTGTGTGACAGCACCTAAACTTGACAGCTGTTGTCACCAAAAATTGCAATTTATATTTTAATTGTTAACTGTTACTCATGAAATAGTCTTGTCAAATACCATTCGGGCATCTAATTTTTCCTGTGAAAAAAATCGAAAAAACACAATGCTAAGTAATATTTTTTAACAAAATGCATTCGTGCAGGTGCAAAAATCCTCCTCTTCGACTCGGATTTTTGTTGCCACCAGCACTCATGCTTCTTGTTGAAATATTACTTAGCAACGTGTTTTTTCGTTTTTTTTCGGAAAAATTAGATGCCCTTATGATATTACTTACGATAATTTACTTGTCAATTATAAATAAAAAGATAATTATGCCAAAAATAATAGCAACGAATTCGAATTCGTTGCTATTGTAGCTATAAAAGCCCTTTTGAGGGCAAAACCTCATTTTGATGAAATTATGCCAAATGCCACAATGGAAGAAAAAGTACATCGCCTTATGAACATTTTTGGAGTAAAAAAATAAAGAATTTGGTTTTATAAATATTAGGTACATCACACATTATTTTCACATTATTCACCATTGGACAACATTTACGTTCACAAAAAATTTTAATTTCTTTTATATATAAATTCTTATCAAAGCGAAGATTATTATCCGCTAGGAATACTTTCTCTTCTGGGCCGTAAAGCAACCTATATTTAACTACTTTTTTATATTATTTTACTCATCCAAGCACCACCAAAGCCAAATTAATTGCATTTTTAACTTGACAACTGCACAATGTAACCTATAATAATTTATACATAACCACAATTAGATTTATAACCAGCTTAGTTTGTTTTAATCAATGCGACCAACTTGACAACTGTATTTACCAACCAAAACCCTAAATTTGCAGTCCAGATAAAAAAAAATGAACTTTACCAACTTGGCAAGATTTTTTACTTTAATGATAGCTTTTAGGGTTAATTTAAAGAGATATTTACTTAAATTAAATTATAAATCTGCAAGGCTCGACTATTTTATTTAAAATGATGCTTTACTTGGAATCTGCTATTTTAAAAAAAAATTGACCAAAGTCACCGTTCGGGATTATATCAAAAGCTTAACCCCAACTTTGCGGATCCTGCGTCCTGCAGATTGAGGTGAAAAATTATATTTGTTATTTTTGTTCCATTTTTTCAAACGTCGATGCTCCAGGAGGAACAATTCAAAAAGTAGGTGGCGCTACTCATTTTTTGTTTTAATAGATACCCCTGCACTTTAATTCAGAAACATGTGTATCTTAAAAAAAAACACAAAATTGATATCAACTTTTAAGCTTCACTAATAAGACTCAAACGATTCAAGCAAAAAAAATTTCAAATTGTTACGATACGATAATTGTTACGATACGATTTTCTGTGGAATATGACGTTTTAAAACTTTTCTACATGAGAAAAACATTTGATTGGAAAATTGCAGTAAACAAATTACGTTAAACATTCCATTGAAGCTTAACCACGCGTGGGTTTATAATACCCATATAACAACTTTGCATTATAATGAATATACACGAAAATAATTATTATTTCGTTAATTAGAAACGCTTTTCAAGTATTAAGAAGCTTTAAGAAACCCCTTCAGCTAATTAAAACCAAGTAATTAATTACAACCTACATAATGTACGAAATCAAAACATAATAACGCAAATTTAAGACGCGCACCATCTGGCAACGCCGCGCCGCCTAGGCCACCCTTCTAAAAACGTCCCTTTTACCCCCTCCCCCGGTGGTCCTAAGCGGTGTCTTACAGCTGCGTGGGGAGGGGTGGTGGGGGGTTGGAATTAGAAAACGTAGAATCGTGCGGCGCGGCCATTTTAAAAATCCGCCGCGCTATCTCGCACGAAATTCACCCTTATATAAGGCACGTAAGACGTGCGCTCCTTAATTTTCATTGGTAGACGGCCGTTACCTTGGTAACCGCGATGCGGGGCGGGGCCTCGGGACGTGCATCAATACTCTTAAGTGTTGAGTATCTCCGAGTTTAAGGAACGGCGGCCGGGAAAAAGGTTTCCCGGGTAAAAGCCGCACAGTGGGAACGCTGCCTAGAAAAATGGTTTTTGTTTTTTGCCTGAAACTTTTATTTTGTAAAAAATCTTAAATTACAATGTTTTAGAATATTAAATTCTCTATAAACAGGTTTCAATTATAATTTTTAATACCTAGTGGTTTTTAAGATATACAGATTTAAAAATCGTAGATATGATTTTTTTGCGCAGAACTTTTTTTAAAATTTTATAAGAACAAGATTTAACTACATATTTCTATTTAATATACACTCACCGTCAAAAAAACTTGCAACCAAAAATTTTTTTAATGTTAATTTTTTCGCGAACCACTCATCTGATTTTGATGATTTTTTTAAATGTAGGTTAATTCACAATCCACACTACAAGGTCTGTTCTATCTCGTTTCGCGCATACTAAAAATCACGTTAGGCAACCCACTGCACAGACTTAACAGCGGCCATTTTTATGTTATTTACAATTCTTGTGCTTCGGCTTTGGGCTGTTAATACAGATTAAAAATCGATGTGTTTCTCACAGACGCACTTGTTAGCAAATGAGGCCTTAAGCCCGCTGCACAACAGCCCGGTAACGGGAACGGGAACGGAAAACTAAACGGTAAAGGTGGGAGAGACTCAGCGAACCCTATTTATCAACATTGGTTTTTTAGTCTCTCCCACCTTTATTGTTAGGATTCCCGTTCCCGTTCCCGTTACCGGGCTATTGTGCAGCGGGCTTTAAAGTGGTAATGACAACCATTTCACTCCTCTATTGTAAAAAATAAACCTTATTCTATCATGGCTGTCATCAAACTGTCAAATATCAATTTTAAGGATAATTTACCACCATCAATTGGAATCATACTACTCATCTTTTCTTCTTACTTTTTCACCCTGTATATGCTAAAATTTACCTTACCATTGTTACTAAATTTAAGATTCAGCCTACATTTTAAAAAAATCATTAAAATCAGGTGGGCAATTTTTGTGTGATTTTACCTATTTTCCAGAAAATTCGTTCTAAACAAAAAATTTCATGAACAAATATTAGAAATACACCAAAACAAAACACAAAGTGCTTAAACTACTTTTATCTACTCCACCATTGATAAGCTGTGACTTTATGGCGTTTTAGTCACGGGCTGAAGTTAGCTTTAATATTAATTGGGAAAAAGTGAGGTTAAATCCGTTGATAGTTGACGGATGTCAAATGTTTAACAAATAAAATTGGCTTTAAAATCTTATTTATGTTCGTCGTAGATAAAGTATAGTATGCAACTCGTTTTATAAACTTCTTTAGACACTCGTTTTTATTAAAAACTCGCTTGCAAGCTTCGCTCGTTCTTAATTAAACTCGTAACTAAAATGGCGTTTACAAAACTTGATACATAATATACTATTATAAATATTTGTTTAACATATCACCAACGTTGTCCTTTTCAAAGTAAAAAACTTGATAAACTTTTAGTTTTTGTTATCCAAGTAATACTTGCATTTAAATATTGTTCTGTTTGTAAAGGGAGACAATTGCATCCATTGCTCCCTATGTATCCGCGCCTGCATCATTACAATTTTTGCCAATTTCTAGTGCACTAGCCCATGGGCGGTTTTTTGCCGGTTAGTGTAGTTTATGTAACAAACTCTATAATAGTACAAATTTTGTAAATATTTTTTCTACTTAAAAATTAATAGTTTTTAGAAAATCGTCATTTAGTTTACTAGTTTTATAATGGTCATATAAGGTTACTGTTAACTCTGGGTATATAATTATGTTATATAATTGTTTCTACAAACATTTTATATAACGTTTAGTAACCGTTACCAGTAGGTTTATAAAGGAGTTTTATAAAGTTTGCGGTTATATGTTTTATAAAACTATTGTGTCGTTAATTTTTTTAAAATAAAAATTGTGATATTTATTATTTATAATAATAACAAAAATGTTTAGTAATTAAAACAGAAATTAAGCATAGTATTAGCTTTCGAAGCAATGCTTTTTAATAATTTTAATTAAAAATTGGTTGAAAAGAAACTATTTAGCATAGAATATAAAAGTAATATTATATTATTAACATAAATATTTTAAAAGTGAATTAAATCGAATGTTTGGTGAAATAAATTAATTCCATTGCGTTAAAACCATTATTACTGCAGGCAAAAATGGCGAACCTGACAATACTAACCTGAGCGGTTAGATGGTTGCCTATCAAAAGTTTTATAACATCACTTGTAGTAACGACAGTTACTAAGAGTTTCAAAAATATATAATAACACTTTAAGTAACTTAGATAGTCCTATAAAACTGAACTAGTACCTTAGGTTATATAAAATTACCATGAGCAATATAAGAGGGCTCAAGGTTTATAAATCATTTCCGCCATGATTGTTTTTTATATAAAACAAATGTTAATCGAATTGTATTAAAAAAACAACTTAATTGACCAAACCAAGGTAAAAATTCACTACTTTAATTTAAGCAAAAGAAATATATTAATGTATTTAAAAAAAATATTTTCATGTTTTTTAATAGTATAAAAAATATTTATGTTTTGGTATTTTGATGTCCCCTGCTGTTTTCGAAGTATTCTGTACATATTTACAGTAAAAGATTTTAGATTTAAATTATATACCATTAATATTTTTGCCATACTTGGCTTCTCAAAATATTCACGTGGCTTAAACAAGTTAATGAATAAGATGACAATAGGAGAAATAGCGTACCTATAAAGAAATATATATTATAAATGTGCCCGAGGAAGAGAGAAATATTTAAAAAAGGAAAAAAGCCGGAAGCAGTTCTTAAGGAAGTTATACCACTATACTAGTAGTTTCCATAATATTCCTATTATCTCTATAACTTGGGTTTTATAGTGTTACTAAAATAGGTACCGATAACCTTCATAAACTCCCCAAATAAGCGCTTTAAAGGGTATACAAGAGTGATATAAATATTTCTGTAACAAAATTAAGAAATTCAGGTTTTATAATTTGGATGATATAACATTTATGGAAACCACTATAAAAACAAAAATATTTATTATTATATCGAGTTCTTAGGTTCTAAGTATTTTTTAACATTTATTTAAATATCTTTTTTATTACAAATCCTAAAAAAATCTTGTTAATAATAATATTTTGGCTAATAAAATTCCCCACCATTACAAACTCGCAATTTTACTCTAAAACCCACAGTTTCTGAGATACGCGTTTCCAAAGGAGCTGATAATAAATTAAGTCTTTGAAGGCTTAGAGCTCCACCTTTATCTCATCTAGACTCTTTAATTATTCGACCCGAAATGAATGCAAACCTAAGACTGGCAAGTCTATTTATAAATTCCCTTTTCGGTCTTTTAGAGAGCACAAAAGGCCGACCCTTTTGCCGCAGAGTTTAGAAAATGAAACACCTCAAGTTTTACGTTATCTCCCTTCTCCATGCTGTGCAGCCAGATGACAGGCCGTCGCCGCCTGACATTTCTGTCTTTTCTGCGTGAAAATATTCAATTAATTCCAACAATGGCCGACGTTCGTTCGTAAGGCTGTTTTGCAAGGCAAAAACCCGGACGCACTATGGGAAAATAGGTACCTAATTGTTTTAGTTAAAAATGTTTATAAACAGCTTGTATGTCCACGGAATTATTTGATTTCATTCTTGATAAAAGTTTATTTGTGAGTATAAACCCCCATGGTAAATTTGCAATTTTAATTTCTCTGAAAATTTAATTTTAGTCAGTTTTCGTTTATTTGTCATTTTTCAAAAGTAATCGTTTCTATGTTCAAAGCTTTTACTTTTTAGTTTATTGCGAAAACAAATTTGTATCGCCGTTTTACTCATTCACTGATAATAAAATTTATTTGTTGGAAAGAAAATGACAAATAAAGAAAAACTAAACAAAAATTTTAACCAAGTTACTATATTGCGTTTTTTTGCGTAATTAATGATAAATATTATAAATGGGGTAGTTAAATTTTTTCTGACCTATACTTTTTATGGTTTTATTCAAGGCGTTTTGTAATTTTAAACATTTCTGTGAAATCAGAATTTCAATTGAGTTTACCGTTTTCGAGATATTTACAAAAAATATACATTTTTATGACGTCACAAACCTCACCATGTGACCAACATTCTAAGATTTCTATTGGTTGAAAATTACCCTGTTGTCAAGTTGTCTTGTTAATGATTTCATTCGGTTATGTCAGAAAATACCCGAAGAGGTTATGTACAAATACTGTCACTGTCAGTTGAGTGAAAGATGGTCACCAAATTCATTAAGTACCTATCTTACTTATAACGAGGTATCATATTACTGTTTGATATTTTAGAGTCCAAGATATATCTAAAAGAATATAAAGAACTAGGCATTATACTAATGAAATGCATTTACGACAACATATGATTATAATTATAGGTATTTACTTTATTTGTTTAAAAGCTCCAATGTTCAATGTAACCAACCATTCCACAAGATTCCTCTGCTTTGGAGTCCGTTATTAATAAATCACTTATCTAATATCAATTACAAATAACATAACAATAACATTGATTTTCAATAATCGAAATTTAAAAAAAACAACCCGAAAAAAAGAAACGTCAAAAAATCAATTCTTCTTCTTCTTCTCAACTAAAATTTTAGATCAAGTAGTTTTAAAACTAAAATATTATAACGTGGCGCCATCTATCGTAAGAATCTTAAACTAAACACCATAGAAAAAGCTGGCAACGTTGTCAATAGCCTAGTGACGTAATTAGGAGACTTTTTTTTGTAAATATCTCGAAAACGGTAAACTTAATTGAAATTCCGATTTCACAAAGATGTTTAAAATTACAAAACGCCTTGAATAAAACCATAAAAAGTATAGGTCAGAAAAAATTTAACTACCCCATTCCCTGCATAACAACGGGAGTAATGTACCCATTATTCACGTTGTTAGGTTTCAGTGATTGGCCCATTTCAATATTCATTTGAACCAATCGTTCTAATTGGAAGAAGGCGACTATAATAATATTAAAAATTCGTAAAAAGTGAGGTTAACCATTTGACAGATGTAAGATTTTATTTATTCAATTTTGAAAATCGTTTAATATTATACTCGAGATTATGCGCATTATCTCTCTTATAATAATATACTATTATTACTATTAACATTTTTAAGTCCTTAATTTTCAGAAACGTCAAAATTGCAAATTAACCAAAGGCAATAAAAATGATGTTGCATGTTTGAAATTAAGCAAAACATTTAGCAATAATAACATTTTCTGAGAAATGCAAAATATTTTCCCTCATTTTCCTCATTGTAGGTAATCCCATCCTTGGACATAGAAAATACATTAAATGTAAGTTTTACAAAAACTTATCCTTATATTTTAAAAATGTTATTATTTCCCAAGTCAACCGTTCAAATGCTATAGTGTGCGTTTCACAAAATGCTACAAGAACACTTTACTAGTGAAATAACAAGAAAATACAACAAGTATGAGAGAGGTAGGTATAGCAAGAGAAAAATCTAGCCATCCTTGTTTTACTTTACTTATATTGTCATATTTGTAGTTAAAGGTAAAAAAAACGTATACCTAGGTTCTACCTAAAACTACAGACAACCAATTTAGTTGACACTTCAAACCTGTTTACTTGATATAAAAGCGTATATTTACTATACAATGATTTAAGAAATTATGAACATAACCAAAAAATAGATAAGAACTGGCCAAATACCTAGTCACCGTGCTTTTGTTTTAACCTCATCAGTATTATTGGCTTCATCAGTTTTTTTAACTACCCCTTTTCCTTTGTTAAAGTTCTTTAAATCCAGTAAAGTGTCTGTTATTACAAAATTATTTAAATTATGCCCAAAGCAATATTTTTAACTCAATTTATACCTTTTTATTGTCGACATGTCGATAGCATTGTGTGAATTCAAGAATTGTCAACAATATATTGTTACATACGAACTGCATATGATTTTTAAATAAACTTTACCTAATATAATTTATATTTAAGTTTGGACATTTTTAAGAAATTTTACAAAAAATAATTGTTTTACAAACATAACCTTAAAATCGAATATTTTTATATTTGAGTCCTCTAAAAAAACCTGCATTTTTAACGAGAAAGTATACCTAGGAATTCTTGGCAACATAATAAATAATATAATACCGGTTCTTGGTATTTTACTGTTGAGTAGAGACTTTCTTAATCAACGCTTTTAATAATAATGCTAAATGCTGTTTGAATTTAGACGATTTTATGATTTTTACTGAATTGAAATGTTTACAATTTTCAAGTAAATCATTACTAAAATGTTTATTTATTGTATCTTTTAGGTATTATTTATATTTACAGGGAATGTATGCAATTTATTTCATCATTTGGATTTCTACTGTTTATCGGAAAACCGGTAAAAACTCAACCCAGGATTTCTTCTCGAAAAACACCCAATAACACAACAAATCGTGTCACGGTTTTTTCCGATATTTTAAACATTTTCAGGTTTTATTCCCAAAAACACTAGTTTGAATTCTGGTTACTATGATAAAGGACACGTGGTGGCGCTACTATACAATGTTATAAAAATCAGATTTTTTAACATGAGTTTGTAATTTTTTTTGTAAAATTTTAACATAGTATTTTGTATAAACACAGGGTTTGTAATTATTTAAACAAAGAAAATATTTTACCAAAAGTTTTGTAAACGAAATATGCAATTTTGTAAGCATTTTCTTAATTTCAAAGGTTACAGATTATTTATAAAAGTTTAACAAAATATTTTGTTAAAAAAATACATATGATTTTAGACAGTCAATCAAAACTTTTCCCACAACAATACGCATCAACAAGTTCAACTGACTTCAGCGTCTGCAACTTATGTTTCTGCTTACTTTATTCTAATTCGTAACGTGTTCGTAACAACTGCCCAGAGTGTTAATAATAAATTACCAGAAATCTGTTATTATTGCTATTCGGATTCCTTAGATATATTTAACGAGTGTGCGAAGTGCGAAGTATCCGATACAGTGAAGTGGGTTAAAGTTACGAAAAGTCTACAAATAGGTTTGTAAAAAAAGGACCTTTGTAAAAATATTTTTTCTATGACCACTATGTAAAAGTCACATTTCGTAATGGCATTGTTGCTTAGAAAATGAATCTTTTCATTGGCAAGGTAAAACACAAATGAAAAGTGAGATTTCTGTGTGAAAAGTGACAGGTCTGTGTGAAAAGAAATTGACAGCATCGTTTGACATTCGTTTAAAAATTTGTATTGTAGGTATTTGTATATGTTTGTCTAAATATCATTTAGAACACAATTAATTGTGTTTGTATATATAATAAATTCTTATTTTTAGTGCCTTTATTTAAATTGAGAAGGTAAGTTTATTGATTTTAAGTAACTTATACCTTAAAAATTAAAAGAATAAGATGAATGTAAAGCTATCAAACACGTTTTTAGGATATTTTGTTTTGTATTTGAAAATAAAAAAATAAAAGGGTCGTAGAAAAAATATTGTGACATTGTATACATGTATAACATGAAAAATTGATTTTAGCATATATGACGTTTGCAAAATAAATTGTAATTTTTAAAAATAAAATAAATTAGAACAATATTTTCTTGTAATATTGACTTGTAATGTTTTCTTGAATGGAGCAACAGCAGAAAACTACTGAAGTAATACTACTAATAGGTTTATTTTTATAGGTATGTTTTTATTTAATAACAAAAGCAAAAATGTAACATTTTTTGTGTAATTTAAGTCAAAAAGGCATGTTAACAAATAATATAATTATTAAAAATGTAACGAGAATTATATTAATTGCATAAATTTACCATATTAATAAAATCCTCCTAATAGCTAATGTTGAAACAACATTTACTTAGGCCCCAAATCGATAAATTCCGGCTTTAAAACGCTCATTATAGCAAAACTATGTTTATTTTTGGTCGATAAAGATGGTGGTCGGGGTCCGCTCCGCTCAGCTCATCCGAAATCCGGCAACGCCGGGCCAAGAAGGAATTTTAAAGGGTAGTTCTCTTATCCTTTATGGGGTTGTTTCGGAGCCGAGATTGAATTTCTAATATGTTCTGTTTTTGATTAAATTTATGCCGCTCGTGAACAGTTTTCCTCCACCTTCTGCTTCCCGCGCCGCTGCCCCGCGCCGCCACCGCTCCATAGGAATTTTGGTACAGAAACTTTACCAATTTCGTCCGCTCCAGTAAAATTACAAATTACTTTGCATGAAATATGGCTATAGTTTTTCGCCATTTTTAATAATTTTCACACGGGGTTCGTTATTTTTAAATTGGCTTTTTTGGCAAAAATATTTTTGGTAATTTTTTGAAGGCAATTTATTAAAAACATCTTAAACCAATATGTTTTGCTAAATAAAGAAAATGATTACTTCTGTTTTAATTTTATGAACTCAAACTAAAATGATTTTAACCGTAAATTTGGCTAAAAATTGCGCTTATATTTATTACCACATATTTTTTTAATATGTATTAAGTTATTTTTTATCCATTAAGGAATCATTTTATTAGTTAATTAAAATCTAAATTATAAGTAATAATATTTTAAATTTAAAATCTTAAGATACATTGGTAAATTTAAGAAAACATTTTTTTTAATACTCTTACGACCACAATTTACCACGATTTACACATTGTTTATTAAACTTTTCTTTACACACCGATAAAAAAGACAGTTTGCTTTAACTACAAAATGTGGTTAAATAGGCGCCAACTGAGACATCAAGTAAAACATACCACTACAAAAAAGTATACTTCTGTTGTTATGCGAAACCACTGTGTAGTGGTTATTTTTATAATTTTAATAAATGGCTTAATTGACCACTACAGTAGTAGTTAAATTTAGTTTTATGGTATTGGTTTTAAAAACCAGTGCTCCTGTTAAATGTCACTTTTTTTTTGGTAGAAGTTAGTAGATTAACTGTTCTACGTACTTTAATTTGCAATTAATATGGTCTATGTAGGTGTTTATTTAAAAGATTAAGGAGTTAAATTTAAACAAAAAATAGTCCTTAAAAATGATTTATTGGTTAAAATTTAATTTAACACACATTAAAAATAACTAATGCTAAATACTAACAAACATTTTGTGGCAGCTGTAGGATTTTGGGTATATCAATATCTCATTTATTAAACAAAAAAATTTTGGGCCCCACCAAATTTATAAAACTTTTTAATGACATTAAATAAAAAAGTTCTTCGCAAGCACAATTTAAATTGAAGTTTGCAAAAAAGTTAGTTTTTTACCCAGAACTCCCAGCCCCCTAATCCGGATAATTTAAATTAAAGTGGTGTTATAAATTTATAATTTATAACAGTTTATCGACACATTTACAGTAAGTACCTACAGATGTGTTACAGATTTTGTATCTTTTTTTAATTTTTTTAGTAATGAAATAATTAATAATTAATAAAAATTTGAAATGGTGTAAAATCTGTAATACCTACTTGGATTAAACAATTTTTTAAATTTGTTGATGAGCTGTAGTAAATTATAAATTACACCAATTTAATTTGATTTAAATTAATAAGGGAGAGCAGGGGGCTTCTGTCTAAAAACCTAACTTTTTTCGCAAATTTTAAGTCAAATTCTTCTTTCAAAGAACTTTGTTATTTAATGTCATTAAAAACTCTTATAAATTTGGTGTGAGTCCCAAAATCCACTAGCCGCCACAATATGCTTAAAAAAATACAATTTTTTTTTATAAAAAATTAAAAACATTACAAAACAAAAATAACTTAGCATACATGCATGCTAACAAAATCCTTTTTTTTTAGAAAAATTACAGCTTGTGCATAAATGGATTTTATGTCTATTCAAAAACTGTCATTGGTTCTAAAAACTTTGTAAGCACAATAGTGCTTATTAAAACCTATATTTCTTGCAAATGAATATAATTGCATCATCGGATAGCACAATATTTTCCAATTTTTCCATAAAGCTATAAAAATCAAACAGTGCATTAATATAATAACCTCTAACTAGATTAATTTATAACTTAAGGAATTCTACATATTTACTCACCTACAAATACAGGAATTATTTCCTGTAAATCCCATTTTCCAGTAAGTTTTCCATTAGATAAACACGTCCACTTTGCTTTGCTTTAACTGAGACAATGGATGTAATATCTAGATTCAAGCGGGTTCTAACCCACAAAAAAACTGTTCTTACCGATTAATAACCAATTAATTTTTTAAAACAACGAATGTTGTGGTAAAATATTGGAACTTGTAGTGGTAAAAACAGCTTATTTATTAAGTAATTTTTCTGAGTTGCACTAGTAACCACCATGATACAACAAAAGATGACACATTGTAATGGTAAATTTTACTAAAGAATGTTACTTTTTTGTAGTAGTTTTAAATGCCTACCTTAAAAAACTTTACAATGCCTACCTTAAAAAACTTTACAACTACAAAAAGTAAAATAATTGAGAATTATTTTTATCGGTGCAAGTATAAAAAAATGTTATGAATATTTATTTATCGCGCTGCATGGCTAATTCCGGGTTTATCAATTTCCGGTTTAAGTTGCAGTTCTCACAACAATCGATATGGAATTTTACTGTCAGATAGACTAACTGGAACTTATCCAGAGATTGATAAACCGGCCCTAAATCGCTCGTACTTAACCAGATATATCTAAAGGTTACTCTCTAAAAATGAATTAGTCAAAAATGACTAATTTAAAAGTTATACTATAGTGGCTGCTTTTTCACTTGTGACATGGTTAACCATAAAATACCATGCTATCCCAAAATTTAATAGCCAATTCTAATGTAAAATTGTCCCCTGAATCTGAAAATGTCGTCAAAAGTTAAAAAAGTAGAACAGTTTTTGAGATATAGTCAATTTTCCATTTAATATGGAATTGACTATATCTTAAAAACTGCTCCACTTTCATAATTTTTGACGGTATTTTCGGATTCAGGGGACAATTTTACATATGAATTGGCTGTTAAATTTTGGGATACCATGATATTCCATGGTTAACCATGTCACAAGTGAAAAAGCAGCCACTATATATTATAATACTATATATTATAATAACTACCTATTAAATTAGTCATTTTTGACTAATTTATTTTTAGAGAGTACTTAACTAAATTTAGTTAAGTAACCTTTATAAAGCGTAAAAATGTACGTGTCAATGGATCTTGCACAAACATCCCGTTCTAGTTTTTATAATATTTTTTTATTTAAAGTAGGATTTTTATAATTAATATAAGGATATTAACATTTTTTATCTTGTATTCTGTTGGACTTTTATTGTTTTTTTTAAACGACTTAATATTTAATATGTATAATAGGGTTTCCCTTATTTTTATTTTTTTACGCATACCCTCTAATTATATTTATTACGTGTTTATATACTCCCAGTAAAAATTTCAGCTCATTCTATAAACGGGAACCCGTGCCGACTTGCATCTGAACCCTCCGTTAGCCAACGTTAGGCGCGCGGTATTTTGTAACACGGTTGGTCGCGAGGTCTTCGATCGTAAGTCATTTTGTGTTTGTTATTATGTGACCCTTGTATTATAAATTATTGACAAATGTTAAAATATAGTTTTATTTATGTGTATACTTTGATAAAAATTTATATTTTCACAGGTGGCTAGTTACCCGGAAGGGTCTGGTGAAGGCCGTAAACTCTGAAATTGATAAACTTAATGGGTTTTACTCTAAATAACTAAAAGAGTCTATTGTGAGAGATGACTACCGAAAACTTATTGAACTGTCTGAAATATTTTTGGAAGGACATCAAGAAAAGAAATGCTTATAAAAAGCTGAAATTTCATATAACAGTATATTTTAGCAATACTAATTATTATATTAATATATTTAAGGGATAAAATCAACTAAATTAGTGAAACAAATGATAGAAACAAAAGCAATAATATTAATTAGTAATCATATTTAATAAAATCATTAGAAAAATACAGTCATGAAGTATATCTTCTTTTTAAAGTGTTGCGTGTTACAAAATACCGCGCGCGCCTAACGTTGGCTAACGGAGGGTTTAGATGCAAGTCGGCACGGGTTCCCGTTTATAGAATGAGCTGAAATTTTTACTTGGGGTATATAAACAAGTAATAAATATAATTAGAGGGTATGCGTAAAAAAATAAAAATAAGGGACACCCTAATGTATAATAATATATAAATTTGTATTAGTTATGAAAAACCCTGTACATTAAAAAATAATTTATACAGGGTGTCCAGAAATAACGTTAATATATTTCGGGTGGTGATTCTACGCTTAAAAATAAAAGAAAAAGTTGATATAAACAGAATCTGATGTTCGAAAATGCCTCGTGGGGGCGCTATAGGCATTTTAAACTGTCTTGGATTTTTATTAATTATTTCAGAAAAGCTACTTGTTAAAATAATGATAATTTATTTTTGTGGTAATTAAGTAATAATTCAGTTTCTATTGCGTTTTTTATTTGTTAAAACTAAGCATAAGAATATTTATACCTTGTTACTATTAGTTTAATTTTATTTCAATGTTGTTTTTACGGATGTTTGTAAATAATTATAGTAATGTAGTAATAGTTGTATTATTTTTCATTTTTAATTTGGCTACAAAATCGTTCCTACTTAAATTTTTAAAATTTAGAAATTTTCTCTCAAAAACTGACATAGTAAGCCTTGAATTTTTTAAAATATGGTGTTTTTGCTTCAAAAAATAATGTTTATCAATATCTACACTTTAAAACAAATCCGGTTAAAATCGCAAAATAAATAAAGATTTTACAGGGGTGAGTGGCAAACAAATGGGTCACACTGTAAAATAAAATATTAACAAAGTTATTATTATTTTTGTAATTAAAATATATGTATTAATCAAACTCATACTTAACAAAAGTATGCAATAAAAAGTTATTAAATTATTTTCGCAAAACGAGCTTTTTTACTATTGAAAATGCATTATGGTGGGTTGAAAACAAAATGTTTGTGTTTTTTTCTTAGCATGGGAGTAGAATTTGTACCTTGTAAAAAAAGAAAATAAAAAAAAATTTTTACCTAACAATTTGAGGTGGCCCACTCGTTTTTTAAATAAATATTTAATCAAATGGGGTAGTTCCAACGGGAAATTCTTTTTTTGGTCCAAAATCGTGGAAAACATGTAAAAATTGTAGAATGTGATTTTTTTTCACTCGACTTTCATTCTAAAACAAAAGAAAGTGCATTTCATTTTTTAATTTTTTACTTTTTACTAATTACAAAAACAATGGGAAAAAACTTTTTCAACTTTTGACTTTCAATTGGCTTTTAAGGGGACACCCTACAGATTCTAGAACTAAGAAAAGAATTTCCCGTTTGGAACTACCCCATATGATTATTAAATATTTATTTAAAAACGAGTGGGCCACCTCAAGATGTTGAGTAAATTTTTTTTTTTAATTTTCTTTTTTTATAAGGTGCAAATTCTACCCCCATGCTAAGAAAAAAAAACAAACATTTTGTTTTCAACCCACCCTAAAATGCAATAAAAATAAAAACCAGTGGAAAAGAAAAAAATTATATTTATTTGTCATAAAAAAGTTGAATTAAATTATTTCCGAAAAACGGTGCTTTTTGACCGCGGTGGATCTCAGCTTTCCATTCAAAAATACATATTTTGAACAAAGTAAACAAATACAAAAGACTTTTTACCTTAAAATTAAAAACCTAAACTGAACTCAAAACTTGATTTTTAAACTTCCAATCCACCTCAAAAAAGTTAATTCGACACAAACCAAACAAGCACCGAACGAAACTTCACACGATCAAACTAAAATGTTAACTAAAAACCATAATCTACAATTACAATAAAACCTACCTATAGTTGTTACCCTTATCTCGAATTTGAATACCAAAAAATCCAGTTCGGTCACAAAATTTTCTCATACTCGCAAGGGGCATACAATGTATGCGAAATGACCTTAGGTCAGCCAACAAGTTCTCCAAAGGTATCTTACAGGTGCATAGGACCCTTTACAAGAATAAGGAAAACTTGTTTTTGTCTAGTTATATGTAGGTATGGAGTGTCCATTTCTTGATGTTACTATTTAAGTTTTTCGTGATATTTTATAGCATAAATGCTAAACTGTTTTACTTTTATGCGATTTTTTAGATGATATGTGGATTTTATGATATTTCAGTTGAGATATGCTTTTTAATTTTTTACTAGAATTTCTTTATTTTTTATTTAAATTTAACAAATAATACCTTATTTTAAAGATAAACATACATTTATTTATATAATACTATAAACATTAGTACTCCCCAAAAAAAAAAATTATTTACGGAGCCTTAAAATTAAGATTAAGATTATTAAGTATACATTTTTAATATATATGTATACATTTAAATAGGATATTTTAATTTTTACTGTAAATTTCTTGTTTTTTATTTAAATTAACCCTGTTATATTTTATATTAAAGCCAAATAAACTTTATTTTAGAAAATTTTAACAAAATAATATTATCTAAAAAACTTTTTAATTGTAGTCAGGGCCGAATTAAGGCAAAAGGGGACTGGGGCTAAACAATTTAGGGGGCCCTTAAAGTTCTTTATTAAAACAACGTTTAGTATTAATAATATTAGGCATTTATTTTACATTTAATAAAAACTTATAATTGAAAAAGAAAAAGGCCGAATAACATTTTCAAATAAGTAGTTCACTTGTTAATAAAAAGCGAACAAAAAACAAACTCGCAAAGTCTCTATTCTCTAAATTCTCAAAAATTAACAAAACATGAAAATTGCTAAAATTAATTTACACTCTTTTAAATTAAAAAAAATATATATAAATAAATAATCTTGGCTGTAATAAGTTATCGAAAACAATAAATTTAATTTAATGATACTAAATTGTCATTTATTTTTTTTTATTTTTCCTTTTCCAAAAATTGGTACCTACCTAAATTTTTTATGTAAGTAAAAACAAATATCAATAAACACAATTAAAAACAATTAAGAACAATTGTTTTTAAAAATTCGGGGGTAAAATATAGAAGTAAAATAAAACTATAAAGTTTGTTGGGATTTAAAAAAATCCCGAAACACAACTGTGTCTCACAATTCGGAAAGGGCTTACGCCCCTGATGCATTTTTTTAGCTTAATTAATTACAATTAACATTTCTGATTAATATTATTTATAACATTTAAAAATAGAAGTAGGTAGTTTAAATTTGTGTATGTTTTGTTAGTTTTTGAGCTTAGAAATTCTACAGTAGAACGCTTAAAAACTAACAAAACATAACATTACTTTCAAAATAATTTTTATTTATAGATATTATTATTACTTATTTTAATCTGGTTAGAACTGATTCTTTTTAACCTTACGTTTAGCAGAATTTAGCAGAATTTGTAGTAGGATAAAATTTTGTAAGGTATTATTGTTTGCAGATGACCTTAAATTGTATAGTGTAGTGTCCAGTTTAGATGACTCTAAAAAAATTCAAGTGGATAATTTAGAATCTTGGTGCAGTGATAATTGTATGTCTTTAAATATTAGCAAATGCAAAGTAATACATTTTTTTAGGATAAAAAATAAAATAAATAAATAAATTCTTATAGTAGGTATTGATGATGTTATTTTAGAAAATGTAAATGTAATTAAGGATCTGGGTGTTTATTTTGATACTAAGGTTACGTTTAACGAACATAAAAATATTATAAGTAATAGAGCTTTAAAAATGTTAGGTTTTGTTAAACGGAACTTAAAAGATTTTATCTACTCCTACATTGACGAGTTGTCACTTTATAACATTTTAGTCACGGGCTGAAGTTAATAACAGTAGCTTTTGGGCATTTTAGTCACGGGCTGAAGTTAGCTTTATTATAAATTGCGAAAAAGTGAGGTTAAATTTGTTAAATGTCAAATTTTATGAAATAAAATTGTCTTTAAATTCTAATTTCTGTTCGTCGTAGATAAAGTATAGTATTATTATAGTATTATTAAACACTCGCTCGCAAGCTTCGCTCGTGCCTAATAAAACTCGTAACTAAAATGGCTTTAATAAAACTTGATACATAATATACTATTAATGATGTGATGTGTATAAAAAATGTGTATTTTTCATTTGTTCGAAGTATTTTTCAATATGGTTGTGTAGTAATACTAATATAATATAATGGTCTCCTCACTACTTAACTTATTGTATGCAAATAGAAAGAGTTCAAAATAAATTTTTAAGATTTTGTGCATTTAAATTAAATTATTGATGACTATGATTATGTACAATTGAGACACTTGATTAATTTTGATACCCTAAAAGAAGGGATAAATTTGATATGCATTTCCTATTTAAACTTTTAAATGGGATTATACCTAGATAGCCCTGAATTGCTTGGCAGAATTAATTTTCAAGTGCCTCAGTTAAGACTAAGAAATAAAAATCTTTTTTATATATGTCACCACAATACAAACTATGGTTATTAATAATAATAACTTATTATGCACCATTAAATAGGATGTGCAGAAATGCAAATACTTTAAATGTAGATTTCTTTGGCAATACTCTCCAGTCCTTCAAAAGGTCTTTAATGTAAAATTGTAATGATTACTTTTGTTTATATCTATAGATATATATATATATATATATATATATACCATTATTATATATATATATATATACCATTATAATGGTTAATCCGTCAATAAAGATATTTATTTATTAAATAATTTATTAAATATTGGTTGAGCAGTGCAGTTTCTTTATTTGCTTACCTCACTATGCAAATACTTATAACTGAATATAATCGAAGAAAATGTTATCCAGAAATAAAACATTTATTGTTTGCCATTTTACAAAGATGGCTTGCCGCCAAACGATTGTTTTAAAAGTGAGCAGAAAAGCCTTGCCTGCCCGGTCCATCGGCAATTATCAAAGAGGTAATAAAATAGCCCCCAAAGTCCCCCCCTTTATCCAGGGCTGGTTGTAGTGGCTCAAATTGAGATTTAAATTTTTGCAAGTTTTGGTTTATGGACGTTTTTGTTTTTTACTGTTATTTTCTTATATACTATCGAAATTTAACAAATCATATCTTATTTTAAAGATAAATAAATATACTTTTGTAATATAACATCCAAAAAATATTATCAAAAAACACTAATGAGTTATGAGGTCCTAAAGTTATTTTTATAAGATCTTTAAATTTTAGTAGCCCTGTTAGAGCTTGAGGTGGGGGTTCCACCGCCCCTTTAATGCCTCCGAACGAAGGTAAGGAAACTACGCCGCCTCACGCTTTATGTCACACAGTATTTCGAATATTATGATTAATTGGTTAGGCACACAGTGGAACAAATATTAAAATTGTTGGAATATGTCTTAATATGTTTGTTTTATTTCGTTTTAATGTGTAAAATGACTATTATAATGTATATATTGCCTCAATCAGTGATAAAATCGGGTATATTTTTTTTAAATTTACATTTTTCGTAACAATCTGTCCACTTTTTCTCGATTTTGGCCCATGGTGCGTCAGCTTCAGCTTCGCCGGTTTCTTACAAGTTTCCCGTTGTAGAACGAGATTAAACCGCGCGTTGCCGTATTAAGTTTCCGAATTATTAATTAATGATGCAGCCCGCCTCCCGCGCGCCGCCCCCGCCCGCCTTTTAAGCCCGTAGGCTCACAAGATATTTATCGCAAGGCGTTATTATGTTAGGAAGGAGTCTTACGTGTATTCGTGAGTAAGCGTTTTCCACTAAAATAATTATTCATGTGAAGAGATTTTAGTTTGCTAACTTTAGGGACCCAGATAATTTATTACTTCGAGACAATGTTAATCGTTTCTTAACTTAGATACTCCATAACTCAGTGGGTTTTTAAGATAATTTTTTTCAAGATGATTATAAAAATAATGTGCATTTAGCTTTAAAATAAGATATTATTTGTTAAATTTGGTTAAAAAATAAAGAAATTAGAGTAAAAAATAAAAACATGAACTAAAAACTTTCAAAAATGTTTATCTCATTTTAAGACATTAAAACCAAAAAGTATTTTTAAAAAATATTATTTTGCTACCATTTTCGGCAAGTAGGTTTATAAAGCTTTAATTTAAGATATAAAACATGAAATTTGCATAAAAATAAGAAAATTACTGTTTAAAATAAAATGAGATAAAATGTATATCTTAAGTTTAAGGGTACAGAACTAGTAAGCTTTTTATAAATACCTACTGAGATTGTGTTCACGGAACATACATTTTTGGTAAAAAAACAAAATAAAGTAATGTACATACTTGGTTGTATAGAATTTATTATATTTGGATTCTATTTAATTAGGTACCTAACTAACGAGGTGATAGGTAAGTACACAGTTATAAAAATCAGATTTGTTAACATGAGTTTGTGGTTTGTTAATTTGAATTTGAAAAATTTTAAGATATTTTTTTGTAGAAAACCAGGGTTTGTAATTATTTTAACAAAGAAAAATATACTATCAAAAGTTTTGTACAGGAAATATGCATTTTTGGTAAGCATTTTGTTAATTTGAAAGGTTTATTTTATTAATGTTTAATAAATTATTTCGTTGAAAAAGTACACGTGATTTTAGGCAGTCCATCAAAACATTTCCCACTGACAAATAGCATCAACAAGTTCAACTGAGTTCAGCGTCTGCAACTTATGTTTCTGTTTACTTTATTCTAATTCGTAACGTGTTCGTAACAACTGTCCAGAGAGTTTATAATCTATTATACTATTGTTATTCGCATTCCTTATTATAAGGTATAATAATAATAATAATAATAATAATAATACCTGTAACGAGTTTGCGAAGTATCCAAAAAAATATGCCATCACTGGTTTTCAAACTGAAATTAGGGGATATAGTGAACTGAGTTAATATTTGGTTAAAATTAACAAATATTTTTTTACTATGTTCAAGAAGAAATAATTATGAATTAAGTATTTATTGGATATTATAATAAATATAATTAATTGTAACAATTAGCTCCGAAATAACCATTCTAGATAGTTTTTATCTCAAAAATTTAATTGGCGCCCATTGTGTTGGGTTTGTCATCAGTTTCTGTTGGCTCTTCAGTTTTATAAATTCTTTCTAAAGGTAAGTTTTTAACACTGAATAAAAATATTTGTTTTCTCAATTTAAAAACTATCTTGAACATATTTTAGGACAATTTAAGCTAATCATAAGAGACAAACGTCCGCTTACGCCTCGGGTTTCTTTCAATAAAAATTATAATTATTATAATTTACCTTGAGGTGAATCGATTTGTTTGCCTCTTTCCATATTTTCAAATTCCATCACTGGATTCGGTTTTCACACGACAGTCAGGATGTAATCGTCTCATTAATAATTCTTTTTTTTCTAGAATATTATAAAATATACAAAACAATTTACCGAACTGTTAAAATTAATTTAAGGGAACTCTATAAAAAATATCATATTAAATTTTGCGATAGGTTTGATAGTTTTACTGAAAAATAATGAAAATATTGTAAATTACTTTGACCTTGAATAATTTTAAACAAAACTTTTACACTTTTATACGATTTTCCCATAACCCCCTAAAAAGCTTGTTTTGGTCAAAAAAATAAACTCCTCAAGAAATGAACTCTCTCGCTTACCTTGGAGACTAGTCACCTTAATAGATCAAGCATATGTCCTTAACTAATGGTGCACAGTAAAAATGTAGGTTCCTTGGGTAAAAATATTATGATTTATTAATAATTAATAATTATTTTATTAGTTTCTCTTTACGTGTTTACTGAAGCAGTTACGGTCCACGTTTTAGTAAACTGTGTCCGTTTACGGTTCAGTCAACCTTAGCTTATAATAAGTATAAATATGGTAGATTTATCAGTTAGATTTAGTTATACTTCGCTTCTGAAGATTCCATCGTTGGCGAAAAGTACTTCAAGCACTTTGTTTTTTGTTTTTTTTTTGTATTGGTATTGGAGGATATTTCTAATATCACATATCACCAAAATTGGCCTTTTTCAAGTTAGGTGACTTATCTTAAAATAGTCAAACTTTAACTACTTAAGTAGTAAAAAATTACCATTTAAAAGTGAAAACGACTATTTTATTAGTAAACAATGCTGGTAAATAGTAGAATTTTAACTATTTCATTTTAAGAGAGTGTATATAAGCAAAAGAAAACTAAAAAAAACTGTTTTCTCCATAATGGATTTCGGCACGCTTTCCCGGTAAGAGATATGTTTATTTTTTCAAGGGTGTCCCGTGGAAAAATATTTTTTTTATATTTAACTGTTTAAAAAATCCACTATTTTTTTTGAAAATATATAATATGTATACACAGAGAATAAAGATGTTTTAATTTAAACAAGAATGTTTGTTTAATTTTATTTATTACTTTTAAAAAAATATAAATTTAATTCAAAAACAAAAATAATAATTGTCTTTATTTAAAAGGAAAACGCAAATTTATTAAAATATATATTTAAAACAAAGTACCTGACTTTTATTTCAAAATTGCACTGTTTCTTGTAACCAGATATTCTTAATAATAATTTTAATCATCCAGTAATAGCCTATTTAGGGTGAGTTGTACCAGTCCGAGTTAACTCACGTGTTTATTAAACTACGATTAAAAATAACTCTAGATTATTCCAGTTATTCGTTGTACAAAACCATTGCAACACTGGTTTAGTTAAACCCTCGTTAATCCTAAACATAGGATTGTTGGTAGCACTGGTTTGTTATTTAAACGTCAAAGTGACAACTTTTTTAAGTTTTAATTGTTTAAATTTCAAAATAAAAGGGTCCAATTTAATTGTCGCTACTTTTTCATCTTATAAAACTTAAGTATTAACATGTTTTTATACAATGTAGTTTACTACCTATCATTATTTTGACTTCATAGATGTCGGACAAGAGAAAACGTGCAAATAACTTTACGGAAAAGGAGGATGCAATACTGTTGAAAACTTTAAGTCCATTTGCGTCTGCAATTGAAAGTAAAAAACAGACGCCGATAACAACAGAATTAAAGCAGAAACCTGGGAAAAAATTGTGACCTTATACAGGGTGTCCGGGAAAATGTGGGAAATCTCTCGGATTCAGATAGAACATGAAAAAATAAGATGACACGTTCCTATAAATTTTTTTCCTACTGGCCATCCTTACGGAGACATGGGCCCAGAAAGGACTCCCCTGCAAATTGGTTTTCCTTGAATAACTTTTAGAGTACTGAATATAATTTAATAAAAATTTAATATGATGGACCCTAGTAAGGACCTCTTAAAATAGTGTCATTGAAACATGTTTTGGTTTTTTTGTTTACCAGGGGCGGACTAAGTTTTACTTCTTAATACTTAAATTTTGAACACCCCGTATGACAAAGACTTAAAAAAACTAAATCTGCATAGCTTGAATCTTAAACTAAAATAAAGGTACTCTTGTTTATTGTCAATAAAATGAACCGTTTTCGAGAAAAAGAATAATAAACGAATTCATGTTTTATTTTTATTAAAAAGGACCATAAAAAAATAATATAACGTATTGTTGCAAACCTTAAATTTAAGGACGATAATTCGAAACAATTAATTAAAAACTTTATAAGAGGGTTCAACATGGGTTCCGTGAACTCTGATACATTCGCGGGCACGACGAATTGAGGACTGCTGTACCCGCCAGAATAACCCACAATTGTTTCTTATCATATCACAATGAAACGTGATTATCTGTAGAAGTTCCTCCCTAGTATCTATCGGAGTGGAATACACTAAGTTTTTTTAGGTATCCCCACAGGAAAAAATCCATCAGCCCAAGGTCGGGAAATCGAGGAGGCCAGTCAATAGGTCCTCCTCTACCTATCCAACAGTTTGGATAAACGTTATTCAACTGCTCCCGCACAGCAACGCTGAAATGAGGTGGTGCCCCATCGTGCAAGAAGTACATGTTTAGGCGGGTTTCAAGTGGTAAGGGCTGGTAAGAATAGTGCTAATGAAGTTTACATTATTTTGTTGCTGATCCAATAGCCAGTTTGCAAACTGCATTCTACAAGGAAAATCTTCAGAAATAAGTTTATGCACTTTTTTAATATGATAAGGAAAATCTTCAGAAATAAGTTTATGCACTTTTTTAATATGATAAGGATATAACAGCTGTTCTTAAAGAACATCATGCACTATTGTTTTCGACGTATTAAACTGTGCTGATAATTTTCGAGTGCTCGTTGAAGGAGTGTCATCTACAGCATTTAAAATATTTTTCAAACTTACCTAAAATTATAAAGAAAGTCAATAATATTGCTTTAATAACTGAAATTGTCCACCATTCTCTCTAAGACGTTGGTCAATTCGTTAAAATGTCTTCTGATTTCGAATAATAAGAAGAGAATGGTAAACAATTTTATTTATTAAAGTAATATTATTGACTTCCTTCATAATTTTAGGTACGTAGTAAAAAAAGTTTTCTTTTCACGGATGAAGCAGGATTTACCAAAAAAGGTATCACGAATTTACACAACACACATGTATGGGCTGATGAAAATCCTCATGCCACTATTGTTTCGCATTTTTAACATCAGTTCCAACCAATTAATACGTGGGCAGGAATCATGGGCAATATTTTGATTGGACCATTCGTATTGCTGGCACGATTGAATGGACAACTTTTTTGGAGTTTCTCCAGAACGCTTTTCGGGATTTAATAGAGCCCTTACCACTTAAAACCCGCCTACAAATCTGTGGGTAAAAGGCATAAGGGGATAAGTCAAAAATATAAATTTTTTAGCAGTGCCTTAAACGTATTCGCATTAATTTAGGAAATACATTTATGGTTAGCGGGTATACCCTTTTGCCAGCACATGTCATATGCTAGCAAAAGGGTATTCTCGATAACCATAAATATATTTCCTGAATTAATGCGAACACGTTTAAGTCTCTACCGAAAAGTTGCTTTTTTTGACTTATCCCCTTATGCCTTTTACCCACAGAAATGTACTTCTTGCACGATGGGGCACCACCTCATTTCAGCGAGAGCACTTAAATAAAGTTTATCCAAACCGTTGGATAGGTAGAGGAGGACCTATTAACTGGCCTCCTCGATCTCCCCGACCTTACGCTGATAGATTTTTTCCTGTGGGGACACCTAAAAAACTTGGTGTACTCTACTCCGATCAATATTAGGGAGAAACTTCTACAGATAATCACGTTTCATTGTGATATGATAAGAAACAATTCTGGATTATTCTGGCGGCTAGAGCAGACCTCAATTCGTCGTGCCCGCGAATATATCAGAGTTCACGGAACCCATGTTGAACCCTCTTATAATGTTTTTAAATCATTGTTTCGAATTATCGTCCTTCAATTTAAGGTTTGCAACAATACGTTATATTATTTTTTTTATGGTCCTTTTTATTAAAAATAAAACATGAATTCGTTTATTATTCTTTTTTTCGAAAACAGTTCATTTTATTGACAATAAACAAGAGTACCTTTATTTTAGTTTAAGGTTCAAGCTATGCAGATTTAGTTTTTTTAACTATTTGTCATACGGGGTGTTCAAAATTTAAGCATTAAGAAGTAAAACTTAGTCCGCCCCTGGTAAACAAAAAAAGCAAAACATGTTTTAATGACACTATTTTAAGAGATCCCTACCAGGGTCCATCATATTAAATTTTTATTAAATTATATTGAGTACTCTAAAAGTTATTCAAGGAAAACCAATTTGCAGGGGAGTCCTTTCGGGGCCCATGTCTCCGTAAGGAGGGCCAGTAGGAAAAAAAATTATATGAACGTGTTATCTTATTTTTTCATGTTCTATCTGAATCCGAGATATTTCCCACATTTTTCCGGACACCCTGTATAACCAACAAAGTGAACTATACCGGGTGCATCTGAGAATAGGCGCACCCCTGTAACTTTTTTATTTATAAAGATAGACACATGCAATTTTGCATGGTTAATTAGGATATAAAATTCCACTTTTAAGAGTACAAAATGAATTTTTTAAACTTCCGGTTTCGCCGGAAATGATACCAACTTTCATTTTTAAATGGAATGCCCTATATATTTTTACATATTTGGAATCATAAGAAAATTCTTAGTCAGAGAGCATCTTCAAATTGACCTTTTGACGTTTCGTCACCAGAAAATGTATCATCATAAAGATCAATCTAGAGTGCTTTGAACTATCTTATTTTCTTCTAATGGATTCCCACAATGCCTGAAAAATGGAACTTGCCTTAAAGTTGTTATTCAGCTATTCCCAACAGTCTAAACTTCTCAAAATTCGTTTTTCTCAAATAGTTCAAAGCACTCTAGATTGATCTTTATGATGATGCATTTTCTGATGACGAACCGTCGAAAGGTCAATTTGAGGATGCTGTCCGACTCAGAATTTTCTCATGATTCTAAATATGTAAAAATATATAGAGCGTTCCATTTAAAAATCAAAAGTTGATATTATTTCCGGCGAAACCGGAAGTTTAAAAAATTTTGTACTCTTATAAGTGGAATTTTATATCCTAATTAGCCATGCAAAATTTCATGTGTCTATCTTTATAAATAAAAAAGTTACAGGGGTGCGCCTATTCTCAGATACACCCGGTATAGCGATGTAAAAACATTAGAAAACGTTCACCAATTGTATAAAATCTTCGTCGTCGGTTAATTCTTCAAGTTCTTCTATTTGCGCGAAAGCCATAATTATTGTATAATTTTAAGCTTTAACAGAAAAGTGAGGTTATTCAACATTTAAACTGCCAAAATTGGCGAGTTAAATTTCACCGATAATCTTTATGTTAATCATCGGTTAATCTTCGATTAACCTTCGTACAACGCATTTTAGCACTTAATCGCGGATTGAAAATAATCTAGGGTTAACTCGGACTGGTACAACCCACCCTTAAATATCTAACTTTACTAAATTTTAATAACAAAATGATTACAGAACATATAACAAAACTAATTTTTCATAAATTGTTATTATAATCATAAGTTATAATTAAATGGACCATATTTTGCATAACAAATCTGTATTGTTGGGTATTACAATATATTTTCTTAGAGTGTGGTCAGGTGGGTTAAGGAGGCTTATGGTGGATTTATGCAGCACACATTAGGATTAACATTAAGCTAATTTATATTTTTTCAAATGGTGACATGTTTGTAGCTATAAGAAAAAGTATTTTTGGACCCCAGGAGCAGACTAATGATTTTATATCTATTATAATATGTAATAGGTTATTTTATGTACCAAAAAGTTTCCTATAAGTATTTGTAGATTTAGGGTTTCCTATCTTTATTTATAAGACTGTTTTATGCAATAAAGATTAGTGTTTATTATTAAAAATTTTAATTTTACCCCCCAATATAATAATATATATTATTAGATTAGATGAAACCAATAAACCATTATTAATTAAAAAAATATACGAAAGAAGAATGGATGTGTGTATGTGTATACTCGTATGTGTATGTACTCGTATATACGTATATATGTGTATTTATATATGGATAAAATATAATATGTATATAAGTATATATATTTATAAATAAGTGTATCCCTAAAGGATTTTGTTGTATTTGGTATATTTTATGTACCTGAATTTTACCATATATTATTTAAGTTTTTAATATAATTATTGACTGTTTTATAATAGCTATAGCTAAATAAACTTATTATTTATTATTTATTTATTTTAATCTAAATAAATAGTTTTTATTAATTCAAATATAATCAATATTTAAGTTAAATAAATTAATTTTAAATGAAATAAATTATCTGTTTTACGTAAATAAAAACATTATTTAATTAAAAAAAAATACATGTTTGTTACTTGGTTTTATTTCATACAAACTAATCATATTTGTTTGGGTGAAATAAATTAAATTTAAATTAAATAAATTAAAAGAAATAAATATTTTTTTACATTCAGAAGAATATTTATTTGGGTAGGTATATCAAAATAAATAATTTATTATTATTTAACATTATTTAATTTAAATAATCTTTTTTTTCTTTGTAGGTATATTATTTTAAAACATCGTATAACATTTTAGAATAAAATTTAAACCCAAGCATGAAAAATTTAAATCCCTCAAAATTTAAACAGTGTACTGTTTAACACCCCATACATATAACCAGTCTAAAACATGTTTCCTTATTCTTGTAAAGGGTCTTATGCACCTGTAATACTTACTTGTACCTTCACCGGTAACTTGTTGCCTGACCTAAGGTCATTTCGCATACATTTTCGTGCCCCTTGCGAGTATGAGAAAATTTTGTAACCAAACTGGATTTTTTGGTATTTTAATTCGAGATAAGGGTAGCAACGATAGGTTTTATTGTAATTTTTGCTTTTGGTTTTAGTTTGATTTTAGTTTAAAATAATATTATAACTAAGCGTTTGGAGTGTCTCTCATTGCCTTTATTTTTCTTTTATTAACGTTGAACATGGTAGTTGACAAATTTAATTAGTAAAGTTTATAATTAAATTAATTTCGAACTTTACTACTGACTCAACCGTGAATTCATATCCTCCAGATTTTAGATTTATCTTTGGAATTATTTTGCGAAGGGTCTTATACAAGAATTTCAGGGTTTGTATCGGAAATTGTTCAAGTTAGTTGTGGGTATGTACTAACTTAAAAATGTTGGGTTTTAAGATAAAATATCTTAAATAGTAAAAAATATAGTTTTTAAGAAAACTATTTAGGAAAAAGCACCCTTGACACACTGTTATAAAAATCAGATTTGTTATCATGAGTTTTTAGTTAAATATTTTCCTTTGTTAAAATAATTACAAACACTGGTTTTCTACAAAAAATTGTTAAAATTATAAATTAACAAACTTTGTTAATTTTATTTTGTAAAATTTTAACAATTTTTTGTAGAAAACCAGGGTTTGTAATTATTTTAACAAAGGAAAATATTTTACCGAAAGTTTTATAATGGTAATATACAATTTTGTAAGCATTTTCTTAATTTCAAAGTTTACAGATTATTTTATTAATGTTTAACAAATTATTTCGTTCAAAAAGTACACGTGATTTCAGGCAGTCAATCAAAACATTACCCACTGACAATACGCATCAAGAAGTTCAACTAAGTTAAGCGTCTGCAACTTATGTTTCTGCTTACTTTATTCTAATTCGTAACATGTTCGTAAAAACTGTCCAGAGTGTTAATACTATATTATCAGAAATCTGTTATTATTGTTATTCTGATTCCTTATACCTATTTAACGAGTGTGCGAAGTGCGAAGTATCCGAAAAAAGATGCCATCAATGGTTTTCAAACTGGAATTAGGGGATACAGTAAAGTGGGTTAAAGTTACGAAATACATCAGTAAGTTTTGTAGTAGTACTGATAATTATATTGTACCAAATTTCTTTACAATTTGATAATTTCAGAATGGTGTGTTATTTAATTGTGTGTGTGTTTTTTTGTGTCCATTTATGTAGGTATGTGTTTTGTTTAGGAAATTGATTAATAAAGCAACATTTCTTATCAAAATTCTCTTTAATTTAAGTTCCCCATTTCCAACAAATACTTTTGTTACTGGGTCTACAAAATGTTTGTTATAAACAACACAACAATCTTATTTAATTAATAACATATTACAGTTGGTTGTAAACTTAACATAAAGTTATGTTGACCTGGTTTAACATAAAATCTGGTTTTTTGTAAAAGTCAATAACTTTTTTTCAGTCCTCAGGTGTACCCCAAGGTTCAAATCTGGGCCCATTACTTTTTCTTTCATTTATTAACAACTTGCCATTAATAATAAAATCAAAAAATCTTATGTATGCTGATGATTTGAAAATATACAGTTATATTAATTGCGAGCACGATTGTATTAAATTGCAAAGGGACTTGGATTTAATATTAAATTAAAATCCTATTAATAACATACATTTAAAAAGGATGGATGAATTTAAAGATCTTGGCGTTATATGTGACTCTGAGCTTTCCTTTGACATATAATCCATATGGTTAACGCTTCTCTGAAAACTTTTGGCTTTATGTTCGTAAGACTCGTGAATTTGTGGATCTTACAGCAATTAAAAAGTTATTTAAATCATTTATATTATCTAAACTTGAATATTGTACTTTAGTATGGTTACCTTTTTATAGTAATAAACTCGAACTTATTGAAATAGTCCAGAAGAAATTTTTCGAATTGAAAAAAAGAAGAATTAATAAAGTTGTTATATTTTTATATAAGTTGTTAAATAACAAAATTGATAGTTCAGCCTTTTTATCTAAGATTCCATTCAGAGTACCACAAAAAGCCACTAGAAACTGCGATCTATTTTATCTGCCAAAATTCAGTACTAATATGTTTTTTATGTCACCTTTGTTTCAATTGTGTTACTATGGAAACAAAGTTGGTATGAGTTTAGATTTTTTTCATTGCAGTTATAACAGTTTATCAAGAATTCTACCTAATATTATTATTTAGTATTCATATCTTATATTTTGTTTGTTTTTAAAACTAATATTTTTTTTCTTTGTTTTTTTGTGCTTTCTCTTTTTTTATATTTACATTCTTACCTATCCTGTAATTCGGCACCAGCCTGTTGGATTTGTAATTGAAATAAATAAATAAATATTTAAGATAAGATATCCCAAAAAGTAAAAAAGATAATATACATTACATAAAATATAAATTTAATATTTATATTTTCGTTAAATGTACATTTGCTGTCCCTAGCTAATTTTATTTTTATTTTTGACCTTTGTTGATAAGTTTTGTATTTAAAAACGCCCTTCCTGTCAGGACCCATCGTATTTTTTTTAATTACTTTATGTTTCTATATCTGGCAGAAAAACTAGGTGAAATGTCCTGTAACCTAACTGTCCCCAGAGGCGATTTTTTAATTTAAATTATTAGATTCTTCTTCTTTGCAGCTTTCTTCTGAAAAAATAAATTATTTTTGAACAATGGAAAGTTCTTTTATATAAAAATAAAATAGTTTTCTACAAAGTAGTTTAAACAGAAAAAAATATTAAAGTTGACATTCAAAAATCTTGTCTTTTTCCTAACGTCGTCTTCTATGCCGACTGCTTCGAAATAGAGACACGAGATAGAGATACTATCGTGTTATTTCTAGAGGGCATACATGTTTGATAGTTCGGCAACAACAAGTGAGCACGTGTAAAGTGTGTGAATTTTTTTGTAAATATTTTAAAGGTAAGATTTTTTTGCGTACACTTTTGGTGTCTTTTACAAAACGCCACATACAACTCTTGTTTTAGAAGTTATCTTTTTTATTTTCATTTTGTATTATAGCATAGTAGAAATTCCAAACAAATGCCGAAAGATATTTACATTTAACAGTATTTCTGAAAAATAACGTTTGAAAAAGTCAAAAGCAATGTGTCATAAAACGTTCATGAAGATGCGTTAGGAGGAGGACAATGTTTCATTTTTCCTTGTGTTCCTTCCCTATTTCAGATTAACCCTATAAGTTTTATTTCTTTAAAGTTTATTTTTGTTATTTATAAACTTATAAAAATTTTTTGCAGTCTATTACACTGTTCTATTACAAAGGAAAAAAAATCGATCAAATTGACCTGCCTGGACAAAATATACATGGGGCAAAATTTGCCAAGTGTACCAGGTGAAAAAAAAATTGTCACCGATTTTGTTTAAACTTTACTTATTTGTTGTTCTTATAACGAAGAATCATAGCATAAAATTTTTTTGCTCTAGGATTGTTCATTCAAGAGTTATGGATTATTGAAATTTATCGATTTTTTACTTTTTGGTGAAATCGCTTTTTATTTAAAAATTCATAACTTCTGTTAATCTCTTTATTAAATATTTCAATTTAACCACCTTAAATAATTTTTTCCGTACTTTTCAATGGGCTATACCGTTTTTGCAAAAAAATAAAAATTGCAATTTTTTTTGAAATTTTGCAAAATTTTGCATTTTTTGAAACAATGTGTATTTTTTAATTTTTTTTAAAATAGCATAAAATCCAAGTTTATTATGTTACCTTTAAATAAAAAAAAAATTTAGAGTGGGCCCGACATGTAGAAGGGAAGTTTTTCATATTTTAATGCGTGCGGGTCTAGCCATCGAATAACTACTACACTGCCGTATGCGTTTATACCTAGTAGATGCGAGTAAACGAATACAAAATGATAATTTAAAATGTAAAATTATGTTTGAGTAGTCAATGATGTATTTTAAATATTTACACTGCCGCACGATATAGTTTTTTTTATTGTGTATTAGTCCTTCGGAGGGGACTTTAAGCCCGCGGTCCGTTCCTACCCCTAACCCGCACAAGCCATTCAGTTGGCTTATGGGACTTCTTAAGAAGTAAGGGTGGAACTAAAAGAGCACTTTTGTATATAAACTGTATTTTTTTGCACAAATTATTCTACATAGATTTCGCAAGGAGGGTCGATGATATTAAATAAAAAATGTATTGTTATAACCGTAAAGGCGCCATTCAGCTTATAGGCAAGCCGTTACGGTTATAACAATACATTTTTTATTTAATATCATCGATCCTCCTTGCGAAATCTATGTAGACCCATGCTTAAACAATTTGTGCAAAAAAACAGTTAAAAAACTATATCGTGCGGCAGTGTAAATATTTAAAATACATCATTGACTACTCAAACATAATTTTACATTTTAAATTATCATTTTGTATTCGTTTACTCGCATCTACTAGGTATAAACGCATACGGCAGTGTAGTAGCTATTCGATGGCTAGACCGTGCGGCATTCAAATATGAAAAACTTCCCTTCTACATGTCGGGCCCGCTCTAAATTTTTTTTTTATTCAAAGGTAACATAATAAACTTGGATTTTATGCTATTTTAAAAAAAATTAAAAAATACACATTGTTTCAAAAAATGCAAAATTTTGCAAAATTTCAAAAAAAATTGCAATTTTTATTTTTTTTCCAAAAACGGTATAGCCCATTGAAAAGTACGGAAAAAATCATTTAAGGTGGTTAAATTGAAATATTTAATAAAGAGATGAACAGAAGTTATGAATTTTTAAATAAAAAGCGATTTCACCAAAAAGTAAAAAATCGATAAATTTCAATAATCCATAACTCTTGAATGAACAATCCTAGAGCAAAAAATTTTTATGCTATGATTCTTCGTTATAAGAACTACAAAAAGTAAAGTTTAAACAAAATCGGTGACAAAAATTTTTTCACCTGGTACACTTGGCAAATTTTGCCCCACATACAAAATGTACATTTAACGAAAATTCGCCCATAATACAAAGGCAAAAAATGTTAAAACAAAAACACGTTACAAAGTGTCTATACGTATACGTATAAGTTAAAGGGGTGCTGTCACATCCTGCGCCGCGACGGTGCAGCCACCCCATTGCCACCCACAGGACGCGAGCGAAGCTTTCAAAATGGCTACCATGCAAATTACTAAAACTTAAGACAACGAAAACGGGGAATATTGAGTTAGCGTAGCTACCTTGAAACGCGCGAAACTCGTCCTTATTTCAGAAGGATTTTAATGGAGTTTTCGGTCGCGAGCGGAACGCCAAATTGATTTTATACACCATTCCTTGCCAGTTCGGATAATAAAGTTTCCAAAACTTTCCACTTAACGAACTTTAGGGGAAAAGGATTATACCTGAATTATTATTCTTATTTTAACAATTACGAGAACCTATAGGTATACTTAAATTGGTTCCCATGTTTCAAGTTTTACCAAAAATAAACCAGTTAGGTATACCTACTTTTATTGAGGGTTACTGGTAATTATCAATGTTATATAAATCTGGTGTGACCAGTGGTTTAACTGGATCAAGTTTACATTTTTAGAAGCTATAACAATTTGGATTCTAGTGAATGTTAAATTTTTTATCCTAACGTTGAAGCTATATTACAGCTACAGTTTTGTAGCTATAATTTTAAAACATTAAAAATTTGAAAAATTGTTAATTTAGCTTTAAAACATTCTTTTTATGTTAAAATTGTCCAAAGAATCTAAAATATATTACAAAAAAGAAAAAGGTATATATTACTATATACAAGGTGTCCCTAAACTTATTGGCATAAATTTAGGAAAAAATTAAGGATTAAATTAAAAAATTTGTTATCATAAACCTTTTAGTCCTTTAATGCGATATAACAATTATTGTAATCACGAATATCTCGGAAACGGTTAATTTTATCGGTACACCTTTTTAATAGTAGCAGAATTGGGTAATCGAAAAATTGCCTCAAATGGTATAACAACCTAACCTCAAAGTTTGTATGGGACAATAAGCTTAAGCAACCCCTGTATCTACGACACTGTGTTCACTCGAACAATTAAGGAGCATCCGTGCAAATCCGGCTATATCCATTTTAATAAAATGTTGGGAAAATGGCAAAAACTACTGGCCTTTACAGATAAAAAAAGATTCACCTTAATTTTTGTGGACACAAAACTCGAGATGCCTTTTTTTATTTGTAAAGGTCAGAAAACGGGGAGTCAATTACAATTATGTGTGAATATGTGTTTTGGTAGTAAGTGTAGTATCACCTTTCCACTCTCTAAAAATGAATTAGTCAAAAGTAACTAATTTAATACTCTCTAAAAATGAAATAGTCAAAATTCTACTATTTGAATTAGTACCAGCATTTTTTACTAATAAAATGGTCGTTTTTACTTTTAAATAGTTATTTTTTACTACGTAAATAGTTAAAGTTTGACTAATTTAAGATTAGTCACCATATTTGACTATTTCTGACAGTTAAAAGTAACTAATTTCTTTAATCGTTTACGGCCAACAACAATAGTTATTTGTTTTACAAGTGTTGAAAAGCGACTTTTTCATGCGAGTTTTTAAGTTGCCCACGAGGCCGTTAGGCCGAGTGTGCATTAACACGAGCTTGAAGAAAGCTTTTCTCACAAGTATAACACAATGTTTTTTCTTCGACCCTTTTATTTTTTATTATTTTTAGATGCAAAACAAAATAACCTAAAAACTTTTTTGACAGCTGAATGTCAAACGATGCTTTCCGGTTCTTTTCACAAAGACCTGTCACTTTTCACACAGAAATGTCACTTTACATTCGTGTTTTGTCTTGCCAATGAAAAGATTCATTTTCTAAGCAACGATACCATCATGAAAAGTGACTTTTACATAGTGGTCGTAGAAAAAGTATTATTTGAATTAAATGCATATACCTCTCCATTAATGTGAGCCAAAAAAACTAACCTATCGGATTTATGGGTTAAAATGAACCTACAGGATTATTTTTTTAATTCAAAAATTCGTATGTTTGAAAGCTTTAAAAAGAGTAAAAAATCACTAAAACTGCAGTTTTAGTGATTTTTTACACTTTTCAAAGCTTTCAAACATACGAATTTTTGAATAAAAAAAAATAATCCTGGTATAGATTCTTTGGGAAATTTTATGCTCTACAAGAATCCGCGACGTAAAAAATTTTATCTCAAACGGTTCAAAAGTTATAGGTAGTCTTTTTAATGAAAAAAGATTTTTTTACGTGTTACTTCAATGGAAAACTTAGAATGCTCACCGACACCTTTTAAAATTGAGCAAAAAATTTTGCCTTGCAGGGAAATTTTTTGCTCGGTATGTAGGTTCATTTTAACCCATAAATCCGATAGGTTAGTTTTTTTGGCTCACCCTACTCTCCATGGTTAAATGACCCATAAAACAAATAAAGATGCAAAAAGTTTAGCTCAAAACAGTAACACAAATAATATATTAAACTTTAAAATATTATGAACAATATTTATTGACAAATAAAATTGATTTTTACAAGAGCGGCTGACAGCCGAATGCGTTATGTCAAACTTGTCAAGTGACAGACCTGAGTTCAATCCCAGGCTGGGTCAAAACTTTTTTTAAATTTAAATTTACTAATTTGACTATTTCATTTAGTGGAATTTGACTAATTATTATTGACTGCTTTTTCGCTATGACAATTAGTCAAATATGACTTATAATTAGTTATTTTTGACTAATTCATTTTAAGAGAGTAGTTAATAGTGACTGCTTTTTCACTTGTGCCATGGTATCCTAAAATTTAAGAGCCAATTCTTATGTAAAATTTTCCCCTGAATCAGAAAATACCGTCAAAATTTAAAAAAGTAGAACAGTTTTTGAGATATAGTCAATTCCATATTAAATGAAAATTGACTATATCTCAAAAACTGTTTTAGTTTTTTAACTTTTGACGACTTTTTCGGATTCAGAAGAAAATTTTACATAAGAATTGGCTGTTAAATTTTGGGATACCATGGTATTCCATGGTTAACCATGGCACAAGTGAAAAAGCAGCCACTATTAAATTAGTTACTTTTGACTAATTCATTTTTAGAGAGCAAGTCTACCACAGTAGAAATTATATTAAAAAACTGATATGATAAGTAACACTTTATCACCCTGTATCTTTTAAACATACGTTTAGATTTTCGTCTTATTTAATCTGCTCCTAAATTTATGCCCATAAATTAAGGGACCCCTTGTATATTACTATATACTCAAATTAAGCAACCTTAAACGTATGAGATACTTAGATTAGATATAGCTATGCCAATTATAGTTTTAAGTTAAAACTATTAATTTAATTAAATTAAAACTATTAAATAATTTGTTAAAACTTTTAACAAATAATTATTAAGAAAGTTAGATATAAAAAAATAAAACATCGTAAAAAATCTTAAAAAAGGTATTACTTGATAGAATTTATCTAGTAAGTTACTACAAAACAATACCTATGAGGATTTAGAGTATACTCCAAATTTTTTATTAATCTAAAAATTACAAACCAGTACTAAAAATTTTACTAAATAAACAATAATATAAACTAAAACTAAGATAACAATGGTGGTCATTCCACCTTAATGCCCTCATGGCTAACGTCCGGGGGTGGGTAAAGACTCTGGGGGAGGCACTATAAGTGGCGGGTAGGGTTTATTTTCCGTTCCCTTAGGCCACCTCGCCGGAATTGGAACTTTGCCAATTTGAATGATAAAATGATACTATTAAGTCGGACTGGGGTGCATTACGATAAATTCTCGAAGATTCTAGTGCGCCTATAAAGGTGCGGTGCTCGAATTTCACCCTCTGAGTTTCCAGCGAACTGCTTTTATTTTGTTTTGAATGTGACCAGTGGTCAATCCTGATTTTGGTGCTATATACAGGTGTTTTATACCCTTTTTTGAAATTGTTAAAATTATACCTAGGTACCTACTAAGTAAATGAACTGGTTTAAAACTGTTTATGGAAAAGTTGATTTTGTGGGAACTACGACGAGTTTTAACAGTAAAATGGTTTAAAAATCGTTGTTTAATTTATGTTCTACTGTATTAACAAAAATAAAGAAAAGAATAAAGAATTTAAATAAATAAAAATAAATAAATATTTTTTTTTAGAAGCCTTATTATAAACATTTGATTTATAATCATATTGATATTATTATTAATAAAATAGACAATATTGAAAATTACCGAAAGAGCGTTATTTTATTTGATTTTAATAAACGGTCGAAAAAGTAACTTTTTCGGCCGCCTATTAAAACAATAAGACAATAATGATAGTGGCCGCTTTTGAGTACTAAAAATTTACATTTTTGTTAAGGTTGACTAAAAAAGTATTTTTTTTCAAGTAAGTAACAATTTTTTATTATAACACTCATATAGAAAATCAATAAATAAACACCTCCTATAATAATTTTTATCCAAATTGTTAACTTTAGGTTTTGGCTAGAAATTCGAGATTTTAAACCACTGTGCGGCGAAAAACCGTTTTTTTTTCGAAGGAACGAAAAAAAAATAGAAAAACCCGAATTGTTTTTTTTTTTCAATTTTCCGAATTTTCAGAAAAATTTACTTTTATTCATTCTCGTATTATCCGTACTACGGGTACTAAGAATAAAACAAAAAAATGGAAAAATATACACGGAAAAAACCGTTTCCCCCCATTTTTTTCCTTTTCTTTGTGCTCTAAATTGCAACCTATGAAAAAATTGGATTGAAAATTAATTGAACGGCCAAGTAAATAAAAAGCGTATATCCAATAATAACATAAAAAATCTCCTTTTATTAAAATATGTGTATTTTTAAATTTTCAAAAATAAACAATTTTTCCCAAAAAATCCCATTTTTCAAGGCCCTGGGAAAACTAAAAAACAGTTGTTTTTCACCATGTTGTCGTTTTTTAACGCTTTAAAACGCAAATTATGACAAAATCTCGAGAACTCCAATGGAAGTATGTATACAGGGTGATCCCCTATAATGTCGCCCCCCTTTAACTTTTTTATTTTAACTGTCCCAAAAAATTTAAAAGTGTGGTTATGTAGGAAATAAAAAATACTTTTTTTCTACGTATAAAGAAAATTGAAAAATTGATCAGTATACAGGGAAAAATAAAAAGTTTATTTTTTTAATGGATCACCCTATATTTGAATTTATTTTTCGATTCCTTGTAAAATTCTGAGCATAATTTATATACAAACCATATACCTAAATTCAACCGTTTCTGAAATATTCGCATTCGAAATGTCATCATTAAATGTTTAAAATCAAGAAGCCTCAGTATACCAAAATTTTTATTGAAAATAAATTATTATAGTGACATTATGTCAATAAGTGTTGTTAAATAAATAAAAATGGCGTACTCAGACAGAGAAAGACAAACTATTTCAACTTATTATCTTAAAAATAATTTAAATATTTCAGAAACGGTTGAATTTAGGTATATGGTATGATATATGAAATATGCTTAGAATTTTACAAGGAATCGAAAAATAAATTCATATATAGGGTGGATCCATTGAAAAAAAATTAACTTTTTGTTTTTCCCTGTATACTGATCAATTTTCCAATTTTCTTTATACGTAGAAAAAAAGTATTTTATTAGTTCCTACATAACCACACTAATATTTTTGGGACACTTAAAATAAAAAAGTTAAAGGGGGGCGACATTATAGGGGATCACCCTGTACCTAGAGAATTGAGAACAAAAAAAAATATCGACATTTTTAGTGTACTTTAAAACTTTATCATAAATAATATGGATAATCAATAAGAATTTTTAAAATTTTTTTTTTTCTAATTAATTATAAATAATTAAAAATTGGTAAAATTTAAAAAAATATCACCTGACTATGAACCCTCCAAGTTTGTGACGTCATTATGATACTCTTAGGTTGCAATTAGGGGTGTCAATCCCGAGCCCATTTTCCAATCCCGGGCCTTTCGGGACCAAAGGTAACTAATCCCGGGATCCCGGGATCAGTCCCGAAAAAATATTTATCATTAATTTTAAAACCAATTTAAAATAAAACAACAAACAAACTAACGAACGATACGACTTCACACTAGTCGGAAGAATGGTTTTCAAGAATTTGTCGGCACATTGTACCCACGTTTACCCCCATTAACAAATAATTTCATTTCTTTTATTAATCGGGCCTTGGTGAGTTCCAATTGGGGCTGTAACTTACATTGAAATTATCAAGTTTGTGCCATTTTTTCAGGTTTGACGTTTGAAATATGTTATATTATAGGTTATGTACATAAATTTATTCTACAGTGACCTGTAATTTTACATTTTCTTTGCTGATTTTATGCTATAGATGGAACCACTCTTGCTATGTAATTTCAACGTATTTTCATTATTGTACGGGGGTGTATAATAATTTTACTTGAACTGAGTAAAAAAATGAAGTGTTTATATATATGCTTATGAGTATATGAAAAATGTCATACGCTTAAAAAAAGTCTATTTTATTCTTTGTAACTTAATACTAAGATCCCGGGATTGGGACTTTAAATCCCGGGATTTTCGGGGTCGGATTTTTTACGGGATCCCGGGACCCCGGGATTTCGGGATCCCGGGATTGACACCCCTAGTTGCAATGTTTTGACGTTAGCAGTTGACAGCAAGCTGGCCAAGTACTGAGTACTTTTACTCGTATTTCAATTACGAGTAAAAAAGTACGAGTAAAAAAGTACGAGTATTTTTTTACTCATAAGTATTTTTTTTAAATACTAATTACTCGTACTTACAAACCAAATATAATGTACTCGTAAAAAATACTCGTGGAATTCACGAGTAATATATACGAGTATTTCCGTTTATTTTGTTTGGAAGTCTAAATATTATATTATACTATATATTATATAATTTCAAACAATATATTTATATTATATATATGCCTATAGGTTTTATAACATAACAATAACAATATAGGTAAATTTATAAACTATTTTTAACTATTGATCCAATTGAAAGACAAATTAAAACAATTTTTTTTTGTATTCTATATTTTTACCTATTTTAAAAGAAAAATTAATTTAGAACAAAAAATTATTTTTGCCTAAAGAAGTACCTAAGAAAAAACTCTATACCAACTAGCTTCTAGAATTTTTAAATAAAAAATAATCTATTTTTGCTTATATGTATAAAACCCTTTACAGGTTTCAACAAATGTTTTGTTTTTCTTGAAAACAAAGCGTTTTCGGAATTTACTTTTTTCGCGATATTAGAGAATTATTATTAATATTAGTAATTATTAAATATCGTAGTACCTACCAATAGAATTAAATGTATGAAAACAGTATAAAAAAATAACTTTCCTAATAAAATCCTTTGGAAAATATAATATAACGAAGAAAAGATTTTTAAATAAATGTTGGTTTTACATTTTTAAAAGCTTATAAAAAATTAAAAAATGACATTACCTAACTTGATCTATAAGATATTAGCTTGGTTACTATTTGGAACATTTTGAACATGAAATCTTGACAAAAAATGCCCCTAAAAACGAAATGTAACTAAATTTACATCAATCATCTCATGAAATGAGGCCAATCATGCATGATGCATGATTGGCCTAAACTCCATATCCATTCAAAGATCATGAGTAAAAAAATATTTTTCATTGTGCAAAAAAATCATTAATATTTTTAAAACCCCACCCTTAATTACCACCCCAAACTAAGCAGAAACTTACCTTTAAATAGATAAATAGATAAATCCAATAATCGATAACACAAAACTAAAACCACACCGCTACAAAACCTATCCAAACTAAACCCTGCAGACCAAAATGTGCGAAAAAATTCGCTGAATATTTAACAGCCCTCTGTCCATCGAAAAATGCAAAAAGACTCCCAGTTTCACACATGCGCCATTCAGGGGAGTTTTTCATTTTTCCTCTTTTAAAATATTAACACCCTCTTTATCTTTTCAATGCGAAGCTGCGAGGGGTTAAAAAGAGAGAAAGTATGGCAGCCAGACTGGAATATTGATGGCTTTAAAAATTTAGGAGTAAAATTTGATATGCACTTTTCGATGCCGAATAACATAAACATTTTTTGTGATATTGTAAGTCTGTAAAAAACATTTTAAATAGTAATAAATTAGCTTTAAATCGTTGTAAGTTAAAAAAAATTTTAAACTTAAAAAGATACATGGCAATACACAAGACATTGCACATTGACAAACTTTACAGATTTTTTTTAAAATACCATATAATTTTTATTGTTTTTGAATATACTTTTCTCCAAAAATATGTATTTACAAAAAGGTCAAACGAAAAAAGGGTTAAAAGCCAATTTTTAATCGATCTTCTCATGTTTTTTTAAACACACTGTATATTATAATACCTATTTTTATCAATACGTTTTAATTTACTGCAGTAAATTAAAACGTATTGATAAAAATAGGTATTATAATATACAGTGTGTTTAAAAAAACATGAGCCAATGTTTTGCTGGATATTCGTCCAAAGAAAAAAGTTATATAAACATATATGTTTATATGAACTTTTCCGGACCTATAGGTCCGGAAATGCTTAGTTTTCATGGTACAGGTTTAATATGGCGTCTTTTAGAAATATTATTCTTTTATTTTGTTTTTTAGTCATTATATATAGTTTTTATACCACTTAAAAAGTTTCCAGACAAATAAAAATTATACGGTATAATTTATACCTAAAGTATTTATAATATATATGGTATGATATATAGATAACTTATATAACTTATATAACTCCTGTATAATATATAACTTATGAGTACAATTTATTTTAGAGTAATAGTATATTATGTATAAAGTTTGATATACGCCATTTTTATTATGAGTACAATTTATTTTAGAGTAATAGTATATTATGTATAAAGTTTGATATACGCCATTTTAGACACGAATTTAATTTAGGCACGAGCAAGTGCTTAAATTAATAAGTATCTAAGTTTATAAACGAGTAGGCTATTGTTAGTGTTAAAAAAGATTCGTATTCAATACTATAGATACTATGATTTCATTAAAATTTTGAAAATTTCATAAAACAAAAATTTGTACCTGAAATAATTTATGCTTTAGGGAGATTATAAGTAAAAGTTTAGTTTTTCTGCACGTTAATTTGCAAGTCAAAAATATTCGATACAAATTGAAACTTTAATAATAACTAATTTTCTGGGTCAAAAATACCTACAATAATGTACAACTGTTTCTTTTCAAAATCGTGCAAATTTTACTATGTTAACCGATTTTGTAAAACCCAGGTATATTCTTTAAACAGGTATTTTAAAATTAAAAACAGGACAAGGATCTGTATCGTAAAGAAAATTTGAAGAAAAACGAGTCCTACTTCAAACCTATACTGGACTAAACTAGACTGCACTGAACTGGACTGACCAGTATGTAATGGTCAGTATAGTTTACAAGATACTTTTTAACCCTTTAATATGTGGGACAGTTTTAAACTCTCTAAGTTAGGAATGGTTGTATTTTTGTGATATAGTTTTGTGTGTTTTTGTGATTTTTATATAGAAAATAATTTAAATTATTATTAAAAATTGTTACAAACTTAGGTTGTATTGTCCTTTAAATTGTTTGTGTTATTTTTGCATTTCCTACCAATATGTATTGGTAAGTTTATTTATACAAATAAAATTAAATATTTGTTAATATAAATTTTACATTAAAATTTATTTCCTTCATCTTTTTTAAAATCTGAAATTTACAATTATTAAAAAATCCAATTAGGTACTACGTCTATAACTTGATTATTAATCCTAATTTTGATAACAACTTTTTTGTTTTATAAAACTATGTCACCTTTCATAGACGTAAGTTACACTACCTAGGTACATATAAGTATTTTAAGATGATATTCCGCTCTTGCAGACCTTTGAAAGCCAAGTTTTATAATTAATCGTATGTTAGCTCATGATGTTTACCAATGCCAAGAAATTTAATTGGTCAAAGTTAAGCTGACGCTAATTACAAATTCGAGTCGCAAAATCAATATGGCAGTTTTGATTACAAATCTAGTTTAGAATTAGGAAGTCAACTTAAACTTTAATATTTTATGTTTTTATATTCCAAAAAAATCATTATTCATTTGATTCCATATATTTCTTAACTTTAATTCATTAAAGCTTCAATATCTTTATCGACTTAATGTGTAACATTCTGTGCACCCAAATATACAGGGTGTCACCAAATAAGTTGTCATCTTTTAAGGGGATGATACATACACGCAGACAGTTTTTCCACACACAAAAAAATCTAATATCAATTTGAACAAATAACATATTTTCAAATAATTAGGTTTAAATAAGGTTTATTCTGTTACCAAAATTAATTCATAGCAAGTATAATATATTCTTAAATATAATCATTAAATTGATTATAAAAATATATATTTTTATGTATATCAAAGATAACTAAATTTTGCTATAATAATAACAAAACATCCCTGTGAACACTTGCTTTATACTTAAAACATCCTTACATGTAAACATTCCAATAATAAAAAGTGACACTATCATTATTTTAATAATAAAAACGTACTCTATCTTCAAATTGAGCATAACAAAAGAACCGCGCAAAAATACGTTCTACAAAGAGGGCGGCTTCAATCTTCTTTGGCATAATTAAGTAAACTTCCGATGCGCGTGGACCTGTTTTGTGTAATTATTGTGCCGTGGTTTGTTCTGTGGTGGTGATTGTGTTATTTTTTAAAGAAATAGTATTTCTGAAATACCCATTATGGAGGAATTGCTTAGAACATGGGGGTATCCTGACCATAGTACAAAAAAATATTTGATATTTTTTCACATCATAAAGTTATTTGTATTGCTTTACCCTTTACAACAAAGCATAAATGACATTTGGTACTAAACATGTATAGTCTTATTTTGATGTATATTGCAGTAGGTAGTTTAGAGTGTATAAAATTTTACTTATTATCAGAGACCCTATATAAATGTATTAAGAATTTGTGTTTTTATTTAGAAAATATTGTATTTTTATTTAGAAAATAAATCGTTCCATATTATTTTTTGTTAGTTTTCATTTAAAAATAAATATAGTAATATAAGGGTCATTCCACGTTACTCGGGGATTTTTGTCCCGCCCGTCACAATTAAAAATTGTGAGTAAAAACTACACGTTATAAAATTTATTTAAAAATATTGTTTTATTATGCTTTTAATAAGTTATAAGCACAATAAAAATAATATTATAAAATATTATTTTTATAACTTGTAGTTTTTACTCACAATTTTTAATTGTGACGGACGGGACAAAAATTACTGAGTAACGTGGAATGCCCCATAATTCAATTTAACCTAAAGCAAGACCTAATTTCAATATTAACATATAAAAATACAAGCCCAGTATATTCTTATTTAAACCTTAAACTACATGTCTCAATTAAAAAATAGTTTTACTCCGATAAAAGACAAGCTATATTAACATATATAATAATTATTTTCAATTTGAACTTAAACTATATTTAATCTAAATAAAACCAATTCTAAATAGACCCATAAGATAGTTTTAAATTGAAGTTAAGGCTAATATTAAATCGAGTTTAAATTTAAATTTACACCTATAACATAAGTACTCTCAAGTTAAATACAAAGTAGTTATACATTTGGTATAAAAGTTAAAGAAAAGGTAATTTTAACGTAAGCATACACTAATCTTGCTCCTATTCATGATGCTAATAGTTTCAACTCGAGATTAGATTTTTTTGTGTGCATTTTTGCATTAGTGAGAAAAAACTTTCTATAGTACACTGTTTAAAATATCTGTGGTGTAAAAAGTAATCTTAAAATGGTGTCAAAATCCAACACCAAGTGGTGTTAATATAACACCATGAATTATGGTTGAAAATGTGTACCGATCGCGGCAAAGGCGTTGTGGATCACGTGATGTTCTTAAATCTCGTCTCTGTTGACTTACATGAAGAATATATAAACTCAGGTGATCCTTTGCTTTGGTGTGACACTACAAGTTGTTAGATACTAAAGAGACCTTAAATAGGTGAAAACAGCTGTCAATACTTGAAGTATTTTAAGTTAGTGGAACGCACTAAAAACATTACCTCTAGCGAGTTGAAGGTTCCATTTTCTGGAATAATACCACTGGTAATATACTAGTAATGCGTCAAGGAACTTCCTGTTTACTTTTTTTTCCTTTTTTCTGTGTAGTATGATTTAATTTGACCACAAACACTTAATATTTAAGTTCAATTTACAACAGGTAAAATTTATTTTAATACTGTGTGAAAGTTAAATTAACACCATTTTAGTATTTGAATTAACACCGGGCCAACGGACCACATTTAACACCATTTTGGTTTGTATCGATATAGACCATGTATGGTGTTAATTTGGTGTTAAAATGGTCATGAGATTTTGAACAGTGTATCATCCCCCAAAGGACAATTTATTAGGTGACGTCAGTTTTAAACCAATTTGGATAAATTTTGTTATATTTTTATCCCTCAAAAAGTGTTTCTCAGAATTTGTTTAATAAAATTAAAAATATTCAAAACAATTTTTTAAATACCCTTTTTGATTTTAAATGTATTTTTCAGAACAAAATACAAAAAAAATTTCAAATGTCAAGTTGTATAAATTTATTTGTTTTTTAGAAAAACCATTAACTTTTCAAATTAAAAATCGCATACGAATTAACGGCTAAGGAAAACAATCAAAAAGGAAGTCAACCCGCTATTCAAGTTCCCAATTTTTAACTTTATATATTTTTTTACACTTTTACTTTTTATTGTTCAATATACGGGAGCTTTTCAAATAGGCCCCTATCAATTTATGAAAAAAACAGACTACGGTTTAAAAGTGTTGAAAGATAAGAATTTAAAAAAAAATACAACCAGTCACTAACCCAGAACAAGAAACAGATGAAGTATTAGACAATTGTCTTCGCCTAGATGCAAATCACCGAAAACAGTTTCCTGAACGGTTCATATGCTCAGCCATCAAAAACAACCCTTATCTCGTAGTTTTTGAGTTTAGTGTTGCATATTATTAATTTTTCTAATATACAGGATGTCTCAGATTACTTAAATATTTTTTTATATACATTTCAAAGACTCCTTGGCCTTCCTTGGCCGAATTTAATAAAACTGTTTAGGTGTTTAGTCATCAGTAAAGGGTTTAACTTAGGGCCGGTTAACAATGTTCAGTTAAAGTTGCAGTTAGTTACAGGCCGCGCGTTATCTGGCAGATAATCTCCATGGATACCATTGTTTTCACAACGATCGATATAGAATATAACTGTCAGATAGAACTTAACCAAAGATTGATAAACCAGCCCTTAATGTATTTAAATTTAATTTAGTTAACACCACAGAATTGGGTTGGGTTGGTTTGGGTACGCTACTGCTTTTTATATTTAGCAATTAAAAATATAACTTTTTTGATCCCAGATTTTTTTATATTGTTTGATTTTTAAGAAATAAATAAATTTGTTTATTTGGTTGCCCTGAAAAAATTAGCGTCACAAATTTAATTTTGTCTTAAAAATTTAGCAAACTAGAAAAAATGCAAGTAACCAAAATATTGTGGAGTTACCATAATTTTGTTTATTAACTTGAACACCCTGTATCTTAAAAACAAAGCTTTTAACTTAAAAGTTTTAATCATACAAGTTCATATAAACTATTCTTCTTATTTTTCCAAATTCTATTGACTATTAAATTTTCGAGATTAAAATCCTAGACACCCTGTATTCATTGGTTTCATTATCGTCATCAAAAACAAATCTAAATATATGCTCTGAACTTTATCTCAGTCAAAAGAGCTTCTTCAAATTAATCGGATTTCTCCTACCTCTTCAAAGCTAAGGCACTGGCGAAATCATCCCCAAAGGAGCTACCGAGGAAAATACATATATTCGAATTTATAGAGTTATATACCAGGTGTCTCGCATTAGATAAATCAGTGAATATATAAACTGTTGCAAAACCATAATATAAATTATTGATAAAAATAAAAAACATCATCTTATAGTACATCATCTTAGTGTAATATAATTAACAATAAAGTTGATTTTTGAAAAAAAATACAAATATTTTAAAAAAATCGCATTTATATATTTGTGAAATAACCAAATACCAAAACCGCTAAAATAAATGTGAAATATTGAAATATAATCCAGTTAATATTAATTATACATTTTAAAAATAGGTTATTTTTAAACTTGCATTATACACTCACCGGCAAAAAAACCGGCCATCAGAAATTAGCAACAATTTTAATGTTGATTTTGATGATTTCTTTTTTGAAATGTATGCTGACTCTTTTGTAACGATGCTATAGTAGCAAATACAGGGTGCAAAAGTAAAAAGTTTTTTCCCGGAAATTTATGACACCCTTTGGGGTGCATCAGCAATAACAGGGGATGTCAATTAAAATCATACTGTACTTCTATATTTTGTAAACATTTTGTTTTTTTCTTTAAGTTATTATCTCTGTTATTAACAAAGATACACTGTTTTAAAGCAAACAAACCAGAAAAAGTCTTCTCATGTAAAAATAAATAATTGTAAAGTCGATAAGTATACGCTCAAATTAAAAAACACCGTTATCTGAGACGGATATTTTTCGTATTGTGGCATTAATTGAAGATGGTCGAAGTCAACGTTATGTGTTATGTGTTTTACACGTTAATAAAGTGACTTAATAGTTTATGACTTTAAAACAGATTACTTTGTTATTAACGTAAAGAAAATATAGAAAAAATAGGACTATAGTATGACTTTAATTGACATCCGCTATTACTGTTAGTGCACCCCGCAGGGTGTCACAAATTTCGGCAAAAAAACTCTTTATACTTTTGCACCCTGTATATGCTCAAATTAAAATTTGAATAAAATGGTTTAGCATCATAACTAAAGAGTCAAGAAAAATTAAAATCATCAAAATCAGATGAGCGGTTCTTGAGGAAATCAACATTAAAATTGTTGCTAATTTCTGGTGGCCAGTTTTTTTTCTGGTGAGTGTATGTATTATTAAAATATTAAAAAAAAATTTGGTAAAACGGCAATTTTGTGTTTTACAATTTCCTGTGTTTGATACAGTAAAAAGTAGCGACTTCTTTGTCTATTTTTTTTAGTATGCATCGTGATTGAACAACTCAAAGGGACACCGTGTATATAGTTATATATATATCTTAGGATGCTCTCAAGCATAAATAAGCAAGAGCATAGAGCATCAAATTGTAAATTCACATCGAGGTATTAATCTAACTTAACACACGACTCCAGATTACGGCTTTAATGTATTCTAAAACTTCTCCGCGCACGAATAATCTCAAACGTTGAATTAAAATCGGCTCTACAGATACCTTTGCCGTCTCTATTTGCTTCTCTATAGTTTTATATGTGGTAGATAAAGAGGGGTGGATGTTGTAGGGTAACAAATGAATGCTGGGTGCACAGCCATCTTAAATCAATATAATATAAAATGGGGGAAGACAAAGAAAAGGCCACCTTAGCTCTCCGAGAGCGAGATAGTGTAGAGAGGGGGGGTGGATGTAGCTGCTGCGAAAGGTGCCATGCGGGGTGGAAGTGGAGGAAGAGAAATAGGCGAGGCAAAGGATCCGGGAAAGCGCTGGGATTTTCTATCATCTCAATGAGAAGGTAACGGGATAAATATAAATTTTTTTATTTACTTAAAAATACATATTTTTTTATAAAAAATAAAGTAAAGATTTGGGAAAATATTTTTATGCTAATAACATTATCCGTCACGTTGCAAATACTCATCACATATGGACCTAAAATTTGTTAAAACTCGCAAATAGCAGCCATTTCTAAATATTTTCTTTTAATTTCACAAATGTGTCTGGTTTAAACCAGCTAAAAAATCGGGTTTAGAACGACAAGTATCCCAAAAAAAACTGGAAAAATTTTCACAAAAAATTGACTTTTGCATTTTGTTTATTTTATTCAAATGAGATCGGTACATTGTTATCGAGAAAAAAGTGAATTTCCGACGATAATTATATCGTAATTATAATATTATCATAATATTATAATTGTAATAATTATTCTGTTTATTCAATATTTTTTTAAAATTAAAATAATGTTAAGTTGTTGATTGCTAGTTTTTCAAATGTGTATATTTTCAACAAAAAAAAATCAATTTTTCCAGGATCAGAAAAAAAACGGAAAAAAACAGTTTTCCCCATTTTTCCGGGTTCTTTTCGACACTTTAGCCCTAGTCTCGTCCCGTTTAATATTTATTTTTGGTGTGGCTTTTTATTAATAACTGCTATATAAGGGTGATTCTTTTTAAAGAAAATTTTTTTTGTGTCACTCCCCAAGCAAAATATTGATGTACATATCGAGAAAAAAATGCCATTAAAGTTTTAGCCCGTAATCTTACTCCCAATTACTTTTATTTTGATTTTACAGTTATTCCCTTGAAATAATGTGAAATTAAGGATATTTTTTTCAATTTTCTATAGCATGGCGACAATTTACGTTATTACAATTTACATAGGTGCAAAATTAACATGAGTACTTGGAACAATTTTAATACCATTCATATTTTTAATAAAAAACGGTATTTTTACATTTTACGCCAAAACGGTTAAAGTTACAGGTAAAAGTAAAAAAATCTATAAAATTCATTTTTCTATACAAAATGTACCTTGAAATAATACGATTATATGTATAATTTAAAAGATAAAAAGCCTAATAAATGCTAGACTCAAATATTGATAAACTAATTAGGTGTATGTATCTTGCTAATTAGTATTAGTATGTTATTTTAGGGCAAAGTGGTTAATGTTACAGGTAAAGAGTAAAAAAACTTTTATATATATATATTTTTTTTATAAATGGTCTTATGCAATAATCCAATAATATAAAAATAAAATAAACGATAAAGCATTTAATAATTGATTAATTAATTATTTTAGGGCAAAACTGTTACAGTTAAAAAGTAAACAAAACCTTTATAAAAAAATTAATTTCCCACAAAAAATTCATAGATTAATGCACAAAATGCACAGTTTAAAATATATAAAGCATTTAATAAACTTTAGTGTCAAATATTGACTAAACGGCACAACGATTAAAGGTACAGGTTAAAAGGAAAAAACTTATTTTCTTACAAAAATATTTTTATTTATTTAAGCAATAAAATGTATAGTTTAGAAGATATAGAGCATTTATTAAATATTACGGTCAACTATTGATAAAGTAATTAGCTTTATCAAAATTTTACAGTTAAATTTATTAAATATAGCGCATTTAGAAGATATAGAGCATTTATTAAATATTATTGTCAACTAACTATTGATAAAGTAATTAGCTTTATTAAAATTTTACAGTTAAATTTATTAAATATAGCGCATTTAATAAATAAAACTGTAAAATTTCAATAAAGCTAATTAATTTATCAATAGTTGACCGCAGTGGCGGCTGGTCGATTTTGGGCACATCCATATCTCAGTTATTAGACATGGGACCCACATCAAATTTATATGATTTTATAATGACATTATATAGACAAGTTCTGCGCAAGCAGAATTTAAATTGAAGTTTTCGAAAGAAAGTTAGTTTTTAAGTGTGCCCCCCCAGCCTCCTGCCTTCACCAAATTAAGATAATTCAAATTAAAGTGGTACAATATTTAATTCACTAAATTTAAAAAAAAATAGAATTGTATAAAATCTCTAATACTTGAATTTTTTTAGTAAAATTTTAAATTTGTTCATAAACTTGTACCACTTTAATATGAATTATCTTAATTTGGGGGGCAGGATGCTGGGAGGGCACACTTAAAAACTAACTTTTTTTCGCAAACTTCAATTTGAATTCTGCTTGCGCAGAACTTGTCTATATATATATTATAATGTCATTATAAACTCATATAAATTTGATGTGGGTCCCATGTCTAATAAGTGAGATATGGGTGTGCACAAAATCCACCAGCCGCCACTGGTTGACCGTAATATTTAGTAAATGCTCTATATCCTTTAAACTATACATTTTATTGCTTTTAAACTATGCATTTTATTGGATGAATGAATTATTTACTTGTTACCTATAACTTTAACAATTTTGCCGTAAAAGGCAAACAATACTTTTTTTACGAAAATAATGTTCTGTAAAAATCTTGTTCACTATATACCTGTTTAACTTTAACCGTTTTAACGTAAAAGGAAAAACACAACTTTTTTTAAATATACAAATATAGTTGCAAGTACTTTTAAAGAGCATCTAATACATGGTGCAAGTAAGAAGAATTTTTTTCCCGACATTTGTCACATTCTGTGGGGTGCATCAGCAATAACATCGAATGTCATTTAAAGTCATACCAAAGTCCTATCATTTTTTAACATTTTGTTTTTTATTCACTTTATTATCTCTGTTATTAACGAAGATACACTGTTTTAAAGTCAACGCCTCGGATAAAGTGTTCGTATTATACACATAACGTTGACATCGACCATCTTTAATTAATGCCACAATACGAGAAATATCCGTCTATGATAACGGTATTTTCTCATTTGACAACTTTTATGTTTTGTCATGTTTTAAAATAAGTGAAATCCGTTCCAGCGTATATCTACTTTACTCTTATTTATTTGTATACTTTATTTGGCGCGTTTGCTTTAAAACATCTTTGTCAATAACAAAAATAATATCGTGAATAAAAACCAAAATGTTCAGAAAATATGGCTACAGTAAAATTTCAATTGATATTCGATGTTGTTCCTAGTACATTCCACAGTGAGTCACAAATTACGGGGGAAAAATTCGTCTTAATTTTGCACCCTTTATATGCTCAAATTAAAACCTGAACAAAAACGTATATTTAATAATAATAATAATAATAATAATAATAAATAAACGTCTTTATTGAAATAAGGAAATACACTATTCCAAATTGCGGAATTTGAATTTAAACATTAAAAATGTAACAATTCATTCTTACATTCAACCAAAGCATAGCATAGTAACTGAAGAGTCAACCAACAGTTAAAAAAAAAATCAGATAAGCGGTTCGCGAGGAAATCATACGAACACTTTATCCGAGGAGTTGCCCATAAAACAGTGTATCTTTGTTAGAGATGCGACTTGAAAAAAAACGGTCCGTTTTTTTTGTTTTTTTTCAGGTTTTTTTTCATTGTTTTTTTTCAAATGGTTTTTTTTCACATTTTAGGTTTTTTTTCAAGATTAGTCCCATTTGCCTAATTTTTTATGTTTCCATGGACATGTAAATACAGTCTCGTGCTTTGCACGCGTCACCACCACCGAATTGACTAATAAGGGCCGCGCTTGTTTTGATTTGGTCCTAAAAAAAGTAACTACATTATGTAGTCAAACATATAATATTTTTGATTCAGCGCTTGATTTTTCAAAAAGCTACCAAAAGCACTTTTTTCATGATTTTTCAAATTCATGTAAAGTGGAATTTTTTTTTTCAAAAAAACAATAGCAAATTCTTGTAGAATTGGTGGTTAAGTCAGAACATTCCGTGGATCAAAAAAGAAAGCAATTACGGTATTCGTTAGGATTGAGCGTTGCACGTTTTTCATCTAAAAATCTCAAAACTAGAAACTTCAAGCTTTAAATTGCTTTTTTTACGGCTCCAATACGACCATTTTTAACAAAGAAACAGTTATCCCAAAAATCGCAAACATTTTTTTTATCCTTTAATTTTTTGTATAAGTGTAGAAGTTATACATTGCTATTGGTTTATAATGTGAAAACTACCAAATAATAAGAAATCAGATTTTTTAGTCTTGGTCAAAATTTTCATTAATGAAAAATGTAATATATTCTACATTTTACTTTATTATTAATATACATTTTACTCAAAATTTCATTTTGAAAAAAAACAAAAAAAACCGTTTTTTTTCTAGGTTTTTTTTCATGTTTTTTTTCACATCTGAAAAAAAACCGTTTTTTTACATCTCTAATCTTTGTTAATATCAAAGATAATAAAGTGAGGTAAAAACAAATATTCACAAAATTAAGACTACAGTATGATTTTAATTGAGATTCGCTCACCCCACAGGGTGTCACAAATTTTAGGCAAAAAACTTCTTCTTACTTTTGCAACCTGTATATGCTAAAATTAAAAATAAAATGTCAACCTATCTTTGTAACCTACATTTAAAAAAAAATCATCAAAATCTGATAAGCGCGCTGTTGATTTCCTTGTGAACCGCGGTTCACAAGGAAATCAACATTAAAATTGTTGCCAATTTCTGGTGACCGTTTTTTTGGGTATTTTTTGGTGAAATTACAGAAACGTTTAATAATTACAAGGCTATTAAAATTAAATTTAAAAATTTAGCAGTTCTCAAAATATTTGAAAAAAACTAAAAACCTTTTGAAAACTTTGAACAAAAACTAATAATCGTTATTCCTGGGAATTATGAAAAAAAAGGAAGTTTTATATAAACATACACATTAATCTACATTTTCATCCAATTTCTTCGCTACTTTATTTTAAGTTACCATCACCATCTTTTGTTTTTATAATGGCCTCCAAAACTTGTAGTTTGTTAAAAAAATCTAGTAGGCAAAAAAAATCACAAAATGTAGATAAATGTGTACACATAAAACTTTTTTTTCAAAATTCACAGAAATAACGAAGTTATAACTATTTTTAGGTTTGAAAGGTTTTTAGTATTTTTTAATATTTTGAGAAACTCTGGCTGTATTTCCAATTTATAAATTTGTTGATTGTAAAAAATTCAAATTTTATTATTATTTCTTTAATATAAACGACCTTGTAGCTCTTCAAATAAAAATAGGGATACTTGGTTCACCCTGTATATATAAATATGAAACTAAGTAGTCGTCGTTAATCTGAAATTAAATATATATATATATTTAATATCTATAAGCAGTGTTATTGTGCACAAATTTAGTGGATACTTTTATTTATGTCATTAAATTTGAGCTTGTATTGTTTCTGGTTGTTTTTGATGTATTTAAACAAAAATTGGAAATTTTTAATTGATTTTATGTAAGAACTCCATGCCTGAGTTACAAAGGAAACGGATTTAAAATATTTTTGATTTTCAAGGGACAGTAATTTGCAGCGTTGCCTATTCTAGGGAAATTTCGCCAGCTTTAGGGAATCCTAGAAAAATTTTAGAAGTTTTAAAATAAATTTATTTATCTATTTATTTTAAAATGATGGACGGTTGAATTGTTTTTTATATCTGTATTCCAAATATATAACAAGTTTTTATTCTCTTCTTACAGATTACAGAGAGATATATAATCAATTTGTGAACCAAGCACAGACATTATAATTTGCTGCTTTCTCTGTATAGTCGCTGCGACGCGTCCACATACGTCCGGCATACATCCGGACGTTTGTCGACAAACCGGTTTTTGAAATTTGAAATTGATGACGCAACTGAAAACATTTGATACAGCGACTATAAAGAATATGGTGCCTGATATATGGATATATCTATCCATTGATACTGAATATTTCCAGGATGAAGAAAAGCAATATGCAATATGGAATCTAAATCGGAATCAAATGTTTTATCTGAAGTAGAAGAATCAGACTCAGATGATAAAATGCCTTTAGGTTTTTTGGTTAAATAATCCTTTTGTAGTTTTTTGTTTGTTATTTTTATGTTTTTGTTGACAAAAATTTAATATTTTGTTTTTTTATTTTTTTAAAATATGTTTATGTTTTGTTGTATTGTGTTGTGTTGTTAATAACGTTTTATGTTATGTTTTTTTAGTATTTATAGTAAAATATTATGTAGTTTCATAATGAAACTTTCATTTGGTTTTTATTTTTATTTAAACCCGACTTAAAACTGCTTATACTGCGAAAATATATTTATGTAATTTGAATTTTTCAATTCAATTTTTCGGAACCGTTAAACCTCTATCATAATCAGGGGCGTAGCTACCGCGGTATCAGCCGTATCAGTGATACGGGGCCCCCGGCTAGGGGGGCCCCCGATTGGCTTCGACATGTGTAAGCAAAAAAACACATTACCCACATGTTAAAAAAATTGAGTCATGAAATTAAATACATTAATAAAAAAATAATAATATTTAATTGTTTATGCTTCGATTTATTCCATTAAAATTTTCCTGAATACCATTCTGTTCCAACAAAGCCGTGTCCGCACCTTTTCGCTATGCGGCGCAGTCTGCGCATATTGTTCTGTGCTCTGCGCCGCGGCATACTGAGTCTGCTTTGCGTGTTATTATCATAGGGTATATTAATGGCAAATTAGAAATAATTATTAGCGTTACAATTATTTAAAATGACTTGCCTTTATTTTAAAATGGAATCCTTTTAAAAGATACTGAAGAACGGTAAATGTCTAAAATCAGACCAAATTTTAAAAATTGCCTGTACATAAAAAGCTATGTATTAGGGTGCTTAATTTTAGAGCGACATTTTTTTTCAAAGTCCCACCTAAAAATCTTGTAACCGGTCAGAAAACAAACATTTTGAGCTATTACAAAGCTCTTAATCTTTATTTAAAGCCGTTGCTATTCAATTTTTAATAATTTTCCTTTAAAAAACATTAAAAAACAATGTTTTATTCTTTTCTCCTTCCGCTCGTACAGTAAGAATATTTTTTTCCAATTTCGGTTCTAAAATCTTTATACATGATGAAATTATCTTCAAAAATGTCTATTTAAGCAAGTCTGTAAGTTGAATATGTTCTTCAAAAATTGCCGTTCTACTCGAAAATCTTCTAAAATAGTAGTAAATCGTATTTAGAAACTATTGATTTTAGATCAAAAAAGTAAATGACAATTTTGTAGGAAAATTTTTCTTTATCACTTATAGTTTAGCCTGTACAATCAATACATTTGTCTCCAAATACGATTTACTGCTATTTTAGAAGATTTTCGAGTAGAACGGCAATTTGTGAAGAACATATTCAATTTACAGACATGCTTAAATAGACATTTTTGAAGAAAATTTCATCCTGAATAAAGATTTTAGAACCGAAATTCGAAAAAAATATTCTTACTGTACGAGCGGAAGGAGAAAATAATAAAACATTGTTTATAATGGTTTTTAAAGGAAAATATTTCAAAATTGTATATCAACGGCTTAAACTAAAGATTAAGAGCTTTCTAATAGCTCAAAATTTTTGTTTTCTGACCGGTTACAAGATTTTCAGGTGGGACTAATGTCGCTCTAAAATTATGCACCCTACTATGTATATTATTTATTAAATTATAAAAAATTGTTAAATGCAAAAAAATGATACCCTAAAAATTTTTTTAGTTTGCCCAAAATAGACTTCAGGCGTAACACCCAGAAATTTTTTTGCCAGCAGCTTTTCCCTTATAAGGGCCCCTACCAGATATTTGATACGGGGCCCCCTCGAGGCTAGCTACGCCACTGATCATAATGGTGGTTTATATATTTTTTTCGCGGTTGGGTGCCACCCATTAGTTTAAAAATTAAATTAAACCAATTAATAATTTATAACAAATTTGTTTTTATTCGCCCCTCAGTTTCTATTCACCCCTTAAATCATTTAAGTTAAATGGCATTGTTTTTCATGCTTAATATCATCATAACGCCCCATCGGAAAATTACAAAAGGAATAAGAACATATTAGAGAGAAGAGCATCTAAGACAAAATAATAGCGTACAAACACAATATGGCTCCAAAGTTGCGCGCTATAATATAACATTGCCAAAGTAAACTTTCAAGTCTGACTCCGGCAGATAAACTAATATTAGCCCTTATAACACCGTAACATAGAACACGGTCATAATTCAATATAAATGCAAATATCTTATATTAACTTGGCCCGTGCATTTTACTTAAGACAACATCCAAGACTTTGAACATATTTTATGGTGAATCGCGATTTTGGACCTTATGGTTGAAGGGGTACAGTTTATATTCCTGTAAAGTGGTTTTAGAGGGAAATTTACACAATCTTGTAGCCATGTTTTGTTTTATTATTACTCTTCTCAAGACGCCATATTTAATCGATATATCGTATACTTCATTAAATATTTGGCTGAGTTTATAAGCAAAATTTCTCGTAAAATTTCTCAAATAGATAACCTTTAACACGTTTTTTGAAAATGTATTTTTTAATACATTTTGAAGACTCAGGAAGTAAGTTATTAGTTGTTTTGTGGAGTTTTAGTTGACCTTGGAGCATTGGCAGGTAATAAAAATGTTAGCTTTCGGTTGATAAAAATTAGGTTTATTCTTTGACAAAAATTAGTTCAAAGCAAGTATAACCCATTTTTAATTGTCATCAAATTAATTTAAAAATATGAATATCAAAGATAACTAAATTTACCTTCAATAATTACAAAACCCCGTGATACTTAAAACATACTTCCAAGTAATCACTTTTATAATAAAAATGAATAAATGTTGAATGTATACTGTTATAAAAATCAATTAACCTGAGTTTGTATTTTGTTAATTTTGTTTTTCAAAATATTAACATAATTTTTTGTAGAAATCCAGGGTTTGTAATTATTTTAAGAAAGGAAAATATTTTACCAAAAGTATTGTTAATTTCAAAGGTTACAGATTATTTGCGCATGATGTAGGTAAGTAACCTTCTAAGTAGGGCTGTCCAAATCATTCAAATTAAAAATATCACTTTGATTTAAATATATCGATTTATTGGCGAATTAAAAAAAAGATTCCATTAAAAAACATGTTCAATATATTGGTATGTGGTATTAAAAAATTGTCCCGAAACTTTTTATTCAGAATTAAATATATTATGCTTACTTAAGAATTCAGATGAATTATCAACTGAAAAATGTTTAAAATTTAATTATATACCCTGATCAATAATTTAAATAAACCTAATATTTTAATGTTATTTCTTAATTGTATGAATTAAAAATAATATGGATTAGAAAAAATACATTTTATTTAATAAGTTGTTAATTTTTTAGGGCTGTCAAAATAATTCGAATTAAAAATATCACTTTGATTTAAAAATATCGATTTATTGGCGAATTAAAAAAAAGATTCCATTAAAAAACATGTTCAATATATTTGTATGTGGTATTAAAAAATTGTCAGGAAACTTTTTATTTAGAATTAAAAATATTAGGCTTACTTAAAAATTCAGCTAAATTATCAACTGAAAAATGTTTACAATTTAATTATACATGTATACCCGGACCAATAATTTAAATAAACTTAAAATTTTAATGTTATTTCTTGTTTAAATTTCAAATAATATGGATTAGAAAAAATACATTTTTATTTAACAAGTTGTTAATTTTTTAAGACATTTTCGATATCGCAAATTAATTTCTGATATCAGAAATTAATTTGCGATATCGAAAATTAATTTTTGATATCAGAAATTGAATTTGTGATATCAGAAATTGAATTTGTGATATCGCAAATTCAAATGTAATATTTTTAATTGACGATTTAAAAATACTTTGGCGTTCCATAACGGTACAAATGGTAAATCAAATAAAAATAACAAAAAGAAACAATCGTTTCGATTAGGTACCTAAACATTTTTTGTTAACGCATCCAAAAACTTATTCCTGTATAATAAAATTAATTTTATCTACGCCAGTGAGATAAGAACTTCTTATCCCACTCATTTTGAGTGAGATAAGAAGTTCATTAACGCACGCGTTTTTCTCTGCTTTTAACCAATCAAATAAAAAAGTCAAAATGTCAAAATAACCCTAAATTAAGTCTTAGACAAAAATAATTACCGTTTATTTTTTCATTTAGAGGCGTAGATAAAAATTTGTACAATATACGTGTGATAACGCTTTATTAACGTACTTTTGCGATTGCCCAACTCGTGCGTAGCACTTGTTGGGCAAATTTCGCATGTGTACGTTAATAAAGCTCTTATCCCACTTATATCGTAAATAACTAATACGGGTACTCAAACAAACAAAAATTTCGCAGCGAATCGTTCGCGATCAAACATAACAAGCCAAATTAAATTAAATTAAGAATGCATGTCAAGAATAATGCACTGGAAATTAACGATTTAATAATTGTGTCCTTTCTGCAACGACGATGTCCATTCTGCAGCAGGCTAATATTGTTACAGAATGGACGTTGCAGACTGGACAACCTCTGTGATTTCCAATGTTTTAAAAATCCTATTAATGCAATATAGCTTATTTTAAGGTTATGTTTGTTTGAAATCTAGATAAAATAAAAAGTCTTAGTTAGAGTTTCATGCCATGCGTTTTAAATCTATAACGGTCGTTGCAGACAAGACCACTAGCTTATTGACATATACTTCCTATGACTTTTATTTTAGTTAGTTAACCAGTAATTGACCAGTTAAGGAAATTTTCGTGAATAAATTATTATATTTTCCTCTATTTTTAGTTTAAAATAAAATAAAAAATATCATTGAGTTTAATTTTGTTTTAAGATTTGATAACAGCTGACTAAAAAAGAAAAAGAGTTTCTATGCCGACGAAAAAAAATTTAATGCACGAAAATTCATGATTTTCCAGTGGTTGACCAATGCCTTATAAGCAGATATCATTAATAAAACTGTGCCATCTAGAAGTTAAGGGGTAAAACACTATGCAAATAATATAAGTTTTTAATTAGGTAATACAGGGACCTTGATTTTATCATTTAATCGGTAAATTGGTCAATAACTGGTTGATGGTCAATTACTGGTTAACTGACCCTATAACTTTAAAAACACTTTCTTGCACTAACGGTTGAAATTAAATTGAAATAACTAAAATAAAATGGCGTGAAACGTTGTCATATGTATCTAAAATAAGTCGGTGTAAAATATGTCGTTGCAGACTGGACCGTCAAGTACCTAAGGGACATTTTATGTATATTAGTAAAAAATATACAACTGATAGACCAGTGCAGAAGCCTTTAAAAATGGTAAAAAGAGAAAAAAATTAAAAGTAGGATAAAACTCATTGGAAAAGGAGGGGAATATAATAAAAATTAAAGGAAAAATAAATTACGGGCGATCTGAGTTCGGGAAGTGGGAGGGGGGGGTTTAAGGGTAAAAAATGGTTTATCTCGATTTCCGGCAAAACTACAAGTCCTATGTCAAAGTTGTAGGTAATAAAAAGATCTACAACTTTTGTATTTACAATTTTTTCACATAACCTCAAAATTTATGTGAAAAATTCAAAAAACCAGTTTTTGGTTATTTATTTTTATCTTTTTCAAAAAAAAAATTTTTTCCACGAAATTTGGTGAAAACTTACCTTTCTATGTCCCAAATACACTGTAATTTATTTGATTTGAAATATTTATTATTTCGCCTTATTTTGACTTAATATAAAAAAGCACCCTAATTTTCAATCGAAAATTCTCGCGTCAAAATATCAGCTTTTTTCAAAAAGTCGGTGTGCTTTTTGTTCGATGAACTCTCTACTTTCTGAGGGTGTAAAAAAAATATACATTATTATGGTAAATGTTCTTAGAAAATACAAAAAATATTATAATGAATAACGTAATCAGAATGTAGTATCTACACGGAAAAAAATCTATACTGATTCCAAGAAAATTCAACTCTATCCAAGTATAGCTTAGTTTCCCTATTCCGCAAGTAAATTTATACTTGTTTCAAGTATCCTCATATTCTTATAAAATAAAGATAGCTTAGGTTTAATCTAAGATTACTGCTATACTAAAAATAAGAAACACACTAATTTTAAGTTAAGTATACAAATTTGTCTTCAATGAAGACTACGGTATTCTTGTTGTAACGTTAGTATGTACTTCATCAAAGTATAGTTTCTTTGTAAAATCTTTACAGTATTCTTGTTTTAAGAATATACTTTCTTTAAAATTTATTTATTTATACTTATTGTAAGTACACGCTTTACTTGCATAAAATGCTTGTATTCTTACTTTTCCTTTTTTTATATTTGATAAAAGTATAGTATATATTTAAAATAACTTTACACTATTCTTAAAGAAAGTGGTTGATTAGAAAAAAAATTCCCTCGTCTAGCGACTCGGAATAATTTTTACAAAAAAAACATTCGTGGCCCTGAAAAATATTTGTATTAATTATCCTACCACTACGGAAAATACAAGTGAAAGTGAAAATATAATCGTTATGACAGTAATTTAACAGTATTTTTGGCATATTATTTTAATTATTTTAATGTACTAAAGTACTAATAAGTATAATAAGCACTGATATCACCTAACAGTCTTAGAGGTATTAGAAAAAGTACTGTCAATTTATATAAATTCATTCTTTCACGGTTAATTAACATAGATACTATATTTTACATTTTATTTTTTTAAGTACCTAGGTATCAAATTTTTGGTGCTATATGTAAAGGTAAGGTTTTTAATCACAATAGTTATTATTTTTTTAAGTAGGTATTTTTATTGTCAGTAAAATTTATCTTCAGCTAAATAATTTGTAAAATGAGTCTCTAAGAAGGCTACCATTATCATCGTAGATGGTTTGGTGTTAATTCTTCAATTTTTTCTCTACACTTGATCCTTAATCCTATTTTGGGAATTAATTCCTTTAAATTCTCCTCGCTTAGGTTTACCATAATATCGAGATCTATCTCGTTTTCTAAAACAAAAATAATATAGCTGAATTGGAGGCTATAGCCTTTCTCCTGTTTATGTGCTATTGTCTATTACCTGTCGTATGCTATCCATTTTACACTACAGTATACCTATCCATTTTTACGATCATGCCTAGTTAATTACTTTAAATTAATGAAATATTATTTACTTACCCAAAAATGTGTCTAGTAAACATTCTAAGCACCAATTTTTAAGTTTCTTTTCCATTATTTTTTATTAAAAATAACATCCAGACCGAAAAAGGAAAAAACGAACTGCCGGCGCCGACACGTACACACGCTACCACCATAGAACACAGGACAGAACTGAACACAGAAACTGCGTCTTTTCTTTTAGCGAAGCGGTCTTAGAGGGTGGACGGTATTTACTTAAGGGAAGAATTAGGTATTTGTTTTAATAATAGCCATACTTAAATACAGTATAGTGTATTCTTTGTTCTAGAGGTCTTATACTTAAATTGAAGTATAAGCGTTCTTGTATTAAATATACATATATTTAAATAAAGTATACCGAAATTTCATACAAATATACAGAATACTTAAAATAAGTGGCAATATTCCGCTTTGAGTAAAAAACTAGAGCTCTTTCATCTAAGCATTATTGTATATTTGATTTAAGTATACCAATTTTCTTTAAAATAAAATACCTTTAAACTCAATCCAAGAATACTCATCTCAAATCAAGTAACAGTTTTTCTTAAAAATTAAGTATATCCCATTACTTAGTTTAAATGTAAGCTAATCTCATAGAAATAATAAATATACTTAAATCAAGTTCCTAACATGTTACTATATATATACTATATATACTATATACTATACTTCATGCATGAAGTATAGAACTATTCTTAAACCTAGTAAGGGATTTTTTTCCGTGTAAATTCAATAGTATGATTTACATGTATTTTTATATTTTATGAGATTTTCTGACATAAATGTTATTAGAATTTAATAAATAAACTTTTTAACTGAAAAAAATTGCAACAATCACATTTTTTTGATGAAATTGTACATAATGATTAAAATAAATTTTCGAATTCGAGTTTTTTTCGTTATTCATTATAATATTTTTTGCATTTTCTGAGAACATTTACCATAGTAATGTATATTTTTTACACCATCAGAAAGTAGAGATTTCAATGAACAAAAAGTACACCGACTTTTTGAAAAAAGCTGATATTTTGACGCGAGAATTTTCGATTGAAAATTAGGGTGCTTTTTTGATATTAAGTCAAAATAAGGCGAAATAATAAATATTTCAAATCAAATAAATTACAGTGTATTTGGGACATAAAAAGGTAAGTTTTCACCAAATTTCTTGAAAAAAAATTTTTTTTTTGAAAAAGATAAAAATAAAAAACCAAAAACTTGGTTTTTTGAATTTATCACATAAATTTTAAGGTTATGTAAAAAAATTGTAATTACAAAAGTTGTACATCCTTTTATTACCTACAACTTTGCCATTTAACTTTTTTTCATAGGACTTGTAGTTTTGCCGGAAATCGAGATAAACCATTTTTTACCCTTAAACCCCCCCCTCCCACTTCTTAAAGTCAGATCGCCCGTAATTTTTTTTTCCTTTCATTTTTATTATATTCTTCTCCTTTTCCAATGGGTTTCATCCTACTGTTATTTTTTTTGGTTTTAAAAATTATCGACCCTGGTCTATGAGTAAAGTATTGAATTTTTATGTTCTTTGCATTAGTAAAACATAGCTAAGAGTTTTTTATGAGTTTTTGTTGCTAAACCTTCAAGAAATATAAATTTATGCCACTTTAAATAAAGAAAATTGCGCTAGGGACAGTTGCAGATAAGGACAATTGTCACTATTAGCCACTGTATATTATAACAAATTTTTTTAGTGAATTTGAATAAAACAATTCATTGCTTAGACATTTAATAGAAAAAACGATATATTTATCTCTTAACGCAGTTGTTATGCTCTGAGGACAGCAATATTGTTGATTTCGCCCGATAAAAAAAATATACCCATATGTTGTAAATAAACTCCAAAAAATAGTATATTGGCCCTTAAAAGTTCCTTGCAAATCTCAACAAAAGCGATTGTGGCAATCAAAATAAACTGTCCGCAGAGAGACATTGTTCCTCAGGAAGACAAATTAAAGCACACAGTCAGTCCCTTTCTTGACAATTATAAATTGTATCCTGGGAATTTCCAATCTTAGGAATGGCGTACATCCTTAAACCCCACCCCCTTTCCCTTCTTTCCTTTAACTAGACTACTGGCGTTCCCCGAAGAGAATTTGATTGAAATAATACATCTTTGTCGGATCCCTAATAAAGGAAAAACGGAAACGTTTAACATAGTTTCAACATCTTACGAAACCCCATATTAATTCCTTATCCATAGTTTACAGATCCGGCATTCATATATATATTTACTAAACATTTTTTTAATTAATTTATTAAAGTACAAGTTTTAAACTAATTTTAAAATGTTTAACAGGCTATAAGGATGTCATTTTATGTTATTTTATAGACGAAGTTTGTGGCAAAAATGAAAAAATAAATAAATAAATAAATAAATAAATAAATAAATAAATAAATAAATAAATAAATAAATAAATAAATAAATAAATAAATAAATAAATAAATAAATAAATAAATAAATAAATAAATAAATAAATAAATAAATAAATAAATAAATAAATAAATAAATAAATGAATAAATAAATAAATAAATAAAATATTACATTACAAAGGAGGTAAGTAGTAGTAAGTTGTCCGAGACTGGTCAAAACTTACCTCCTATGGTGTATAAAATTTTATCTGCTCCCCAAGAATGTCACGTATTCTGCTATGATTTTGTCGTTATTAAGACGTTGTTTACCCATAGGAGGTAAGTAGCTCACTTAACTCCCCTCGTTTATAGCAACTAGCCTTTCACGGTAAATTCAGATTACCATGCTTACCTGCAGGAGCACATCATTATTTTTTTGTGCACAAAAAGGAAAAAAAAATTGACTAAAATCATTTTTTGTCAAAAATCAAAAAAGATGTTATTATTTTGCAAAAATTTAAGAGTAACTTTTTCTTTCAAAAAATTTAAAAAAAATCCAGATCCTGGGTTCTGGAAATTTTTGTAAAATGGTCAAAGGTCAAAATAACAAAAAGTTAAAATTTCAAAAAGGCATGTAAATATATATTTCATACGCCGCCCTTGTTGCTTTCACCGCCGCCGCTGCCCCTCCGCAAAAAATGTTAATTTTAAATACCGCTAAAAAATAAATCCTAATAAATTAAACAACCTCGCAAATTTGGGAATTTTTTATAATTCTAATAATTTTCAACTTATAAGTCTAAATTTAAAACTATCCTTTTCCGACAATGTACCTATAATAACTTTTGATCATGTCATGTTCTACAAGATACGTACTCTTAAAATGAATTCGTCAAAATAACCAATTAAAAATCATATATAGTCGCCGAGGCGAATGTTTTCTGTTGCGTCATCAATTTGTGAACTAAGCACAGACATTACAATTTGCTGGTTTCTTTTTATAGTCGCCGCGGCGTATGTGGGACGTACGCCGGACGTATGAATGTCGACAAACCAGTTTTTGACATTTGAAATTGATGACGCAACGGAAAACATTCACCGAGGCAAATGTTATCCAAGCCTACGTATGTCATTTACACAAAATTTGAGGAAAACAGTTAATTTTTAATTCTAGTTAGGCATTTTTGTTGGACAAAGGTACCATATTTCCGGGCATAATAATCAAAATAAATAAATTGTTCTACTCCAATTTTTTATTTTCCTCTCATTTTGTGGGTTCGGGCCTGTATTTTGGTCTAAGGAATATGTGGTAGGTTTTTGTAAAGACGTTTTACGTACAATCTGTATAAATTACAAAGTTTATACCTTTTATATTTTTTGAGTTATCATCAAATTAATAATATTATATATTATATCAGTGCAATTCATAAAAACTTAGCATGATTGGATATATCAACAATTTTGTTAATTAAATTAAAACCCTAGGGTTTAAATAATAAAATAGACAATATGTTATAATTAATTGTAATTGGTAAAACAATTTTATAAAACTACATAATCCATTTAGATCGATGACCTTTTTCTGGTATAACTATTATTTCATTGGTAAAGAACCTAAGTAAACTGGTTCAAACGCAATATACCGAAAAATTGTTAATTATAATAATAATATTATAATGAGTCCATTTTTTATATAATAATAATTTAACTTGACAGAAATGTTTAGAGCCTTGTAGTGTGTTGTAAACCCCCTATCTAATTTAAATATTGTCAAACGTTCGGACTATGTAGCGAGCAAATATGAAAGACCACAAGAAGATTTTGGAGTACTACATGATTTAATAGACGAATTTTAAAACGCCCATGTAAATAATTGAAAGAGTAAGTTTTTAAAGAATCCTGTAAAAATCACTTGGTTCAGTTTTCGACTAAAAACCACAAACAATGAGATAATAGTTATACCAAAAAAATGGCAGAAGGTGTTCGATCTAGTTTTATAAAATATTTTTACCATGCTTAGGTAGGTACTACCACTGCAGTGCAATTCATAATATGTAATTGTGCAATTATTGGCTTCATTAAATAAATGTTTAATATTTTGAAATTAATATTAATTATAACATATTGTCCAGTCTATTATTCAAAACCTATAACGATTTAATTAGTTAATTTGTTGATATATACAATCATGCTAAGCTTTTATGAATTGCACTGATCTAATATATAATACACTAACTCTAAAACGCCTTTACCAATCTATGAAATTTTGTATAAAAATACTTCAACTTAAGTATATCTCAGTTTTCGTGTTCGAGGGTTTTTCAAAAAAATATTTTTAAAGCCCTTTAATTAAATAATAAAAAAAACGTTCTAAAAATACCTTTTAGAGAATTTTTTTAAGTAATTTAAAAATATGGTGTTAAAAACAGTAACAAAGATACAGCGCTTCAAGGTCGGTAAAAATTACACCTTTTTGATTATTTTGCTAAAAAATGGTCATTTTTGACGACTTTGAAGCGCTGTATTTTCGTTTGATTTGCACAACATTTTCAGGGTTTACTAACAAAAATACGGTCTTTCACAGGATATTTTTTATTTGCTTGAAAAAAATTTCCCTATAAAAGTTTTTTTCGAGCGTTTTTTATTATTAAATAAAAGGGCTTTAAGGATGTTTTCTCGAAAAACCCTTGAACACGTAAACTGTAACTGTAAAGTAAAATGAGAGGGAAATAAAAATTGCAGTAAAACAATTTATTTACATATTAAAAAAATAGTATTGGAACATATAATTATGCTTGGATATATACGTAAAACAAAAATACCTAACCAGATTTTCTTTTCTAAAATTTTGTATAGACTATTTCCCTCGTCTAAATTTCCACCAATCACAAACGCGCAATTTTGAATTACAAATGGTTTCTAAGTGAAAAAACTGTGTGACAGCACCTGTCAGCAGTTTTTTCGAGTTTACCCGCGGCAAAACTTGACAGCTATTGTCACCAAAAATTGCAATTTATATTTTAATTGCTAACTGTTACTCATGAAATAGTCTTGTCAAATACCATTCAGGCATCTAATTTTTCCTGTGAAAAAAATCGAAAAAACACAATGCTAAGTAATATTTTTTAACAAAATGCATTCGTGCAGGTGCAAAAATCCTCCTCTTCGACTCGGATTTTTGTTGCCACCAGCACTCATGCTTTTTGTTAAAATATTACTTAGCAACGTGTTTTTTCGATTCTTTTCGGAAAAATTAAATGCCCTTATGATATTACTTACGATAATATACCTACGTATAGAGTGGAAAAATCAAATGGGGGCCACCTCCCACTCCGTGTATCTTCCCAATAGTTTGCGACGGAACAGCTGTGCTATTGTGAGTGTAGCAAGTAGAGTTTTAAAATTTCCGGAAAAATTGAGCCGGCGTAAAAAAAACGGAAAATTATTAGAAAAATTGACTTGACTTGCATTTTTTATTTTATTAAAAGGGTATAAAATTATAATTTTGTAATTTAACTTTATAAATTATTCATTATTTTGTAAATGAATATTTTTAATTGACTCCTATACTGCCCAACTATGGAGAAAGGCAGTAACTGCTAAATAAGAAATCTGTGGAAAATTTGCATAAACTAAATTTTTTTAAAAAGCAGTAGATAATTAATTAAATAAACTTATAAGATAGTTTACTGTATTTCTTAGTTGAATTAATATGAGTCAAACCACGTCAAGTGGGACCAGAAAATTTCACGAAATCACCGATTTTGAAAATAATCACATTATTGTGTAGTAGGCATGACTCATATGTCACAGTAAAAAAATTGTTTTAAAATTCGTTTTTTTGGTAATGTTATTAAGGTTGACAATTTTGTCAAACTTTAGAGCACGGTAAAATTGAAAAAATAGTATCTCTGGGACCACTCTGTATAATTGAATTAAATTTTACACACTATTGTAGAAATGTTTAGAGTATATAATGATCATTTAATTAAGGTTAATTTGTTTAAATAAAAGAATTTTGCATACATTTATTATAAACAATTGAAATTTTGTATGTGTTCTTCACGCTGAAAAAAAATTAATCTTTTGTCATAATATGCGGCAAACGTTTCCGTTTAATAAGATGTACTCAAAAATTTGCCTTTCATATGTCATTCCGGAGATATTAATTTTTTTGTCCCGCTGTGCGCTTGATCAGTACGCGGCGCGCTTCGCTGCTAGCTCGTCAGCACACGGTGTGCCTGAACGAAGTTTAAGTCACATAAAAATTCTGCAGTTTCTTGTTCGGGACCCTTTGGTGACTTAAAAATGATATTTACCAAAATCTTAGCTGCTCCTTTTCGAAATTTTTTGAAAAATCTTTTTTATGCATTATGCTTTTTACTATATAAAAAAGTGATTTTTGTCTAACCCTGTATAAATCTAAGCATATATATAAAAACAGTTTCTCTCGTTTACAATATCGGTGTACAAATGTGTACTCTGGCAAAGGTAGACTTTGCGATAAACAAATAATTTAAAAAAAAATTGAATTTTTTACAAATTAAAAAAAAACAGTTAGAATTTTGGTAAATATATTTTTTAACTTCAACCAATTTTTCGTTCAAAATTGAAAACTACTAAAAAGCCTAAACTAAACAACATTTTAAATACTCTCTAAGCGTTATTTTATTAAATGTTATTACAAATCTATTTTTCTTGTAAAAGGTTAATAATAATGCCATTTTGTAACCTGATAGACCTATAAATATCTAAAAAAAATTGGGAATAAATATTTTTCGAGTGTTATGCAAAAAACATGAATTTACGCTTTTGCATTATTAAAAATAAGTGATTTTTGGCTAACCCTGTATATATCAAATGATGTGAACAGTATTAAAAAATATTCTCTAAGGGCTGGTTTTTCAATCGTTGGTTAAGTTTATCTTACGGTTAACTTTCTTAGATACTATTGTGTTAAAAATTGTATCTAAGGAAATTAACCGTAAGATAAACTTAACCAACGATTGAAAAACCGGCCCTTAGTCTCCTTAATAATATACTCCAATTTTATAAAAATCCGTGTGCAAATGTGTACTTTGTCTAAGAGATAAACAAAAATTTAAAAAAAAATCATGAATTTTCGAACAATTTCGAAAAGAGGAGCAGCTAGAACTTTGGTAAATATCATTTTTAAGTCAACAAAGGGTCCCGAACAAGAAACTACAATCAGTTTTTGGCGGCATTTTTATGTGACTTAAACTTCGTTCAGGTACACCGTTAAACCGTTCGAACGGACGAGCTAGCAGCGAAGCGCGCCGCGTACTGATCAAGCGCACAGCGGGACAAAAAAATTAATATCTCCGGAATGACATATGAAAGGCAAATTTTTGAGTACATCTTATTAAACGGAAACGTTTGCCGCATATTATGACAAAAGATTAATTTTTTTTCAGCGTGAAGAACACATACAAAATTTCAATTGTTTATAATAAATGTATGCAAAATTCTTTTATTTAAACAAATTAACCTTAATTAAATGATCATTATATACTCTAAACATTTCTACAATAGTGTGTAAAATTTAATTCAATTATACAGAGTGGTCCCAGAGATTCTATTTTTTCAATTTTACCGTGCTCTAAAGTTTGACAAAATTGTCAACCTTAATAACATTACCAAAAAAACGAATTTTAAAACAATTTTTTTACTGTGACATATGAGTCATGCCTACTACACAATAATGTGATTATTTTCAAAATCGGTGATTTCGTGAAATTTTCTGGTCCCACTTGACGTGGTTTGACTCATATACAAAATCATAGCACAAGAAAACGCATTAAGAATTTTTTTGTATTTACTGCCTTTCTCCATAGTAGGGCAGTATATATATATATGGACTATATTTACCTTTTATGTTTATTTTCTTTAAAAAATTAAATTTAATTCAATATTTAGATTTATTTTTTTTTCTGTTAAAAAGGATTTTTTTATATTAAGATAATTTTTAACATATATTTTCCAAAAATAATACAAATTTTCCCAAAACAGACAATTTTTTCAAGGCCTGGGAAAAAACAGATGTTTCCCCCAATTTTTTCGTTTTTTTTTCAACAATTTAAAACCCTACTTGCAAGTGGTGGCTTTGTCGAAAATATTTGGTGCTACGGTGGGTTGGAATGCTATTTTTCTGGTCAAAACTAATTTGTGACCTTAATAATTGTTCTAAATCCTTGTTTTTTTCATTTTATTCAAAAATGCTTTAAAAAAAAGTAAATTTATGTTTTTTTCGTAAACCTGTCGATTCAAAAGATATCTTATATATTAGTTTAAAGTTTGGAAAGATTTGAACAAAATACATTTTTTTCACTAATTGTTACCTCACTAAGAATAGTTAGGATTTTGAAATGAGTAGTGCATAATATTAAATATTATTTTTGTTGGAAATTTACTGATCTACAAAAAAGTTTTCTTTAGTTTTTCGATAAATGTAAGCGTTTCAAATATAATCGGAATAATAATAAGTTTTGTTTAATATAAGGTTATCCCGTATGATGTAGTGGTAATATGACTAGTTTTTTTAACTTTTACCCTAAATAATTCATTGGTATAAATGTTGTAATGTAATTATGACAAATAAATGTTTTAAATATCTCATCTAATAGGCTTGGATACCGGAAATGTGAAAGAAAGAAAACAAATTTATAAAAAGTTAAAGTATAAGTTGAACTTAAGTTGCGATTATAAATATTTAAAACGCTTACATCAAAAAACTAAAGAAACCTTTTTTGTAGATCAGTTAATTTTCAACAAAAAAGTATGGTACTAATTTTAAAATCCGAACTATTTTAAAAAATATATATATTTTTTAAAATCTATAAAATGTTGTCCCAAGATATCTTTTGAATGTCTTAGTTTACAAAAAAATCATAGGATACCTTTTTATGGAGCATTCGATTTTTTATCAAAAGGTTTATTGGAATTAGCCTTATATTCATTTTTTAGTGAGATACAAAATGTTTTTATCGGACAAATGTTAAAATTAAAAATTGCAATGAGGAGGATCTTACTCTTAATAGTAAGAACTTATACGCAGATAGCTACATGATTTGTTTTAAGAAACTAATAATTTATTTAAAAGAAAGGAAAATGTTTGTAACTAAATTTATTTTTAAATGATTTTATATTTAACTAGATGACCCCCACCTAAAATTCTTTATAAGTGATTATCAATCCTTATGAACCTTTTCACAGTCGCTCAAATCTGTCAAACAAACCTTTAGAAATTTACTATTTAAACTAATTTAAACAATTAAGAACGTTACTATTTAAACTAATTTCTCGTTAAAACAATTGAATGAATCAATTTGTGGTTATGTTTTTTCATTTAATCTGCAGTTCCTCGCACATAAGGTAATTGAAACATCGTCACAGTTTTGACTGCTCTTTTGACCGCTTGTGTGTGACAAGATAATTGTAATAAAGACAGGTCTTCTACTCCTTTATGTTCGACCAACAACTAAAGTTCTTCTTCCGATATAGATTTTAGTATCGGGGTTTCAGTAGTATTTTTCTGCCAATCCACAAGTTCGAAATATGTTGGTGCATCAAAGTGGAGTTTTCGTAGCTGAAAAAGACGAAAACCTCTTGGTGAGGTCTTTTTTGCTTTCAGAATTTGACTGGATGTTAATTCACGACTGAGCGACTGGGGTCGGTCAATATTGCAAAAAGTAAATTTTTCGCTTGTGCTAAATAGCTGTTTCTTTGAATTACTGGGTCTATCAGTGCTGCAAGTATCGGGATTGTTTGATTAGGGTAAACAAATGTCGTGCTCCATCTTTTTAACTTGGGTAAGTTTTGATAAACCATACTTTGACAATAATAATGATACGATTATCATAAGGAGCTCCACTAAAACATACAAGAATTCTCTTGGTAGCGAGCGTGGAACATTTTGCCTAAATATTTGTTTCCTACATTATTAGGGGTTCTGGTAGAAATTTCCTGGACTATTATGTATAAATATTTTTCATCCATACTAATATCTTTAACTGAGAGGTTCAAACTGAACTATAGGTATTTTTTCATCTCTTTGTCAACAGATCCTGAAAAAGTGTCTGGTCCAGATGTAGGTACTGCTATCAAGGTGTTGAAATAGATGTCTAAAAGGCAGTTCATTCATATGTAATAAGCATCAATTCAATCTTTTCTCTAGCAACCTTATAATAGCACCGTTTTTGCCTACATTTACATTGGTTCCATCACACTCAACTGCCATCAGAGTTCCCATAGATATGTCTGCATTTAAGAAATAGTCGACAATTGTTTGTTCCATATCTTTTGCTGTTTTAGAAGTAGGTGTGATATAGCCAAGAAATGTGCACTTCAAGTATGCTTTTGTTGTACCGTTTTCCATGTTTTTCTGATACAATTTTAGTTTTGTCTTTCCTTCCATCGAAGTACAATAACCTGCATTCTGTAAAACTGTTTGTTTTAAAACTATAGCTTCTTTTCTGATTCAGTGTTTGCAGCTTGCAACTGATGTATAGTTTGGTATTCGCAATCAGACTTCTTGCATTCAAATGTACTACTAAGCTATTCTTTTGTACATGTTTAATCTATTTTCTGACGTTTACTAAGAGATTCTTCTTGGTGTAACTTTATATGTAATGTTTTTCTGGCTGGCGTGGTTGTAGGAACCCTATCAACATTTTTTTTAGAAGTGTGTTGGTCTATTAAGAAGCTTTGTTCTCTTATATGTACTTTTTTCTGACTTGCAGGCCGAAATATTAAACAAGTTTTGCCTCCTAGTCAGAATTCTTTTAAATAATATGCTTTTAACATAGCTTTCACTCGTTTTTCTTCTACTGTATTTTCATAAGTTTTGAATCCACAATAATTTCTATTTATTTGTAAGCTTGTTCTTTTTTAGTTTTTCTCTCATGTTTTATATTGTGCACAATACATGACGACATGTCGAGTGTCGGGATGTTTATGACTTCTGCATAAGAGGGTAATAAATTGTCCTTTTAATTAAACACCAAATCACCAAATAAGTGACATTTCCAATTCTTACAAGTACGTTCCATACTTGTAGGTTTGTAAAACCTTACGTATAGAATATAATAATTAAGCAGCTTATATATATTGTTCCCCATTTTGGAGGTATAGATTTAAGTGTAAATTTTTCGGTAAGTTATTATGTTTATTATAATGTTTTATACTTCTTTAATATTAAATAATTAAGTTAATGCCTATAATAATATTTGAATTTTTAGTTTTTAATCCAAATTATACAAGTATCCCTATTATTTACCTTTTTTAATCAGACCACATATAATTTATTTACCTACTTGATTTATTGTAAAAGCTTTATACATTATTTCTTATAGAGGAAGTTTTTAAATTAAAATCGTAAAACTAAAAATGACAAAAGTTGCCAGAAAACAGGTCAAAACATTCCTTTAATAGTATATTTAGTCATTTAATCCAATAAAAAATATATTTTTCTACTCCCACCTTTAAAACGCCCTTTATCGTACATGTTTCCATGACACTAATTAGTTGTGGCTTTATTGCGCATTAGTCATGGGCCGAAGTTAGCAACAGGTTTTTAGTCACGGGCTAAGTTAGTTGACAGTTGTCAAATGTCATACAATCGTTAAAATAAAGTGCCTTTCTTGTAAAATAATACTAAATGTGAAAATTATTTTATTATCTCAATACAAAAATACAAATGTATTCAATACTTTCTCAACGCCAATATTTGAAAAGTTTATATGAACATTGTACTGACCTTTTAATTTCGCCGGCAGTAAACTCTAACTTAAATTCGAGCGCGGTCTCCACTATAAAAAGTGCTCATAAAACATTTTCTGTACTGTCACTGTGAAAAACTGTCAATTTTCAAGAAATACATTTCGATTTATAACCTTTATAATTGTGTTTATAAAATATAAAAATTTTACATTTTAAGGTGACACACAGATTATTGTTTCATAGATGGCGCTCTAAACAAATTTTTGATTTAAATCATTTTAAGATAATAATAAGTACTTGTCGTAGAAAAAGATAGTATGCACCTCATTTATAAACTTTTCTATACACTCATTAATTTAAGCACTCGCTCGCAAGCTTACTCGTGCCTAAATTAAATTACAAAAAAAGTGCTCTTTTAGTTCCACCCTTACTTCTTAAGAAGTCCCATAAGCCAACTGAATGGCTTGTGCGGGTTAGGGGTAGAAACGGACCGCGGGCTTAAAGTCCCCTCCGAAGGACTATTACACAATAGGACAACACAAATAAACAGCCATACCCCTGGTGGGATTCGAACCCACGACCTCCGGCTTGTAATCAGCAAATCAAAATCAAATCAAAATCAATTTATTTTACAATTAAATAGTTACAAAATATAAAAAGAGTAAATAATACAGGCCGCAATGTGGTGATGTGGTTGGCTGTAAAGAGGCGCGTGGAAGTGTGGTTCCACCTCTTGAGCCTCCCTGCGGTGAAGATGCGTGGTACGGGTGGTAGCAGCGCAGTCTTCCGACGGTCTATGTCCCTTGTACTAAGCTCTTTTTATTGGCATGGAGTTATCTGGCCTTTTCTCGCAGAGCGAATGTGAGGCCAGCTTGATCCGGGTAGAGAGAAAAAAGTCTTGAAAAATTGGCAGAATTAGAATGTTGAAGTTGAAGAATTTAGAAGAATGTTTTAGAGGTAAAATAAATCAAAAAAACCCCCTTAAAAAATTTGGAAAAATAAACAAAAGATAAAGAAAGAGTGAAGAAAAAGACCTGCAGCACCATGGTACTACGGTTGGATTTGAAGGGGATGTTGAAAGTCTGGTTGGAGATGTCTCAAGGTCGAGAACCCTAAAGCCCTAAATCATCAGACATCTCCCACGTCGCATTTTGTTCTGAAGGTTAAGCTACCGCGGTGGCAGTGATGCACCGGGGGGTCGCGAAATATCGGCAATCTGCTATAGATCAGGCCATGTTTATAGCGCGCATTGTGGTGTTGTCTGAGCGTAGTTATATGGCGTGTTAACGGGTGACGGTGTAGTTTCTTAGTGTAAAATTTATTTGCCTGATCCATGACATACCTACTCTTTTAGATAAGGCAGGCTTGCTGTTTCATGCCGAAGCGCTCTATTTTGCAGTCGCTGCAAAGCTATGTATTGAGTGTTAGATGCGCTGCACCATACCGGGCAACCATAGGATTACCTGTCTGATGCAGGATTTGTATAGTGTAATTTTGTTTTCGATTGACAGCGGAGAGTTTTTGATGATGAGGGGGTATATTGCTTTAAGAGCTTGAGAGAGTCTGGACTTGAGAGAAGTAATGAGGGGGACGAACCTCAGTCTTCTGTCCAAGATAATACCGAGGTATTTTACAGAGCGCCTAGAAACTGCAGTATGGTTCTCTATAGATAATGGCGAGAAGATTTTATTGTTCGTAAACTTGACCGTGAAGTTGATCAACACGGTTTTGCCCGAGTTGATCTTTACCTTCCATTTCTGGAGGTACGGCACAAGAGTACGAACAATGAATATCTTCAATTGCTCGTTGGCAACTGAAGAACTAAACGACGTTGAATAAAGGGTGATGTCGTCAGCGTATAAACCAAGATTGGCCTGTGGCGTTTTCGGCATATCTGCAGTGTACATGGTGTAGAGCTTTGGCGCTAGCACCGTACCCTGCGGAACACCTGCGCCTATGCGCTGAACCGACGATTTTGAACCGTTTACGACAGTCTGAAAAGATCTGCCGTAAAGGTAGGAAATTAACAAGTTGATGGTTTGGGGGGGAATTTGGAAAGTAGAGAGCTTATGTATGAGTCCATCCAGCCAAACCGTGTCGAATGCCTTTTCGATGTCAAGAAGTGCCATAACGGTGTTTTTACCATCGTTAAAGCCATTCTTGACATCGTGGACTATTCGCGCAGCTTGATGTACGGTACTCAAACCTCGCTTAAAACCAAACTGCTCGAGAGGCGTTATTCGAAGATTGCGGTCGTGACGATCAAGGATCATCAAAATAGCTTTCTCTGTAACCTTAGACATAGTGCTGAGGAGACTAATGGGGCGATAGGAAATGGGGGAAGAAGGATTCTTGCCAGGTTTTGCTATGGGAACAGCAAGCGCGTGTTTCCACATAGCAGGAAAATGTTTCAAACGGATGACGGCGTTAATTATGTACATGAATTGCACCACAGCTTTCCTTGGCAAGTTCTTTAAAAGAATGTTGTCGATCCCATCAGCTCCGGGGGCCTTATACCCTTCAGTTCGGTCGGATTGATAAGATCTTCAACTTGAACCAAATTCATCCGTGGTGCAGATTTTAGTGTTTCCGCGGATCTTTGTATTTCTGTTTGTTCCGGTGTCATATGGGTGACGTCAGTTTGATGAACGTTTGCAAAGTGACGAGACAAGATATCTGCCTTCTCCGAATCTGTGACATACTCCTGGCCGCCTGAGTTTATGGTCGGCATATCGGACTTTTTAGTCCTCAGCCGCCTAGCCAACCGCCAAAGTGAATTGTCGGAGGCTTTCAGGTTGCGCAGAGTATCTCCCCAAGCTTCATCCTTGAAAGCTTTGATTTCATGCTTTACCTCTTGCCGTAATCTATTGTACTCCCTCAAATCGAATGCAGAGTTGTATCTGTTGTACATACGTTTGTGCAAATTCTTTTGCTGTATTTTTTGAGTGATGTCAGGCGGGATATCCTCGCCTGGGAGTTTTGGCTTCAAAACTCGTGTAGTGCGAGTTCTTGCCGCCAACACGTTCTTTTCGAAGATTTTCAACTCCTTGATGAGGTCATAGAGTGTATCAATATGATTATTTATAACAGTGTCTTTGTTTAAGATGTCTCTGTATTCATTCCAATCCGTGTTTTTGTAGTCGAAGAAGCGCCTGGTCGCCGGGGGCGGCACAAACGCCTCATCTATACAAAACACGACTGGAACATGGTCAGAGTCCATCTCATGTAGAACGTGTGGTTGGGTAGTGATGTTGACGTTTTTGAACACAATAACGTCAACAGTGGAGGGTGTGAGGCCATTGGGGGATAATGAGTCGGTTCATCTGTAAATCCTATGTTGAACTGAGTGTTCAACACAAAATTTGACAGAACGCATCCATTATCATTTTCCCTCCGACAGTTCCACATCCTATTCGTGGCGTTTAAATCTCCCATGAGGATTGTGTGGGCGCTGTGCTCCGTTAAACTCACCAAGTCGTTGAAAGAGAATTTATTGGAGGGAGGGTTATAGGCTGCAATCAGTCCGTATTTAAGCAGCTTTACAGCGACATGCTCAATGGTTGAGTTAAGGTTGGGGAGGCGTGTGCATGGTATATTGTTGCGTACTAGTAATGCCACTCCGCCGCCGCGATTAACGGTCGGACGGTCTTGTCTGTGGACAGTATACCCCTTGACAGCAAGCCTGTTATTTTCGTGTAGTTTTGTTTCGGATATACACAAAATATCTACTTTGTGTGCGTGAAGAAAGTGAATGAGGCAGTGTATTTTGTTGCTTATGGAATTTGCATTCCATAATACTACCTTAAAATCCTTCCTGTTGTACCTACAACCCATAACTGCTGAGGTTTGCAGCGAGATTTGAGAAGACCCGGATCTGCTCCATGCCATTTGAAGCACCCGAAAGGGCTCTATTAAGGTCGCGAACTTCACGAAGCATAACGGGGACATTCACCAGGCTGTTGAGTTTGGTGAACTCACCCATCAATGCTGGCTGCGACAAGGGTGGACTCGTCGGCGTCGGCAGCAGAGGAGGTCTCTGCTGTTGCTTCTGCTGTGACAACTGTTGCTTACGCCTTTCCCACACATTCACCGCAGGAAGGGGAGCTGGAACAAAGTGTTGTTTTGTATGTTGGGATGCAGTGGTTACGGGTGTGGCTACCGAGATCCTTTGGAGTCGGAAATGGTAGCTCGGGCATTCCACCGAGTTTGCCGGATGAGTGCCCTGGCAATTTTCGCACTTGGCCGGCAGCTCTTTTGCCTTAGTGCAAGCGTGCGTGAGGTGAGGCTCAGCACACTTAAGGCATAAGGGCTCCCGGTGGCAATTTCTTGTTGCATGGCCCCATCCTTGGCACCTATTGCATTGGACGATCAGGCGATCGTTCCTTTTACTCTCCAAAAAGACCCTGGTGTAGGATATGTATCGGACAGACCGATCCAGCCATTGCAGAGTAACGAAGGGATCGGTCACGACCATGTAAAAGGGGGTGTATGTTTTCTTCAACTTAAATAATTTATACACTTTCATGTTATGTTTGATTTCTAACTCTTCTTGGATTTCAGCCAACTCGACATCACCAAGTCCCCTCACCACAAATGCATGAGTTCTATCGGTTTGTTTAGTGTATGTGTGGTATGGGGACTTGCTGTTGTCGAGTTGGGTTAAATAGTTATCATAATCCTCTTCTCTAGAAAGTGTAACTAATGTGTTATTCTTTGTATAGCGTATGTTAAATTCCCCTTGTGTTATTGATTGGATCGATCTTACTCCTTCCCCATGGTTTTCGAATCTTCCTTTAATTACAACCGGTGGCTGGGACTTCTTCTTTGCCGCCACTAATGCTGGTGCTGATTTTCCGCTTTTCTTATCTTCTACATTATCAGTTTGCATATCTTCAACTACTTCAACGATTTGTGCCTTTTCAACCTCTAACTTCTTGAATCGGTTCTCTGTTGTAATCATTTTCGACATAACAAATTGAGCTTTGATTGGTACTGTGTTCCTGGGCTTGACAAACCCTTCATCGTCTACTTCTGCTTTCTTCTTTATCTTTCTTCTTACACCATCTTCAGTTTCGCTATCTGTCGTCGTCGTCGTCGTCGTCCCTTTAATGGATGCCTTTTTCTTTAATATCTTCTTCTTTTTCATTCCTTCTTCCCCTGTCAGCGACTGGTCGCTCATGGGCACATCCGCTATGTCCTTCATGTCTAATTTCTTGCTCTCCATCGAATTCATGACAGCTGTCAACTTGACAGCAGTTAGCTTTTCTTGCTGTAAGATGTTTTGTTGACAGCTGTCAAGCTGACAGCTGTCAAGAGTCTTACTTAATTGCTTCTTTGTCTTATCCTTCTTTAGCTTACGTGTATATGGCTCTAACTCGTTTGCCCTCTCTTTCTGCTTTTGATGTATGACGTATGTCAACTCCGTCTTATATTTAATTTGCTTACCCTGTATATGTTTGACTTTTATTTTTTTTCTGAGGTTATGTCCTCTTTTTGGGGGGTTGGTGCTGTTTTTGACAGCTCAAATTTGTTGGGTTATGTACTATCAGCTGTTTTTTTTTGACAACTCAAATTTGTTGGGTTATGTTCACAAATTTCACTGTTGTCAAATACAATTTTTCCAAAATTTTTGGATTTTTCTCTCACCTTCAATACTTGTGTACAGTTTTTCTTCCTTTATCGGCAGTATTTTTCGGTTTTACTGTATTCACAATATTCAATGGGGCGGGGTCGGTTGGGTTGTGTTGTTGAGTTTGAGTACATTTCTATATCAGAGGCGCCTCTGTACATCGGATTAAAATAATATTTGTATAATTTTGTATTTTCGACATTTTAATTTTCGACATTTTGTATTTTCGATATTTTGATTTTCGATAAAAAGTGTTCGATATTTTGAATTCGATAAAGTGAATTTCGATATTATGAACGTCGATATTTTATTTTCGATAAATTGAAAATTCGATTAAATAAAATTTCGATAATATCATTTTCGACATTTTAATTTTCGATATTTTGATTTTCGACATTTTGTATTTTCGATATTTTGATTTTCGATAAAAAGTGTTCGATATTTTAAATTCGATAAAGTGAATTTCGATATTATGAACGTCACCCAATTAATTCGTGTATAAAATGGCGTTTATCAATCTTGATACATAATATACTATTAATGTACCTTATCCTTTAATTGAAAAATAAATTCAAAAAAATAGTAAATTTTTTTTAATTCAATTCAAATCCGGAGGCATCTACCGTTTTAATTTAATTCAACAATCTGAAGATTGTGAAATTGAACTAAAATGGGTCTAAATTAAAGGATTAAAAACTTTTTATTAAAAAGGGTTGGTTTCATAAGAAACTCCTGGGCGCCTGGTTCCATAAAATTATCACTATCTAAAACAGGCTAAAATATTATACAACAAATAAAAAAACATAGATTTCTTAAATGTATGTACTTACCATTTACATATAATAAGCATTGACCTCCAGAAATTCTACCAAGTCCTTTGATCTCTTTGAAGTTCTTCCATGTCTGGTCGTAATAAAGAAATTAGGAAAGAAACAGTAAAAAAAGGAAACGACAGATAATAAAGTTGCATATAGATTAGTGCCAGTTCGCAACAACGGGGCCCACATTAAAAACGGGTTGGCACGGATTATCGATGTACCCGAGACAAAAATCAAAAAGTACCTTCAAAATCCACCTTCCGTTTGAAAATTGTGAAATTTAACAAATATGGGTCTAAATGAAAGAAAAAACAAAAGGTTTAATAAGAAACTCCTAGTTCCTTAAAATGATCACTATCTATAGATATTTATATTATATTATTTATATATATTTATATTTATTTATAGATATAGATCACTATCTATAGATATTTTATAAAACAGACTGAAATATTATACAACAAATAAAAAACATACTTTTATTAACATATTGTAACGTTTTTGTGGTTCACCAGTGTGAATCAAATACGCACTGGTGTATTAAGGAACCAAACGATTTATTTTATAACGTAATTACAATTAAAACTAACTAATCACTTAAATACTAATTATTTATATTACTACTGTACAAGAGTCTATTAATTTCACGTATATTTATCGACTTGTCTAATCGTCCGATCATCGGATGAATAAAATATATTAATCGTCCGATCATCGGATGAATAAAATATATTAATCGTCCGGTAATAACATAACGTTAGTTACGTCATAATTATAATCCGCTTTTGTTCACCGACCGTTTAATATTTGACAACAAGCTAGATAGCTTATATGGTAGGGCGTTCGCTTGTCATGCGAGAGGTCCCGGGTTCGATACTAAGAAGCTGTCGAATTTTTTTTATTTTTTTATTTCATAAATTTGTTGTTGCTTTGTTAAAAAGTGTTTTATTTTTATCGTAACATAAATTTGCCCATTTTAGTTGGGTTTTTTGTTCAATGGGGCGGGGGGGGGGCCAATGGGGCGGGGTCGGTTGGGTTGTGTTGTTGAGTTTGAGTCCGATAATCTTTTTATTATTTATTTATGTTATTACCGGACGATTAATATATTTTATTCATCCGATAATCGGACGATTAATATATTTTATTCGTCCGATTATACGGACGACTAGCAATCGGACGATTAATATATTTTATTCGTCCGATTATACGGACGATTAATATATTAATAAAATATATTAATCGTCCGATTATCGGATGAATAAAATATATTGAATAAAATATATTAATCGTCCGGTAATAACATAAATAAATAATAAAAAGATTATCGGACTCAAACTCAACAACACAACCCAACCGACCCCGCCCCATTGGCCCCCCCCCCGCCCCATTGAACAAAAAACCCAACTAAAATGGGCAAATTTATATATATATTTTATTCGTCCGATTATACGGACGACTAGCAACGGCCTATATTTATTTTATTTCGCCGCGAGTACCAAAGCTTGACTCGTCGCTTCGCTGTGTCGTACGTGACCCACCTCACGCAAGCATCCTCCCGAACCTTTCAGTAATCTCCACATCGCTCTCGATAATCCCCTGCCGTAAACAAGCGATGACTCATCGCCGATGAGTTACTAAGGACATTCCGAGATTAAGAGCGGTACTCACAACATTGCCTCCGTCTTAAAACATTTTCGTCCCGAAAAGTCCGAAGTGTGACATATTCCTCAGCTCCAGATATTTGCATAGAGATCCACGTCCTATAGAAGTAGCTAGTCTACGGTCTTCCTTCCGATTAATCTTCCAGAAGAATTTGTATGCCGTAAATCTAAAGATAAATTCCAGCATACTTCTAATTATTCTCCAGTCTAAACCTTCAAGTCCACAATCAATTTTTGGTATCGCCAGGTTCATGATATCGTTGGACAAATGGGTATGCCTCGATTTTAAATTTAGTAGTTTGGCTTCTGATGGAAGGGCTGCTTTGTTACCAGATAGAAGTTACTTTTGTTGCCTTTCTGCTCATTATCCACAATTTCAAGCACCTTTCCAACTTTGGGATTCTACCTTTGTAGCTCGTCGACCTGTCCAAACTCGTTTTTAAAGATAACCTAAGGTCTTTTGCAACACATTGGGCCAAGGAGTTATCGGCCGAAACCGTGAACATATTTATGTTGTTTTTCTTTAGTTACACCATTCACTATATCCGCATGTCGAAAATTCTTGCACAAACAGGTAATGTAATCTTTTCTTTAAATATGTTTGACTGGGCAGGGAGCACCTAAAATGAATATTTCTAATGGCTTATTACAGGAACAGTTCTGGATCGTTTTATATGAATGTTACCTCAAACAATCCAGCTTTTTCAAAGGTCATTATCATTATACAACTAAAATATCTTCCGACATGCCTTTATCAACTCTGGGTCGCAGTAAATCTTGGGATAAATTAGTAGGTCGTTCGTTTTCTTCGTCTTCTACTCCAACCCACGTTGATTTTGTTGAAATCATTTCTTAATGTTTTGTATTTTTTGGAAACAGGTTCATCCTCAGAAGATGTTGGTTTCCTAGGACATACACTTTGTCTACTATAGTAATAATTATATAATTACAGTAGGTTTTTACTTAAAAATTAAATATGTAATATTTATTATTTCGCAGACGCAGTATTAGCCTATTAGCCTATTATTGGTGGTTGACGGTAAATCGGTAAAGTATTCATAATGAATAATATATAATTATGTAGGTACTAGGTACTGGTGAGTCTTGTCTTGTTGCCATATACAAAAAAAAGTTATATACAAAAGTGCTCTTTTAGTTGCACCCTTATAGGGAAGTATACTTCCTAAGAAGTCCCAGAAGCCAACTGAATGGCTTGAGCGAGTTAGGGGTCCGAAGAACCATACCAAGGTGGGACTCGAACCCACGACCTCTCGGCTTGTAGTCAGCAGCACTGACCACTTGCTCACCGTCGGCGGTGAACTCTTAAAATACAATTATAAAGTACTGAGTACTGTACTTAAAGTACTTTGCAATCAGTATAGTACTTGATACTTTAAACTTCTTTATGAATTATACTAAGTACTTTGTACTCGGTACTTAAGTACATTTTACTTATACTTGGTCCAGCTCTGCCTATAGCAATTTGTTTTTGATAGGGCGACTTCAAACCATTTTTGTCGTTTTCGTCACATTATTGTTGACATGTAGTCCTTAAATATAATTATAAAGTATTGAGTACTGTACTTGAAGTACTTTGCAATCAGTATAGTACTTGATACTTTGTGCTCCTTCAGGAATTATACAAAGTACTTTGTACATTTCACTTGGCCCATCATGTTTTTTGTTAGGGCGACTTCAAACCATTTTTGTCGTTTTAGTTACATCATTGGGAAATTTGTATAGGGAGGTCCACGTATGATGGGCCATATACTTATTTCAGAAACTATTGGAACCACTGGAAAATTTGTAAGACGACAAATTTGATGATTCTTACCCTGTCTTGTGTTATTTTCGCTACTATTATGTGATGACATTGTTTGTTTTTACACTCAAACAGCATGAAATACCAACTGACAGCTTTCATGACCATGACCACCTTAAACTTTTATGTCTATGATGTCCATAATCAACAACAACATTTGTTGGAAATAAGAACAGTCCAGGACTTGTACTGTTATTCTTTTTTCGTTCGTTCTTCTTTTTCAATGCTTTACAGTTAGCTCTGACAAACACCTTAACAAGCTGGTTTTAATAATGTTCTTCTACTACTTCGATGATGCCGCTTCGCATTTAAAACAAAATGGCTATTTCAGATGGATATGTCAAATTTTGGACTTATACTGTGCTTATTCTCACCAATTAAATTATAATTATAATAACTACTAACTATTTATTTACTTAGTTAACAGATTACAGTTTGTTGTAAACGTAAAAAATTATGTAGACCTGAATTTATATAAAATCTGGTTATTACTTGTTTAGAATATATGTATTGTGTATATGTATTACTTCTTAAGTTATATGAACATTTTAAAAATAGGTTTCTAAAAACAAAACGTCGTATTAACATAAATCCCAATCATTTCCAAGCAAGCGCTTCTTGCAGCCATGTTAAGTTTCATCTAAAATTTGACGTAAGACGTGACGTGCCCCCTTTTTCCACCCCCTCTCCCACGGGGTGCAACTAACGTTACCGTAGCGCAAGAGATGAAGTCTTCACTACACTTCTGCAGCGTGACAGGGGGTGGAAAGTGGAGCTTGGAGTCTACAATGGCAAATCTAATGAATTTCGGGGGGTGGGTTGAAAGGTTCATTGTTTAGAGGAAATGCGAGGTGGAATATAAGGAGAACGATGTCGTGAAGACAATATCAACTCTAAATGATATAAAATTAACCATGTTTAAAAAGGATTTACAAAAAATAGTGTTTAAAAACATAAATTTTTCGTTAAAAATACTTAAAATGTTTATAGTAATTATTACAACTGCTCATTGATTATTTTTAAATTCTCTTATGTATATAATATTATTATAATTCTGACGCGTCATGACGTCGTGTTATCTCGTTGTCTATTGGTGGGACAATAAAAATCTTAATACAAAATATGTAAAGCTTGAAATATTTTACATATTTCTTGCTGAAAAAATAGGGCGACAAATAAAAAAAATAGTGTTTATAATTTGACCCTCTAAAACTAAATAAAACTAAAAATGTCAAATATAAAAGTTTTAGATCTTAAAAATATCATGTGTCATTTTGTCATTTTATGTGTTGTTAAACGTTATTCGAGTAGCGTTGTTCGCTAGATATGTGGTGATGATGGTTCCATAGTTGTAGGTAAACTTTATTTGGTATGGTATGAAATTTTTACCACATTTTACTTAACCAACATCGACTGTAAACAGTTGACAACATGTTATTATATTAACACACGAAATGGTTACTAAAAAATCCAGTAAATTGGGGACAGCTTTGAAATATCTCAGTTAGTATGCATTTTACGAAAAAATGTTTAAAATAAAAATTAAATGATTCGAGGGGGGAAATCAATCAGTTCTAAAATTGGTCCTCAACTCTCCTCCTTTTAGGGGGAACAGGGGGTTTATTGTAGGTTTAGATCATTCGACTAAAAATAGGTAGATTTTGTCTAAAACATTTTTTCATAATTGTAATAGATGGCGCTGTAATGAAAAAAATTAATTTTGTTCGATTTTTCTTCTGACAAAAATAATATTACTGTCGTAGTTTTCTTCCAAGCGGTTGCTGAAAGTGATAGTTTGGTTGTGATTTTTGTTGCAGTGGTTTATAAAAATGTTTATAAATGATTATTTCCCTCATTATAATATGAACCAATCAAAAGCCTTGAATTTTCGAATAAATTTCGTTTAAATAAGCGATTAAATCACTAGAACTATTTAACAGCGATTAAATTTTAGCCTCCATATTGTATTTTTGTTTACGATTTTATGGTGTTATTTACAAGTTTTAACAAACATTTTTTAAAAAACAATAAAAAATAAGTTATCTAGTTTACGAAATATCAATTATTACTTATTACATACCTTAAATTAATGGAATTTTCTTTAAAAAAATATTTATAAACTTTGACACATACGTCAGATTTAATGAATTGTCAAATAGTTTCCTTTAATTCGAGAAATAATCTAGACGTATATCACTCAACCTATAAATTTAATATGTGAAACTATGCTCAGTAAGTTTTTATTTGATTTTTCTTTTTGGAAAATAGTTTCATGCAAAATAATTAAAAATAAAACCCCTCGACCGCTACGCGGTATTGTGATTTTATTAAATTATTTTGCATTCAACATTTTCCAACAAAAACCAAACAAAAAACTACTGAGCCTAGTTTAACCGATTAAATTCATATATGAATTTAATCGGTTAAACTAGAACTATATATAGAGAACTATAGTTCTCGTGATATAATATATGATTAAATACACCAAGGATCCAGGAATCAGCGTTCATTTCATATGGGAAGCAGCCTGCTTCAAGCAGGTCCAAACTCGGTAGTTACAAAAATTACATGACCTTGAAAGCACGCCAGATCTGAGTTGTGTGGTTAGACTTTTAAAGCAAAATTGGTAAGGCTGGTTTCACATTTTTTATTAAATGTAAGTGATTTTTTCTCAACAACAACTCAACAGAGCGTTTTTATATAGAAGAAAAGGTATTAAGGTTTTTTAGGTTTCTCAGGCGGGCTTGAGCACAATTTCGCGCGCGTTTTTCGTACGTAAGATACAAAATGTTTATTTATAATTAAGTATATGTTGCCACTGAATTGTGTTTTGTCTTTTTCTTTCGAGGCAGAAGATCATGCAAGCACAAAATTTCATAGCAACGATAGGCCATGCTGGATCCATTGTGTGTATGGTCTAAGATGTACCCCCTGATTTTTTGACACTACACTGATAAAAATGGTATCCTTGTGGCAAAAGAATCCATTCATTTGAAAAATATTAATTCAATTCAAAGAAACTGTATTTATTTTAAATCCGTTTTCCTTCGGATAAGATAATTGCTGCATTTAGGTGTATTATTTTGACATTTAATTACTTTAAGGCAAAGTAAAGGCATTTAAATAAAATAAATCTTCAATTCATGTCTTTCTGTCAAAATTTAATGTTATTGCTAGAAATTCCACGGTTTTGTGCCAAACTACACTGATAAACATGGATTATTTTGGGCATAAGAATCCATTCATTTGAAAGTTATTCTTTTAGTATAAAGAAAGTTAACTTTTTGCAAATTCTTTGGCATTTGGCTAAAATAGCTGATATATTTGAAGCAAATTCTCGATTCTTTTGGCTAAATCCTTTTTAATAAGTTTTTTTAAGAACAAATCATTTGTCGGAAATCACTCGGTAATTTGATAGTTCTTGCAACAAGAGGTTATAAATCAATATTATTTGTATAGATCGAGATTATGGGTACCATAAAGGAACTGCTTATAGTTTAGGACATTATTCATTTATTTCCAAAATTTGAAGGTAATATAATATTTTTAATATTTTAATTAACTAGGAATCTAATAAAGATAAATACCTAATTAATATATTATTATTAGCTTATAAGCTAAAATCGACTAAAATATAACTATTTTTTGAAAATATAATCATTCTGTAAATCGCTTTCTTAGATCAGGAAAATAAAAATGGTTACCTTTACCTTCTTCCAAAGATTAAAATTTTATAAGAAAATTATGCGGTATTTGTCAATATGTTTTAAGACTTTAACACGAAAGCATCATAATATTAAATAAATCCACGTGAATTTGACCCAAAACCTACATGTCAGCAAGTCATGTCCTCCATAGATAAAACACACATATATGTAGGTTTTGGCTCAAATGCACGGGGATTAATTCAATATTAGGATGGTTTTGTGTTAAAGTCTTAAAACTTATTGACAAATACTTACCGCCTAATTTCCAAAAAAAAATTAGACTTTGGGAGAAGAATATATACTTCTTATTTCTTGACAGATATCCAGAGGCGGATTTCTAAATAGGCTAGCTAGGCCATCGACTACGGCTGCAAATTTTCAAAGGTGGAAATTTCTTTGATTGTAAGATTAATCAGTTTTTTGTATTTTGTATAAACAATAGGGTGTTCCAAAAAAAGTCGATAATTTTTTTTTTCGATTGCACGTGAAATTATTGTTATATATGCTATAAAAAAAATTCTGTAAAAATTTGAGCCCTTAATATCAACTTGAAGAACTCCATCATCGAATTTTAAGATTTTCCATTGATTTAACATGGAAAAATGATTTTTTAACCTTCATTTCTCCTGCAAACTATGTAGAACATTATTTTTCGGAAAAACCATCACTGATCCTTCTTCAGCATTAAATTCTGTAAAAAAAAGTTATAAGGGTCCAGTCTCTAACGTCAACCCTCTCGTTTTTATTTGCGTTGAAAAATATAGATTTTTTGAAATTTCGATTTTTTCCATTTAATGTGTAAAATTTTGATCTCAGACCATAAAGTTTGAGAAAATTTTTGTAGATCGTTCAATGTTTCAAAAATCTATCGCTAGTAACAAATTCTGAAAAAGATTCGAATTCAAATTTGAAAATTAATTGAGTTATATCTCAATTGTTATAGGATAATATTGATTTGGACTTCGAATGCAAATAAAAAAAATTACAAAATAAAAATTTGTCATTTATCACATAGATTTTATTTGAAACAATTGTTTTTGTTTTTTGGGTAACCGGCTTATTACAGGAATTGCAGATAAAGGAATTTTTTTTCTTTCTATTAACTGTTGTAATAGGAAAAATTCTTAAAAAATTTAAAAATTGTGTGTAAATTATATGTTACAGCCAAAAACTGTTATATTAAATGGAAAAAATAATAAAATTGAAAGAATTGAAGCGTAAATTCAGCGTTTTGTTGACTGTTATAAAGAAATTTTGATATTTTTTTGATAGATTTTCAAATTTTTTGTAAAATTTATTATGATAGCGAATAATCATTTAAAAAGATAATACAAGACTCACAATTTTGGAGCCAAAAGTGATACAAAAAATTTTCTTGGCACAGATTTGTGAAACATTGAACGATCTACTCAAATTTTCTCAAACTTTATGGTCTGAGATCAAAATTTAACACATTAAATGGAAAAAATCGAAATTTCAAAAAATCTATATTTTTCAACGCAAATAAAAACGAGAGGGTTGACGTTAGAGACTGGACCCTAAAAACTTTTTTTTACAGAATTTAATGCTGAAGAAGGATCAGTAATGGTTTTTCCGAAAAATAATATTCTTCATAGTTTGCAGGAGAAATGAAGGTTAAAAAATCATTTTTCCATGTTAAATCAATGGAAAATCTTAAAATTCGATGATGGAGTTCTTCAAGTTGATATTAAGGGCTCAAATTTTTACAGAATTTTTTTTATAGCATATATAACAAGAATTTGACGTGCAATTATCGACTTTTTTTGGAACACCCTAATAAATAATGTATTTTATGTTTATGAGTGTAAGAATAATCATTTTTTGTATTTTGTATAAACAATATATTTTATGTTTATGACTGTATGAACAATGTCTTGTATATTTAAATATATGTTTTTGGTAAAAATTATTGTAGTTTTTTTTTTAATTTACGCGGGTAATTTTTCCAAAATCAAAGAGTTTCTTCAGCTAAAGAAATTTGGGCTTTGGTTCAAATGCCGATATATTTAGAACAAGAAATCCGAGTTTTGATACAAATAACAAAACTGTTTAATTAAACGCTAATGGATTTAAAATAAAAAACCCGGATTTTGTTACAAAAAATTAAATCACTTAACTTAAATGCCATAGATTTAAATCCAGACATCCAAATTTTGCTACAAATTCCCAAGTTTTAAGAACAAGAACCTAAAATTTTGTTGTAAACCCGCTTTTCTTTATCGCTGTGGCTCCCGTCCCGAGGCGGGACTTAAGTTCAGTCCCGATTGACGTCATAATTTTAAGATTTGTTATGTTATAATAAAATAATAATAATAATAAATTGTACCTGTATACATGTTAAGGGCACTTTAGTTACGTCATAAAACCAAACCAACCCAAACTCAACAACACAACCCAACCGACCCCGCCCCATTGGGCCCCCCCGCCCCATTGAGCAAAAAACCCAACTAAAATGGGCAAATTTATGTTACGATAAAAATAAAACACTTTTTAACAAAGAAACAACAAATTTATAAAATAAAAAAAATAAAAAAAGTTTGACAACTTCTAGTAGAATCGAACCCGGTACCTCTCGCATGCCAAGCGACCGCCCTACCATCTAAGCCATCGAGCTTGACAAAAATTATAAAATCTCGGGGAATAAAAACGGATTTACAGTGTGTGACGTTAATCGGGACTGAACTTAAGTCCCGCCTCGGGACGGGAGCCACATCGTTTCTTTATTTCAAATTACTCCAGCCTTTGATCCAAATCAGTACCGAGTTATTAATAAAAGCACGGCATTTAAGGACCTATAATGAAGATCTTCTTCTAAATTCATGTTCTCAAATAAATGACGTATTTGCTTTAAACCCTTAATTCATTTGGACCTATCCAAAGTCCCCATTCCTTTGAGGGAATGGCAGATTTCCTTGGGGCAAAGGTCTCCTTTTTTCAGTGTATACTTTTTATACTTTTATACTTTTTTGTTGTAGTTATTGTTAAAAATCTATAACAATTCGAAAATCTGTTACAAAAACCATGATTTAAATAGAGTGTATTTAGATCTGCAAGCTCTCAGAAAACTTAAATCGTTTTTTTTTTTATTTAAATCGTTTTAATGACTCATTTGGTAATAAGTCATTTCCCTAAAACTGACTTAAGACTTAAAATTTAAGTAATTTTCAAAATGATTTGTGACTTAAATATTTTTTCAAAATAGAGAATAATAAAAGGCTTAAATCAGTACATACGATTTAAGTCAGATAGAAACGATTTAAGTCAAAAAAAGAATTAAAGTCGGTAAATTATTTAAGTAATTTAAAAAGATTTAAGTCTTTAGAAAATATTTAAGTCAGATTTTTAATTTTTTTTGTAACTTTTTAACAGCGGCATTTTTTTTTAAACTGCCAGGGGTTCATGCGGCAGCAGATCAAAAACTCCTTTAATTTTCTACCTACAATTGCTACCGCCAGTGAATAAAAAAACCGCCGCGGTAAAGTTAGCTTTTCGAAACCGTTTGACGGCTACATCAAAAAGTGTCCTGTCTAAAATGAATGAAAAAAAGTGGGGATTTATAATTTTGTTATTTTGTTTGCCAATATTTGACGTGTTATGCGTGCGTAGTTAGGTCTAATTTGTGATTATTAGTGCAAAGTGGAAACAAACGATTAACAGGTAAGGACGAATAAATATTATAAAGACGTGTTTATATCATACATGTAGGGTTTTTGGTTTGTTTAAGTAAATAATTACGACAAAAAAACGTGATTGTGCGTGAACGTGAGTAGTCTTGAATTATTACAGTCGTGAATCGGGAGTATTCGTGAGCGGTCGTGAGCAGTCGTAAATCTTGAGCAGTCGTGAATCGAGTTTGGAACCTCTCATCATTACTCCCTTAAGGGAGGAATATTTTTTTTCTAGATGGATGTTGAACCAGCTAACAAAAGTTTACAAAACAACAAGTTATCAGTTTTTGAAATACAGCGATTTTAAGAAAAATGCTTCAACTTTTATCTATTTTGAATCTATTACCGTTTAGAAGTTACCTATTTGTGTATATAAAAAAGTAGCCTCCCTGTATGTCTACTCTACTAAAAAAGGTGGTTTAAGTTTTTATTTTGATTGTCTAAAAAATGTTTTAAGTTTTTATTTTGTTTGTAAGTTAAAATAAATCGTTTTAAATTCTTAACATAGTGGTGTATTATCATCTGTATCTACAATAGATTAATAATATCAGTATCATTAATACCATAAAATTATTATTAACATTTAAAAAATCGTTGTATTGACTTAAGGGTAATTATTTTGATTTAAATCACAATTTTTGATTCAAGTCATTTTATTGACTTAACTCTTATTAGATCACGATTTAAATAAAAAATTTAGACTTAAGTCATAAAAACGACTTACTAAAGGAATTAAGTCATAAGATGACTTAAATCACTTTATATTGATTTAAGAATTTGCGAAAATGATTTAATTCAAAGACTTAATACTTAAATCATTTGAACTTTATCTTGGAATTGACTTAAGATTTAAATCATTTTGATTTTAGAATTGACTTAAGATTTATGTTTTTTTTTAACTGACTTGTTGCAGCTCTGAGTGTATTCACTTTTTTTAAGAATGTTTTTAAAACAAAGTTCGACCATTATTATTATTAATATTACTGTAAAGTTACATAAATCCATTCCAATAGTAAAACGGTTTTGGTACATATTGACACACCTTAAAATGCCAATTTTTATTGTAAATTTTCACCCATAAATCCTAAGAAATTGCCCAAATTGTACCCCATTGTACGTTAATTATCTGCGACAGTTGAATAACGATTCCCTCGTTTCAGAAATTCAGAATTTCAGTAATAAATTTCAGGGAATCATCCTGACAGCACACCGTCTTCGATTTTGTTTCCGAGGGGGTGGCCGCCACCCGCCCCACGTAAAGCGGGGGTGGCGGGAGCCGGCTCGGGCGGAACTCGAGAAGGTTGTTAAGATATTGGAGCATGGTGCTGGCGGAAGTAAAACAAAGGAGACGCGGTAAATAGACAGGCAGTTCTCATTGGCTGAACTTAATAACTTTGACTAAAATTTCGTCGGTTCGTCAAGAAGGAAGACGTGGGCTGAATTAATCAGCCAAGCTACAGCAGCATGATGGAGAAAATGGAAATTTAAAAATATCTAATTTAAAATACAGTACCTATTGTATTGTATACAGGGTGTTCATTTCAGAAATTTCTCGAAATCTCTCTGATTTCCAAAAAAAACGCTGTAACACCTAAAAAGTGACAACTTTAAATATGTAAAAGCTTCTTTAAGGGGCGCCCCTGAAGACGGTTTTTTATTTATACCGAATACCGTATAATAAAATTGTATATGCTTACTTAACATTTTATGCTGAATTTAAAAATAATGTAACCTTACGGTTTGGATTTTAATACTACCATTTTTGTTTCACAAGAAATTGTGCTTTAACCTTTCTATTATATAATGTATAGTACGGTTCAGTGTTGAGCAGTGTAATCGTAGTTTTGTGAATTTGCCTTGCTCTTGGTTATTTTATTTTACTTCCTTAGGACTTCCTCATGACAACTAAAACATCTATTAATTCTTGAAACTTTATTGAACAACATCAACAACAATACAAATATGTAATAACCTTGTCATTCGTCCAGCATAACCTAAAAGTAATAGAATTTAATAATAGTTGGCTTACGTTATAAACTTGGTTTGTGATATATATTTTTTAGACAATGTGCCTAACTTACCTTTGTTTTATTGCTTTTGGATGTCTTAAATAATGAATGTTTGACTTTGCAATCTTAGTTCAAAAGTTTTTGGCGGGATCAGCAGTTAGTGCTGCTTATGATACCTAAAAACAAAAAGCGTGTTTATTAATGTAGCCTTCATCTTTTAGAACTGTGGTGGTAGAGTTATTCAGTTATTAATTGTTTACTTACTTTAAACGGGTTGACATTTGTATTGACGTAAAGGTAGATCGAATTGATCGCACTAGGCGGCGTTTTATCGCGGGGTTGCCAAGTGTATCGCTCAGCGATTTTAAAGCGTGGAATAGGCAGGTTCGTGTAGGATGCAATGTACGGAGCAACACTGTTCATATATCCGGCACCTGTTGTAGTTGCTTTCCTATTGGTTTAATTTTCGTGCCTAATTTGAATTTAAGATCTTTTGTCAAGCCTTTTTACCGCTATATGTTGTTTAATATCGGGAGTTTTTATTGTTGTCAGACTTTTAGTAATTGTTTTGTTTATTTGACATGGTTAGTTTCCATTTAAGAGCATATTTTGACATTTTGGGATGGTTGTGCGCAGGTCTGGTTTTTGAAGGGGGACAAAGTAATGTAGAAGCCGGAAGCAGGTTTGTCTTGTGATGGTTGTCCAGAGAATAACATGGTCGATTTTTCGCTCTGCCAAGTGAAACCTTATTAAAGGGATATAAGACATGTTTATTCATATTAGGAACCGTGCAATGTTGTTTGTTGGCAATTTATGGTATTTTGAGTGCCGGATCCTATCGATGTATTTCGGATATAACTGGATTTAACTTCACCTGACCAAACTTTGCTGGATCTACATCAATCCGCTTTTGATATGATTTGGAGATAATTAAGATCTATTTCCTACGAAGACAAAACCCTTCTCGAAGGGTTTTAAGTTTTGATTTTTAAGTTTTGACCTTTAACTTTTGAATTTTACGTTTTACGTTTTACGTTTTACGTTTTAAGTTTTGCCTCAGTCTAAGTCTCAAGCAAGTTTATTGTATCAAGTATAAAGATCAAATTGTTTTAAGTTACACCTCCTGTGTCACCCACGATCACCAGGATATTAGATATTGGATACCGTACATGGATGGACATTGACTGACGTACAATCCTTACAGGAAAAACTCCACGTATATTAACTTTGTCTTACAAAGTGCAGAACTAAGGTCAGATCCATTTCTTTATCGAACAATTAGGTCCTGGTAGAATATTTTTTTAACTTTATTCATATTTAATATAATCTTTGATTAGTGTGAACTGCGGGTACATTGGCCAATATACACGAAGGGTGTTAAATATCATACTGTAATACCAGGGTACTTTTAATAACTTGTACTTTAAATCACTTGTACTTTAAATAACTTGTCTTGGGGATCTGATTTAAGTATTTTTTTTATACTGTATAAACTTCGTGTGAAATACACTTCAATTTTTTTAGTAATTTCTTTTATTCTCATTTCATAAAAAAATTACTTGGTGCCCAATTTTAAAAGTTCGAAGGTAAGTAGTAATTACGAAGAACATTCACCCACGACCATCTGAGCTAGCGGGATTTTGTGGTTCAGAGTCTAAGTAAGAGATTCTGCGCCATAATAACAACAAAAACAATATTTTAGGGTATTTTTAGCCCCAAAATTTTGCTGTTACGTTGAAAAGGTACTCCTGTTGAACATCGAATAAAAATAAAATAACAAATTTCTTTTTTAATTTAATATATTTAACACGAAATTTTAATAAAATATACATATGTTTCCGAAAATATATTATTTTCTCCTAAACCTTTTCTTAAATAATAATAATAATAATAAAACATCTTTAGGGTCACCCCACGGTGGTCTAAGAGGCAAATTTACGCGGCAAAAACCCAATTTTTAAAACATTTCAAAAAACTCATTTTGATACCTTTTTTTTGTTCTTGATAGATTATTACCAAGGACCGGATTTTAGGCAAAATGCCTTTTTGTTTCTATTTCAGGCATTATAATTTGTCGCCATCTATGGCATAATTAAATAACTCCACAATTTACAGGTGGTAAATAGTTGTTCTATAAAGACAATAGATGGCTAAAGTCAACTTTGACAACATATACTTACCAGTAAGTATATGTTGTTCAGTGTCGCCTGTTTATTCCAATATTTTTCCTTTTCTTTATTCATACGGGCAATTGTTTGCAAGAGTTTGTGTTATTATTTTTATTATGTATTTTATATTAAGAGATACATATGTATTTTTTGTTTGATTTTTATTGATAATAAATGTTATGTTTAATCGTATTGTTTTTATTTCATATCGCCTATTTTAGGCGGTTGAGGCCTATTTTGGACACTTTCGGCGTAAAACGGCCTAAAAGGTAGGCTTTTATTGCCTATTTAAGTGTCCTAATTTCCAATTTTTAAGGGCCTAAAATCCGGTCTTTGATTATTACCTCAAATTTTAAACTAAAAAATACTATTAGGTACTTCGAAATCTTGTCATTTTCGTGTTAAAAAAGGTGTTGCGTACATATAATTGTAAAAATTAGTTTCCAAAATTTATAGTACGGATAAAGGTGAGTAAAATGTCTTTTTTGGAGTATAGGGGTTTTAAACCTACTCAATTCTCAAGTTTGTGTAATTTTAAATAATAAATGGAATTAAGTAAAAATTTATAATTACTTGCCTAGAACCACATAATGCATTCGAAACTATGAACCTTCAGCTCCGACTTTCAAAAATTCATCTGCCTTTATGCTTCTCTAAGAAAATTATGAAAACATGAAAAAAGGTCTACAAAAATTACGGCCAACCTGATCATAAAACTAATATATTTTTCAAATTTGACAATAATTGTATTTAAGAATGGTAATAATTTTTTTTTGTACTCCTATTACATAATATTGATATTTAATATACTTTGTATATTATACAGTGTGTCCACGGATCGGGTTAACAATAGAAAAAAACTTTTTATAATGTTATGAAAACAAATTTTTTTTTTAGAAAAACTCCTGCTTGTTTCAAAAATAAGATTCCTATACAAACATTTTGAATTAAATGTACAAGGTGCTTGGAAAACCCAATTAGGTTTTTATAAAATTCGTTTTACGGAAAAATTTCCCTTACACAATACCAAATAATTAAAAAAAAATTATATTAGAAGTAAAACATAAAAAAATCACATTTTGTTTAAAAGGCTAAGGCTAAGTCCCTTAGGGGCCTTTTGCCAACCTATGTTTATAAGTATTCTTTCTAGTTTTGGCCCTAAAAACAGCTTGAACAGTATTGTACATTATTTTCAAGAGACCCGGTATAATTTCAAAAAATGTTGCAAAAGTAAATATAATTTCAAACGCAATAAATTTGCCGAAAATTGGGATTTTTTTTATGAAATCAAAAAATTGATTATATTTAATTAAATACTTACTTAATTAATATAAATAAAAAAAAAATAATGAAATATTTTCCGGGCTTGTATTGAGGTTGCAAAGATGTTTAAGAGCTCCAAACTAAACCCAATTTTTATTTTTACTTTTTTGTAATTATTTTAGATGTACCTACTCGATGTAAATTATTTCAAAAATATAACATTAACAATGATTCGGGTCATTTTAAAGGTTGCAACTTTTAACTCTGGATTGTTGTAGTATTACAAGATTTGCAACCGTAAATAAAAACGTTCGGATTAATTTGATCCCTTTATCCAAACAGGGGCACCAAAATGTATGCTAATTTAAGTACCATAGTATTTAGCAAAAAAAAAGGGTTTAGTTGGCAAATTCTATAGAATCTAAATTTATAATTGACTTAATTGAGTAAAAAAAATAATTTAGTGGAAAATATAACTGTGGTTATGTTATAATTATATGAGGTTAAGAATATATTTATATTTTAAAAATAAGATGTTAAAAATGTAATAACTTTACCTTTGATGAAATATAGGCCCAGAAATTTTCATTCATTTATTTTAATTCTGACAATTTAATGATAAACCTTAAAGTACTTAAAATTAAGACCTTAAACAAGAGTACCAATTTTAAACATTAAAAATATCAAAGTTTATTGACATACAGTACCAGCATAATCAAATGTGTCAAATTACGAATAAAAAACAAACAAACTCTACAGTCAATTCACGTACGGTACGGTACTGCCCAAACTAATGATGACATAAAAAACATAAAAATTATATTAATAATATTATAATTTTGTAATAATATTTTTCGATTGCGTTTCTGAAAATGGAACTTAAATTTAAGCGGCCTAGTATTTCGAAAAAAAAGGAAACGAAACAATTTGACAGATGACCTAACCTCAAATTCTGAGACCCTTTTGGATCTCACACCGCAGAAATTAAAGAATGCGCGGGTCCACAAAGCAAGCATCACGCAGCAAAAGCTACTAGGTAACCAAAAGCAAGTTTGGGCTACGCTATGACAATTAGTAATTTTTGACTAACCCATTTGTAGAGAGTAAAGAATAATCAATTATATTAACTAACTGTTTTTTCTTCAAAAGTACTCCTACTCTTTACTCGTGTTTTCACGATTACTTCTCGTAACCGTAACCTCTCTTTACAAATTTACTTACGAGTAAATATTTTAAGTACAATGTAACAAATAATAACTTTCAATCTTCTGATTTGGAGATGTTAATTCCCGTAGCTGCAGCATTGGCATTTTAATTATTTAAACTTTGCTGCAACTAGTGGAATTAACATCTTCAAATCAACGGTAAATTTTAAAGGAAGAATGGAAGTAACCTGGGTAAGATAGGGATAAGTATGTAGAACCTACATTGTAGGTAGGTAGGTAGGTATAACTTATGCAAAAAACTCCGAAATTTGAAAAAACACGAGCAAACTGAAAAAATCAAGAATATTCCTCATAATGCGTTTGGAATGTTTTTCAAGAACTAATTTTCATCATTTGATCCTCGATTTGATCATTCAGCGACATAATAATAACGTACTAAGGATGCAAAACACAGTTAAACACAGTAAAAACCAGCAATCGCATTTTATTGAGACATTTAACAGCCGGGAATTGTGTTCGAATCTTGATTCTTGGTGATTTTGGTTTTTTCTGAAACTTAAATTTGACAACTGAATCACAATCAGTCAAAGTTATGAAGAAAACATGTCACGAACGTAAATATCGGTTTAGGTTTAATTTCGCAAATTTTTACCAAAATGTTATTTTGAAAAAGTGTTCTTTGCTTAGGCCCGCTGAAAATAATGGAAGTTTCACCATCTTATCTTCTTGTTCCTAAAAAGAGTGTATTGCCTACAAAAAAAGCCTTAAATGTACTTTTTTGGGAAAAAAAATCATATTTTCGTTGCTAAGATTCCAATTCGAAAAATTTGAAAAGCGTTTAAGGGTAAGACATAATACTTCATTATTTCAAAGAAAAACGAGAAAAAAATTATTTTTTTTTAGATGCGAACTATTTTAGGAAAATTTTTTTCTCACTAGGTGATATTTGCCATGGTATTTTAGGGACTTAATTTTCTCCCCAGGCGATATTTGCCATAATTTGTTAACATTTTCTATTTGTTGTTTTATGTAAATTGAGATTTTGTGTTTTTATTATGGATGAACAATTATACCAGTGGCAATTATACCATTGGACGACAAAGGCGTGCAAGTGCGCTTATTTATTGTTGTTGAAACGAAGACAGAATTAATTAATGCGCATGCGCATCACGACAAATTCGTGCAATTTTCGCAAAATATTGAATCAATCTCAAGATTTCCGCCCCCCAGATTTCAAATCTTGCAAATTCGCAGGATCTGTCAAAACGTCAAAACACTTTTCCCACCCACCCAATAAATCCCTTGTCTATGACCTTTTCCGCCAAATCAAATGAACCAATGAAAACATTTTTCTTATTTCGCATTTCGCATCTATATGAAACCGCTTTAAGAAGGTTAGCCAAAAATTTGCCTAGGTTAATTTGACCACGCTGGATCTTAAAATGACCATCGCCAATCAGCTCTTGCTTTCGCGATAAAATAAATATATAAAGCTAATAGGTAATTCAGTTACGTAATTACATTAAAATCGCACTTTGAATTTTAAAAATGTACGATTTTTTGCTAATATTACTTCAGACAGTGTCCTCTATTGAAAACTGCTTTAAATAAAACTGGAATGCAGTGGCCATCTATTCAAATAAAAAACTTGTTTCACGGAAGGGTGAAAATATTTTTCCAGTGGAATTTTTATACGAGTTTTCAAACTTGTTTCTGTATAAGTCGAGTTTTACACCCTACCTTAGAAGGCTGGAAAAGGGTTCTGTAATGTAAAGTATTGATCCAATGGTGGTTTTAAGCGTTAACGTTAGATGGCGGTAGGGGTGGTATGTTGATAAAATGTTATGTGAAAAAATATTTTTAATATCTAATTTATTATTTTATTTTTCTACTTCTTTATAAAAATTTTATATTTAGTACTCAAAACATACTTAATTTTTTTACTTTCAAATATTTGTTTTGAGATCATCAAACACTAAAAATTTTATACACTCAAGCTCGCTAATATTTTATAATAGAACCTTCAAAATGTAAACTGATTAAATTACGCGTTTTTAAGATTAATTGTTAATATGTTAAAAAGTTAAAAAGAGCAATTTTGCCGAATATTAAATTTCGTACAAAATTTTCCAAAACAAAGTTGTTCCTAGTATCATTAATAGTTCAAAAGTTATATGCTCATTAGGTTTTATTTTTAGAAAGCATGACCGCAAACATGCTTTATGTAGAAAATGTAATTTCAACATAATTAAAAAAATACTAAAATGAAAAAAAAACAAAAGATAAGGTATGCTTTTTTCAGAATCTAGTTAAAAAACATATGTAACATTTTTAGTGCTAACAAATTTATTTGTTTTATTATGCGTATGCAATCTCAATTATTAGATATGGGACCCACACAGGGCCGGATTTAGCATGGGGCCAGCAGGGCCACGGCCCAAGGGCCCCCACCATTTAGGGGCCCCCACCAATGCAATATGTAGCTTTTTAATGAAACAAATATGAAAAAAATTGGCCGGTTATATCGCGCGAATCCTGTAATTTTCAATTAATTTTTCGTAGATCTAACTCTAATTTTTCGCGGATTTTTATCGCTTATCCGCTTGCAAATCAGAATATAAATTATTACACTCAAAGTTTTTACATAGTCTATAGTCATAAGTTATGACTCATAAAAATTTTGAGCAGTTGCTCCCTTAGTGCTTGTCGTAACGTTCTTGTAAATACAGGCAAACAGTCAATTACTTATAATATATAATCTAATATTACAGTTAGTTTTTGTCCAAGATTTTTATTGGTACATTTGAGTGTTGTGGAATATTTTTCGGTGTTTCCGAAATACAGTTTCGTGCTTTTCTTTGGGCAAAAGATTGTTTTATTGTTTGATTTTGTATGAAAAACAGACTTTTGATGCACTTTTTTTCAGTTTGCGGTAAGTGTTAAAAATACAAACAAAACATAGATCAATTTATATTTTACTTGAGTAAAATGTATATAAGGTTATGTTCGTAATATTCAAAATATACAGGGTGATTCAGACTTGTGGCGAAAAAAGCTCAGGGGAAATTCCTCTCATCAAAATATGAAAAAAAGTTCCTATAAACACGTGTCCGAAAATACTTCATTATAGAGATACAGGGTGTTTCGTTTAAAAAAAATGAGTTTTTTATTTATAGCTTAAAAACGCTTTGGCCGATTTTATTAAAATTTATATGGTTTATTAAATAAAAAATGATTCAAAGATAATAAAAAATCACGTAAAGTTCCTCCAGCTTAAAAATTTACCATGAGTTTTAATTTCCCAAGTGTCAAAATTTTTAGAAATATTGAGGGTCCCCACCAAATGCTGGCCCCAGGGCTTCAACACTCTTAATCCGGCCCTGCCCACACCAAATTTATATGATTTTATAATGAAATTAAATAAACAAGTTTTGCTCAAGCAGAATTTAAATTGAAGTTTGCGAAAAAAAGATAAGTTTTTGTTCGACCGTACCGGCCCCATGGCGCCCCCAATAAATATAATATAAATTTAATTGGTGCAATTTATTATTTACCATAATTTATCGACAAATTACAATTTTCATTTAAAAAATCCAAATTATGCAGATTTTATACCATTTTAAATTTTTAATATTTCTTTTCAAAGAAATAACATCTGTCATTTTTGTCACCTGTCATTTTTACACATGTCACTTTGACAGCTGTAAGTTTTGATACCTATCACTTTTGTTATATTTTAACCAGGTGTCCAAATCGACGAGGTATCTAAAATGTTTTATTTTTTAAATAAATTAAATGTAAGGGCATTTTTAACTAACCAATTACCCGGATTTAAATAAATTAAGTATATACTTACATATTATATATTTTATCTACTCCTACATTGACGAACTGCGACTTTATGGCGTTTTAGTCACGGGCTGAAGTTAGCAATAGTGGCTTTTGGGCATTTTAGTCACGGGCTCAGGTTAGCTTGAGGTTAAATCCGTTGACATTTAAAGTATAGTATGCAACTCGTTTTATAAATTTCTCTATAAACTTGTTTTTATTAAACACTCGCTCGAAAGCTTCGCTCGTGTCTAATAAAACTCGTAACTAAAATGGCGTTTATAAAACTTGATACATAATATACTATTATCTACTTCCTCATTGTTAAGCTGTTACTTTATGGCGTTTTAGTCACGGGCTGAAGTTGGCCTTATTATAAATTGGAAAAAAGTGGGGTTAAATTCGTTTACAGTTGACAGATGTCAAATTTTTAACAGTAAAAATTGGCTTTAAATTCTTCTTTGTGTTCGTCGTATATAAAGTACATTTATAGTATAATATACGCAACTCGTTTTATTTTATAAACTTCTCCAGACATTCGTTTTTATAAAACACTCGCTCACAAGCTTAAATTGTTTCTAATAAAACTCTTAACTAAAATGGCGTTTATAAAACTTGATACATAACAGACTATTAAGGTTGTTATTAACAAAAAAGGTTTATTTCTATTTACATTTTTAATCAACGCCGCGGCGTTATGATATTTAGTATACTAAACCTTCGTTTTATATTAAGGTTCTCAAAGATAAGCTGCCTTTAAAAAAAATCCAAGAGAAAATATGGTAAAATAAAAATTTTAATTGAAAAATATACAGTTTTTTATACAGATATACTGTGTGTTTCCTTTTGATTGGCGATAATTCGGTATTTATTTAAAAAAACTCCGAAAAACCTTTTTGTTTGTAGTACTGAAAAACCTCTTTCAAAGAAAACAGCTATGGCTTTCCATAATTAATAGAAGAACTCCAAAATATTTATTTAACACGCTGTAGTGAAAAAATTAAGAGAATGTGTAGTTCGTGTAAAAATGTAGAATGTTTTTGCAAAATATTTGTTAAAATTTATAAAGAGTGATTAAGAAAATTGATTTTTTTTCAAATTTTACCATACTTTTGACCATCCTGTATAAAATTTTATTGAAAAATTATCGTTTTTGGGTATGCCAATCTCAGAAACTATCATTTTTTAAAGTAAAACATGCCCAGTAACTTTTTACATTTTTGGAGATCTTATATTAATCATAGAGGGTCATGAAATGACAGAAATCATTTTTTTTAAGATAGAGCTTTTCTAGTACTACAACAAAATTTTTTATAAATCGTTCTATTTTTAAATAAATACCGAATTTTCGCCAATCAAAATAAAACCCACTGTATTTAAAATATATCAATATCTTTTTTGATGTATTGAAAAATACAGTGTGATTAAAATAAAATTCGTTATTCGATGAAAAAAGATTTTTATAAAAAACGCTTAAAAAGGAAAACTTTAGATTTTTATTTTAAATCCTATAATTGAAGGGGTAAGAAGCAAAAGGGTTCAAATGCAAAAAAGAGAAGTGGAGTTATTAACTTTTAAAGTTTTTGCTATATATATACAAAAAACTGGATGCAGAACTTGTACAATTTTCAAGTTATTATTAAAAAAAAATGTGGACTCTTAACTACCCAATTCATCAGTTAACTTATTTTCATGCTAAAATGCACTTGTACGTTTTTGCTTTTTACCCCTTCAATTATAATTTTAAATTTTTTATCTAAACTATCAGGTTGTGTTTTAAACATCCATTTTTTTAGATGTCCTCATAGAAAAAAGTCTAGAGTTGTTAGATCTAGTGATCTTGCTGGCCATTCTATAAAACCTCCTCTTCCGATCCACCTGTGTGTAATTCCGTACGGGAAGAACATAGTGGGAAAGTGCAGCATCTTGTGAAGCCATATCCTTTTATTGGGACGATTAGGTTCAAATGGATTTGGAAACAACTCTGACAAAGTTTTAAACAACTTGTTCTCTCATTTCCAGATATCTTGCCCTTTTAAGATTTTCAATCAAAATTTGTCCCCCCGACGTTGGGTATGACTTTGTCGAATCCTTCTGCCCAGTATCTGCAATTATGCCTATTTACTTCTCCATTTGAAAGAAATGTTAATTCACCAGAAAAAGGAAAATCTGCAGAAGAAATAACATTCCATTTAAACATATCCAGCATTACCTCGCAAAATTACAATCTTCTATCAGATTTACCGTCAATCAATTCTTGTACGTGTTATATGGATACTTTTTTCGAATTTCACTCATCTTAAAACAGTCGAAGTTGTTGTATATTATTGAATTGCTAATAAAATATGAACACATTTTCATCAATAAAATATGTCCATATTCACGAAATTGTGTATGTATTTTAGACAGTTGCCTGAGAAAGTGGTGGTTAATCTGTGTTTTTTCATTGCAACTTGCTCCTTTGATCTGCACATCGTAACCAATATTTCTTCTATTCGCAGAGTTTCTTTAAAGTGTTGCATTTTTTAACTAAAATATTAAAATCAAATTATTGCAATTTTATTAAGACCACTTGAATAAAAAAATACTTCAAAAAGTAAACGGGGCGAACCCAAAAACGGCATTAACAAAAATACACAGGTGCTATTTAACTTGTTAATCAAACAATAACTAAGCAAAAAAAGATAAATAGCTAAATCTACAACACAAAAAACTAAAGCATAGAATAAAAATACTTTTTTCTACTCCCACCTTTAAAACGCCCTTTATCGTACATGTTTTCATGACCCTAAGTGACCTTTTAAATACACATTGACAAGTTGTGGCTTTATGGCGCTTTAGTCACGGGCTGAAGTTAGCAACAGGTTTTTAGTCACCGGCTGAAGTTAGTTTTAAGTTAGTTGACAGTTGTCAAATGTCATACAATCGTTAAAATAATATGCCTTTCTTGTAAAATAATACTAAATATGAAAATTATTTTATTATCTCAATACAAAAATACAAAAGTAAAATAGTTTCTCAAAGCGAATATTTGAAAAGTTTATATGAGCATTGTACTGACCTTTTAATTTCGCAGGCAGTAAACTATAACTTAAATTTGATCATAGACTGTAAAGTGCTCATAATGCATTTTCTTTACTTTCACTGTGAAAAACTGTCAATTTTCAAGAAATACATTTCGACTTATAAACTTTATAATCTGTGTTTATAAAATTTGACATTTGACGGTAACACACAGATTCCCCTATTGTTTCATAGATGGCGCTCTATACAAATTTTTGATTTAAATCACTTTAAGATAATAATAAGTATTTGTCGTAGAAAAAGTATAGTATGCACCTCGTTTATAAACTTTTCTATACACTCATTAATTTAAGCACTCGCTCGCAAGCTCGCTCGTGCCTAAATTAAATTCGTGTATAAAATGGCGTTTATCATCTTGATACATAATATACTATAAAGTGCTGACCTGAAAAGTTGTGATTTTTGTGTTACCTATATGTTTTTTTTAAGATTTGATAGTCAATTGTTTTAATTTTTTTCAAAATTTAAACCCCCAAAATTCTTATCATCTTTCTTAAGACAAATCTCATGTGACTAAATTAGTAAATTCCTAGCATCACAAATGGCCAATCGATTATATTAAATGCGGTGTACCCTTCGGTAATGGCAAAAGCCATTCGTTAGTTTCACCCCCTTAACTAACTTTAAATTTAAACGACAGAGGTGCAGGCAAGTTTTCTTATAGCTCATTTGGTGCCAAGATTACGTTAAATGTCGTTAAATACCTTTTGAAATCGCACGATTAACAAACACACCGATTTGTTATAGTTTAATGTCAAGATACTTAATAGGTGGAAGCTATTAGTTGTGTCATTTGAGAAAGAAATGAAATGAAAGGAAATAATTTGGAAAATATGCGTCTTGTATCAGATTTAAAATTCACAACTCATTTATTGTGTTTCTATTTGCTACTAATAATCGATTTTCAAAAGCATTGGTCTAAAAAATTCTTTGGGTTATTATTATTTTATAAGATATAATAATTAAATTTTGTAAAATAATTTATATCTTCTAAAAAAATGCATTTTAAACTTTTTAATTGCTTTTAAAAAATGATTTGTCAAAAATGTTGATCATGTTCCTAATCTCACCGATTCAATTATTGCATTTAGTTATTTATTATAACTTTTTTTTTATTAATTGTATAGTCCTTTTACCTTATATGGCTTTCTTCTCTTTGTTTTCTGCTCTTCTGTTTGGACTTTTGCAGGATTTTTTTGTTGCTTTATTTTTTGTTCCCATACCTTTTTTTAAATATTTTTTTCTTTGTAGTGCACTTCATTCGTTTTCAAAACTCATATTTAGATTTTAAATAACACTGCATATAGAACTGTCACTGCCATTGTCAAAAGTTAAAAGCCTTATCGTAGAAACCAACTATCAACAACTCGCAATGTTGTCGCGTTTAAATAATATTTTTTACTTTTTTGTTTTACAATATATATGTATGCCGTGACTTTTGTATTGAAATAAAAAATAATTATAAAATTGGCTTTTAAAATGACAAAATAAATTTTGTTTTTGCAAGTTGGTACCTATAGTTAAATACCTATATAATTATTGGCACAAAAAAAGAGGTCAAGAACTTTATGTACAGGTTGTTCAAAAATTAGGAAAACATGAACAATTTCTGAGGTATTTGAATAAGAAAGAATTCATCATTTTTTAGACAAGCAGAAGTTTTATAAGGAATTATTTTTTAGTAAAACGCATAGGTAATAAAAATGTTTTTTTCTATTGAAAACCCTATCCAGGGAAACACTGTAAGAAAATCCAGACGTGTAGAGGTTAAACTGAGTTCAGATTCAGTTTCAGCGGACGAAAATACATATAAATGTAAAAAGTACTTGACTTTCTTTTTTTGTGCTTCTGTATATAAAAGCGTATCAAATTATATTTATATAAATAATAATAAATTTATTTTAACAGTTTTAATTAAATTTAATTTAATAGATTGCTAAAAACAAATTTATTTAGAGTTGAAAACAGGTACAATTACATCAAAAATAAACTTCCTTTATGGATAACTAACCATACTTCCGGTTAATTCTTGTCATTTTGACAGCGAAAGAAAAAATAGTTATTATTGTATCTTTGATATTTACAGATTTATACAAGGACAACCAAATTATATTGTTCGAAATTCCGTGTCCTTTAGGAAATGCAATCTTGGTATACCAAGATCTCGAAATAGCAAGATCTCGCACTAATTCTGCAAGATTAGTCTTGCACTAAAATCATGCGCGATCTCGCAAGATTTGCGAGATTAGGACGCAGCGCATTCCATGTGTGTTTTGTGTTTTTTGAGAAGTCATTTTTAAAATAATGTATAATTTTTCAATAAATAATTTTATAACTATATGATTATACGGCCATTTCAAGCGGATGGACGGTACAAATCAAAAAACTGTTTTTATAAAAAAAATTGTAGGTAATTTATTATATATTATTTTTGCATCAAAATTGTCAAATATATTCTTCTATTATTAGGCTATACATTAAATAAAAAAATCGAAAGAAACATTTTATAAAAGTAGAGATAGTTTCAATATTTGACAGGGGTGGGCGGGACAAGATAAATCTTTTTTTTGTCCCGTCCACCCCTTTCAATTATTAAAATTATATTTATAGATATAAGAATACTTTTATAAAATATTTCTTGCGTTTTTTTTTATTTAATGTATAACCTAATAAAAGAAGAATATTTTTGACAATTTTGATGCCAACATATTATATAATAAATAATCTACAATTTTTTTTATAAAAACAGTTTTGTAATTCGTGCGTTTCGCGCGCTTGAAATGGCCGTATAGTCATATTTATGTTTTTTGCTTCAATAGCTTGATGATTATTCGTATATAATATTATATACCACTAGTGGTAAAATTTGACCCACACAATTTTTTATTTTTATATGTTTTTTTCTTGGAAATTTCACAAGTTGCATTAATTTTTAAGACCACGAGCTGCTAGGCGAGTGGATTTAAATTAATGCCAAGAGCAAAATTTACAAGGAAAAATCATGAGTAAAAAATAAAAAAAAAATTCCAGGAAAAATTTTATTACGAGTATATTACCAGATATTTTTTGACATTTTTATTTTAGAATTAGAAACGTCAACATTGACAATTATTTTTTGCATAGCAACCAATTGGTTGGTGCAACTTGTAATGAGTGGAATAGTCCTAAAAAAATTATTTAATTTATGTTTTATTTCATTATTTTGCCCTTACGATATATCCTAACAAAGTTGTAATACAAATAATTATACTAATTTATTTTTTTATTAATCTTAAATCTGCGAGATCTCGCAAAATACCGATATCTTGCGAGATTAAACCTCTTAAATCTTGCAATACCAAGATTGTACATTTTGCTGCAAAATTGCATTCCCATTTTTCTTCAAAAACGTTTGGATAAATTTTTAAAAAGCGTGTCAAGATTTACGAAAATAAAACTCCAAAAATAATTAAATTTTTTGACGGTTTAAATTTTTTTTACTTCACACACCTGAATTTTAAAACTATTTAAATACTTTAAAGAATATTGAACATAACTTAAAAAACCACGATCTTAATAAATAATGTAAAACCGTGCTAGAAACAGATGTTGGATTCATTCGTAATTCTTGACACATCTGATATAACCTCGTTATGCAATTAAAAAATTGAATTTAAATTCGACTCTAAAAATTGAAATTAATATTTAATCCCGGCGCATTCGCCATTTTTAAACTAATATTAATTTTGTATTTTAAGTAAGCACTTTTTTCATTAAAATCATGTAATTAGCCATACTTTTAACTCTTTTTTTCCACCCTTCAAAGGGGGTAAAGCGAAAATCGCCCCCCCAGTTCACACACCCTTAATGTGATAATCGAGCCCGGTGACGTTTAAGTGATGAGAGACGTTTAGGTGAAGTTTCAATCAACAATTATATTTAATCTGTAAGTTGGAACCGAGTCTAATGATTCGTTAATTTCGAAACTTTCGAGGAATTTCAATTTACAATTGAACTATCTTGCTAAGTAAGTAATAGATGGGCGAAAAAAAGTCAAATTAACAAAATTAGAAAATCAACTGTTAAGGGCTTACAATATTTTTAAAACTATTAATTTTATAAAGTAACTAACTAAATCTTCAGTTGTTGTAGTATTTTTTTTAATTGTTTGCGCTTTGCATTTATTTAAAATTTTATTTTAAATAAAATAAACTTTACGTTTGAAATAACATAGTTACTATAACACATTATTAATAATTATTATAATAATTTACCACCTATAGTAACAATTATTTGAAATTTATTCAAATTTAAGAAGCTCTGCTTTGGATGTCAAGAAGTTATGATGTCACACTTTGTCACACCCTGATTTTACTATTTTATTGACACAATTCGAAAATTAAAATTTTAAATAATAAATATTAAAAATAAAAGTGTTTTTCAGTAATTTTTGAAAAAACTTCTTCAAAAGTATGGCTTTGATAACATCAGTAATTTTGTTTCTTAATCTTTTTAAATCATTGTATAAGTAATATAATATATATAACCAGTGGCTTTGTGTATTTTGTTATTGTATATATATATAAAAAACAATTAATAATACGCTCCGTGTCGTCGGTTTTTGGTTCTTACGACGTTTCGGTACAATCTCATGTACCTATTTGCTGGGCTGCTGTTTCTGCTCTGCTGCGAGTTAGTCGTGGATATATTTATATATATATATATATATATATATATATATATATATATATATATATGTATATGGGTGATTCTACAAAAGTTGGACAACTTGATGTCATCAGTCAATAGATTGGGTATTTTAATATTTTTTGTAAATATTTTAGCATATTACAAAAGATCCAGGTTTTTTTTAACTTGTCCACCCAATTTTAATGTTTTTTTTTTCAAAAGCACGTTGGTAGAAAAACTTAATAAATATTCAAAACATCAGTACCTTGGCGTGTCACAACTCCTGAATCAAATATTTGAGTGGTTTTATTTTAAAATAAATTCAATTTATCTTAAATTTTTCAATTTCACTACAAACTATAAAACATTAAATAATTTATTTTTCATATTTTATCATAGACTCGAATAATAGCAATTTTAAAAAAATTGATAATGTTTGTACTCACTTTTACCCGTCAGTTCTGTGTCCAATGTTAAAATTCAAAATTCCTGCAAAATAATGAACTTTAAACGTCAAGTCCTTATTTTAATTCAAGTGTTGGTAAAAAATTACCTACAGAGCCCGCCCTTTGTACGACAGTCATTTTGAAAACAATGCAAGCGGCGAAGTTGTGGTGAATGCACGTATAGTTCCAGTCAAAATTTCAGTACTGTGGTGAGTAGTTATTTTCTTACGTAAGTATATATTTCATTGTATTTATATAAGGCTAAATGTAATTTGTTGATAACCACTAATAAAAAATATCAGTAAAATACTTAATTCCGAATTATAATCTCAAATTTGTATCCCATTCATCAGTACCGTGTCGTCAGTTCCATGTTCTAATAATTAAGATATCGATATACCCAAAATCCACCAGCCGCCACTGATGTGTGGTATTATGTGATTTTAAGATATTTAATGTATAATATGCTTAAAGTTGCAATAAATCTTATATTTTCCAATAAATTATGTATTTAATTAGTACCCTGGTATACTCGTCACTTCCCTTGCATTCAAATTTAGAAAACACAGATATTTCAGAAACTGTTTGAAAATATAAGGTCTTTTATTGTTTTTGGTAATTTATTATATAGAACCAGAGCATAGTTTTGTAAAAATTTAATTGAGGTACTTAACTCTATAGTACATATTAGGGTGATCCAAAAAAACTAACCTATCGGATTTATGGGTTAAAATGAACCTACATACCGAGCAAAAAATTTCCCTGCAAGGCAAAATTTTTTGCTCAATTTTAAAAGGTGTCGGTGAGCATTCTAAGTTTTCCATTGAAATAACACGTAAAAAAATCTTTTTTCATTAAAAATACCATAACTTTTGAACCGTTTGAGATAAAATTTTTTACGTCGTGGATTCTTGTAGAGCATAAAATTTCCCAAAGAATCTATACCAGGATTATTTTTTTTAATTCAAAAATTCGTATGTTTGAAAGCTTTGAAAAGTGTAAAAAATCCCTAAAACTGCAGTTTTTGTGAAATTTTATCTCAAACGGTTCAAATGTTATGGTATTTTTAATGAAAAAAGATTTTTTTACGTGTTATTTCAATGGAAAACTTAGAATGCTCACCAACACCTTTTAAAATTGAGCAAAAATTTTTGCCTTGCAGGGAAATTTTTTTCTCGGTATGTAGGTTCATTTTAACCCATAAATCCGATAGGTTAGTTTTTTTGGCTCACCCTAGTACATATATTATTAATATTAATTTTGCTATTCGTAAACCCATAATTTCCAAACTTAATATACTGTGTTTTGCCTACATTTAACTTGAGGCCGTTGTCTTGAAACCACTGAAATATAGTTTCTTGTGTTAAAACAATATTAGATATTAAATAATCCATTGTGGAAGATTTAAAAATTGCAGTAGTATCATCTGCATACATTAAAATATTATCATGACATTGAGGCAAATCATTAACATATAAGATAAACAGAAGAGGGCCAAGAATTGAACCCTGAGGAACTTTTTTAAATCTACTGTTACAGTATTGGAAGAAAATTCCATACCAAGAAATGTTTGCTATTTGTTTTCGGTTGGTCAGATATGATTCAAACAGCCTTAGCACTGTACCTCTTATGCTATATCTTTCTAATTTTAACATCAATAGTTCTTTATCCATACACAGAAAAAACGCTAGCATAGCATGAATGGGTGAGCCATTAAACCAATGGGATCTTGTAATCCGTATTAGTTAGCACTTGGTTTATAATCGTTTACTGTTTTTAAATTAACAACAAAAGTTATCGCTCCTAAATCTATTGATATTCATATTGATATTTATTTGTAAGAATGGTAGAATGTTATTGCACTAAATACTAATTTGATTTATTTAATAACGTTACTATTGTATGTATACTATGTATACATTTAACGCAATAAATTCTTTGACATTTAGGCAAAATATTTCCCTATTTTGGTTTAATAGTAATTAATTGAGCAAATAAAAATTTAGATTGCTTTAATTTTAATGCATTCAATGACAGCGCTGTTCTTGGTACTATGTTAGATTTTTTCTGTGTAGTATCAAAGGCTTTAGATAAGTCAAAAAAGGCAGATACTGCCAGGGTTTTGCTATTCCAAAGGTCCATGATTCTATCAATAAAATTGAAAATTGCTAATTTCGTATTACTACCTTTAACAAAACCATATTGATGTTTAGAAATTATGGAATGTTTATTGCAATATTTTATTAATCTTGTAGATATTGATATTTCTAAAATGTTTGATAAAATAGGTAATAAAGAAATAGGTCTATAGTTATTAACATCAGTTTCAGGACCTTTTTTATGCAAAACCTTGACAATAGCCAACTTTAGACTATCCAGAAAAATACCATTTTGAAAACAAAGATTTATAATATGGCTAAGAGGACTTGCTATTATATGTGCGCATCTTTTAATAATAGTTGTTGGAATTTCATCCCAATTAGTGGATTTTTTATTTTTTAAATTATTTATAATGTTGTACACTTCAACAGCATTTAAGGGGTATAGAAACATATTTGAGTTAATGCGTGTAATATTGTTGGCGTTAAGTTTTGGAGATGGCAAATTTAGAGTGTCAGATATATTAGCCAAAAATAAATTAAATTCATTAGCAACTTTCAATGGAATATCAATATCAGTGTTTTCTTTCTTTAAAATAATGTTTTTTGGTTTATAAACTAAAGTTTTGTTTTTATTTATCAGTCTACACATTTGTTGCTGGTTGTTTGGAGCACTTTCTATAAGTTTTATATTTTATTGGAGTTTAGCTTTTTTAGTTCAAATTTTAAAGTCTTAGAAATTTCTTTATAATTATTTTTTAGAAAAGGATAAATATTATTATTTTTACAATTTATTAAATTTTGATGCATTTCTCTTTTTAATTGTGAAATTTGTTTAATTCCATTGTTAATCCACGGTAGTTTTGCCGAATTTTATTTATTTTTATAACATTTTTTAGGAAACAAAACATCAAGTTTGGTTTTAAAATCATGGTGAAAATAATCAAAAGAAATATTAGGGTCTTCGCAATTGTAAACAACATTCCAATCAAGCATAAAGAATTGGTTGATAAAATCATTAATATTTTGTTCCGAGTATATCCTTTTAAAATGCATACATGTAGTTTCTTTTTTATCAATATATTTAAAACAATATTTAGAACAAAGTGATCTGAAAGATTCGACTTAATTACTAAAGAGGAAAAATGGGACAAATGATTTGTGTACTTGAAATATTTGTTACTCTTGTAGGCTCATTAATTGTTGATCTTAAGTTAAAACTAAATGTTAAATTAAAAAGGTTTTGCCTAAATACACAATCGTTATTCAAAAAATTGATATTAAAATCACCAAGAACTATAATGGATTCATTATTTCTGGTGATTAAATTTAAAAGTATATACTCAAAACTTAACAAAAACTCCGAAAAATCAGCCGTTGGTGACTGGTATAAACAAAATGAGGTTAAAAGTTGCCCAACTTTTGTAGAATCACCCATATGTAATTTTAACCGGATATTTTTTAAAGAAATAGAGAATTTTTGGAATTCTCTATTTTTTAAATCATCAATGTTTTTTCATGGATAACTTAACAGAATAAATTTTTGTAAATATTAATTATTGTGCATTTTTAACTTAGCTACAAAATCGATCCTACTTGTAATAAAATTTGCCAGTGCCGTACATAGATTTTTTTAAATCCCTAATATGAATTCTTGAAAATTTACTCTTAAAAACTAACATAGTAGGCCTCGTATTTTTTAAAAGTGTGGTGGTATTTTAAAATAAAATTATTACCAACTCGTAGCTTCCAAGATAAAAATAATAGTATATTTTGATAAATGATTATATGTAGAATAAACACTTAACATATTCTACAGTGTATCCTTAAGGTGCACCAATATGTTGATCGTGTCAATATTGTTTATTTTGATTATTTTTATTTTTTAGCAACTGTCCACATTTAAAGAAAATTTCTTCTACAATTTTCTTAACTAATAAATTTACAAAGTATATTTTAAAAATTGTGTAGAATGCAAAAAAATACAGGGTGTAACTTTTTATGACTGTACCTTACGTGGTTTACCCTGTACCTAAAAATGTAATGAGGTTATTGCATGATTGCATTTTCATACCCTGGCGATCTAAATCCTTTGGACAAATATGGTATATGGGCGGGAACATAGGTTACTTTTTTATATTTTTAGTAACTTCATTTGAAAGGTTTCCATTTAATGTCCTTAAAATTTAAAATATGATTTTGTGAGGCATCAGATATAGTAACAATAAAAATTGTAATTTTAAGATGTGCTAATGTGTACCGAAAACACTCCTCAATTGTTACAGACTTTAAAAGTCTGTAACAATTGAGGAATGTTTCGAAAATTTGTCTACAAAAGTTTGACGTCACACGTATATTTGGTAATAATACAGTTAATTAATAATATCACCTTTTTCATGATTTAAATATTTATTTGAAAACTTCAAAAATACAAAATAAAACTTAAAAAATAACTAAACTTATAAAATAACAAAGGTACATATAATAAAAAAAACTTCAGTTAAATAAAACTATTACTAACTAATTAAAACTAAAAAGCTGTGTGTGTATTACAATTTTAAACCTTAAAAACTAACAAAAATAATTCTTAAAAATAAAAAACTAAAACTAAACAATTTAAAGCGACATTTTTTTTTGGGTATCAATATAATAGTAAAAGTACTTACAAACTATATCTACCTAAAAATATTTTTTTTCCAAAAAAATGTATTTCCAAAATAACTAAAAACAGCGTAAATTTTTGGGGGTCACAGTCGATGTTAAGTAAAATTTAAGTTGTTAGTAAAGGGGAGGTAAATTTTTGGAAATCATTTTTTCGAAAAATTTTAATTAAATTTTAAAATTTAAACCTAATTTTGGTTGAAGCAAATTTTGTAAATTTGGGATTTTTAATTTTTAAAAACCTCATGTCCATGGCGGCAGAAATGAAGGGAAGAAACAATATTTTGGAAATTCGTTAAAAAAATTAGTATAACAAAGTTGATTTTTGGGGGACTTTTTTGTGTTGCCTTTATTAAATTAATGAAAAATGCTTATTGTAATTTATATTGTTTTCTATCCTGATTTATTAAAAAACCTGTAACAAAAAAATTATTAAAAAACATGTTTTTAAATTCTACGCCAATTGAAAAAAAGGAGTTTAACTTTTACAATTTGGATTGCCCAACTCATTTAAACAATAAAGGTTCTTTTAATAAAATTGATTTTTTTCATGGTGAACTGAATTATTAAAATAAAAATCATGAAATCAATAATTTTTATTAAAATAAATAATTTAATCATAATTTTGGACTTTTTGGTCCAAACGTAGCAAATGTTAGCAAAAACCATTTACAGACCCTGTACAATACCTCTACATCTTAAAATACAAAATAGGGTTTTGTTATTCTTTTCAAGAGTGGGTTAAAAAGTAAATAATGGCATATAATAAAAATGTCCTAGGGATCGTGTGACCCAGACCCTAAAAAACGAGCTCTAATTGACCTAAAACCAAGGTATTTTCATTAAAAAACCTCTGAGAGCTAATAGAGATGGGAAAAGAGTTTTGAGCACATTTTGTATGTTTTTTATTTAAAAATAATAATTATTGAAATTTAAATTTTTGAAACAACAACAATTTTAAATTATAAGTAGTTTTTATAAAACAAATAAAATTCGTAAAATTTGCAATTATAATTAAAATTAAAAAGCTCGAAAAATGCATTTTTATAACAACCCACACTGTAGCACAAAAAAAGCATTTTGCATTTTTTGCTAGGAACTGCTTTTCTCCATTTGTTGGGCAATATTTATACCGGGTGAGTGTTACAAGGAGATATTACGAAACTGTTTAATATTTTTTTGTGAAATGTTGGTAAACTTATTGAGAGCGGGGACATATTTATTCATATTTTTGACACTTACCCATTTTTCTATTTTAAGAGGCGAGGGGTAACTTTGGATTTTTTAAAATTTTAAAAAATTTGATTTGCGCTTTCGGTTACTGAATTATGATTTATTAAATTATAAAATACTCAAAAATAATACGAAATAAATTTCAACTAATTTATCGTCTGTCATGTCTGAGAAATTCTTTAAAATGTCTTCAACTTCCAAACACTTTGTCACTCTTTTATATAATAAATTTCGTACAATTGTCAAATAAATTAAAATTATTTTTAGTAGGTATTTTATAATTTAATAAATTACATAAAATTTAATTTGAACAAATATGTTTGGTTTTGTTAGTTTATAGTTGTACATTTTAAGCCTGAATTATAGATTGCCTTCCTTCCTTCCTCCCGTAGACGTGCCCGTACGACTAAAATGGTTGACATTTGTTTTTGTTTATATTCTGCGTTTTACCCATTGTGTGTAAATATGAAAGATAAACATTTATATATTATTGCAGTGATCACAATTTTAATTGCCCAGGCAGCTTGTTATATAATGAAAAAAAAAACATCGAACAAGACGTTGGAAGACTCGCCCACTTTACCAAGACCGGGAAACTACGGGTTTTAACAAAGCAACGTTTCTAAAAATGAAGGACATTGATTATAAATAGGGATGGGATATTTAGGTACTAAAAACTGAAAAATAGTTAACTAAAAAGGTACTAAAAAAAAGCATTTTAGGTTAAAAAAAACAGCATTTTAGGTAAAAAAAAACATTAAAAGTTCAAGTTTCGTTTATTTTTATAAAATTAGTAACGTAAAATATTTTTTTTATAAACTGACCAATAGTTAATTAAAGCTATAAGGAACTGGATAAAATATTGGCGCAAAATTTAAAAAGAACACAAAAAAATAAAATAAGTAAAAATACGTAAAAATAGGTAACAAACAGGTGAAAATAAACTAACAAATTAAAAAATAGGTAACAAAAGTATAAAAAGGTAGTTTAAAGCAAAAACCTCCAAAAAAGGTAAAAAAGGTGAAAACAATTTAAAAAAATAGGTAACAAAAGTATAAAAAAGGTAGTTTAAGGCAAAAACATCCAAAAAAGGTAAAAAAGGTGAAAACAAGTTAGGTTCATATAAAAGAAAATCTTTTAAAACACATTTTGGCATTACTGGTTTTCAAATAGTTACATCGGTTGAAAAAAGGTAAAATAACTAAAATCCCATCCCTAATTATAAACAATATCTTAATATCCTATTTAGAGACACAAATTATTTAATAAACTGAACCTATGCGCTGTCACCCTACAGCATATTTCCATAACAAGCACTGTGATTGGCCATGTCAAAAACCTCTACGGTGAAAGATAAAATTTTTACGGGAGGAAGGAATGCCGTCCTTACGTTACGGGAATCTATAAATGGCACTACGATTTAAATAAACATTTTTGACGTAATTGTCACCATTAACATTGCCCGTTATTAATTTTAATTAAACTTAACAATTATTTATACTTTAAAATATTAAATTAACTTCAAAATATGATTTTATTAAGAAAATATTTTATCCTTTGATTTTTTTTATTACTATAATTGCAAAATATTATCACAAAGTATTAAAAATTCTTACACGGGAAATGTTAATGGTGACAATTACGTCAAAAATGTTTATTAATACGAAATTTCGTATTGTTCATCTTCTACGGGAAGAAAGAAAGTAAGGAAGGCAATCTATAATTCAGGCTTAAAGCCATTACATAATTTATATTAATGATATAATTTTAAATCTGACAACATTGCAAACTCGAGTTTTGTCAATGAACACTTTGAAAGTTTGTTAATTTTAACACTAACATTATTTTTCAATTTAGTTTTTTGCTTTAAATTTTATTCATTTTTGTCAAACATAATAATAATAAACAATAATAATAACAAGAACAATTTAAGGTAACGTGTTTATTAAAAAATATTAATATTTGGTTTTCAGAGTGACATATTTTATTTCAAAAATTAATACTAAAACACTAATTTCCTGGATCTCCAAAAAATACATTTCGGGGATTAATGCACAAGAGGTAATTTTTTCCCAGATATTTTTTTTACCATATATGTATATATAAATATATAAAAAATCGGCTAAAAGTCCAAACTTTGTTTCAAAAAACGTGCGTATTTAAAACTTTGCGAACAAATATGCCCCTCAAAACTTACTTCCCTATGGCACACGACGATTTTTCATGCTCCCAAAGCGGTTTTTTCAATTAGCACGGGTTTTTTTAAATCAACAAGTTGCCGAAGCCGGGCGCTGTGCTACAATTCAAACCGCCTCAGGGGACCGTTCCGACAAGATAAATTACCGGGTTTAGTGGACGAACGAAACAAAAAACGCAAAAAAGTCTGGAAAAATCTGTTTCCCGACAAATTGAGACCAGGCTAAACGAGCTGCTTTTTTAAACCCTTTAGCGGTAAATTAAAAAGTGATTTCGTTAACAGGCAAATTTACACCCTTTTTATCCAGTTTAACTGAACGCTTTTTTACTGGCGATAAATTAGGTAATTGATTGGGTTTTTTAGTATTTAATGAAAACTTTTTGACCCACGATCGATTGTTAAAAGTCATGAATCCTAAATATCAAGGATTGATATTTAATTTTATAGTAAGTAACGTGTCATAATTAGGTTTACAATTTATTAGGTACTTTTTTAATTTAAAATACAATATTAATATTAAGTTATATTAAAACTGTTTACAATAAACAGGGTTTTAACTTGAAACTTCAAATATCTCAGTAAATGGGCATTTTACAAAAAAAATTAAAATAAATGATTCGAGAGGGGAAATAAATTAGTACCAAAAACTATTTCCCATACTTTCATCTCTTATCACTTATAGCATGTCATAATTTTAAAATTTCCAATTGAACACCCTATTTTTTATTACAGATTCGTATACAGAAGAAAAATCGAACAAAATATTTTTTTATTACAGCGCAATCTATTACAAATATGAAAAAATGTTTTAGACAAAATCTACCTATTTTTAGTCGAATGATCCGAATCTGCAATAAAAATGAGGGTGTTCCATTGGAAATTTTAAAGTTTTTGCTTTATGCCATTCGCGCAGTATTTCCTATCGTGTCTTTTGCATTTTTCGTTTAATCCTGTTAAATTAATTAATTATTTAATTGTGTATATTTATTGTAGTTTAAAATATTTTATCTACTCCTACATTGACGAGCTGTGACTTTATGGCGTTTTATTGACGGGCTGAAGTTAACAACAGTGGCTTTTCGACATTTTACACCATAGGCTGAAGTTAGCTTTATTATAAATTGGAAACAAGTGAGGTTAAATTCGGGTGACAGTTGACAGATGTCAAAATTTTAACAAATAAAATTGGCTTTAAATTATGTTTTGTGTTCGTCGTAGATAAAGTATAGTATGCAACTCGTTTATAAACTTCTCTAGACACTCGTTTTTATTAAACACTC